>WELA01001161.1:164223-179523 GCA_009602735.1 Mesotaenium endlicherianum
AAGAGGGGGAGGATTGAGGGGGGGGGGAGGGTTGAGGGGGGAGGGAGGGGCGAGGGAGTTGGCTGGTACGGCTCTGCTCTGCTTATAGGGCACAACAGGCACTTGCAGCTTGGCTCGGATATAGGCAGGACTTTCGATGCCATTGCTGCCGACGACAGTGTACATGACACGCTTGCATATTGTTGTCTCAATTAAACCCCCCTCCCCTCCACTCCCGCCCCGCCCTACCCACCTCCCCCCCGCGCAGCGGTGCAGCTTGCACGCGAGCAGTGCCCAGCTGCATGTGAGGGCATGTAAAGCCCTGTGCCTTTGGTGGTCGTGATTCGGATAGTTCTGGAAGAGAATCCTGGTCGATGTTCCCCGGGGGGGAGTGCGATCCTCGCCTGTTGATTTGAGTGTGTGCTGGCCCAATGTTCGGGGTTTGGAGGGACTTCCGACAGAAGCAAGCTCTGGTGGGGAGTCTGGGAAGGGCTGACCTCTGCATGTCCGGCGTGCGTGCGTGCGCTCGTGCATGTGTGGGGTCTTGCCCGTGCGTGCGCTCTTGCGTCACCTGGCGGGACGCCGCAGGTACTCGCCGACGCAGCTGTACGACGTGGTGGCGGCCGTGGACTTGTACCAGGACTTTGTGCCGTGGTGCCAGAAGAGCAAGGTGCTGTGGCAGCGTGGGGACCGCATGGACGCTGAGCTGGAGGTGGGCTTCCGCTTCCTGACGGAGCGCTATGTGTCGCACGTGCACATGAAGAAGGCCCAGTTTGTCAAGGTGCGTAAGTGGCGCCCCTCTACCGGCCCACGATGTGGCCGGCAAACGCCCCCTCTCTCACTTCTCCCCTCTCCCGTCTCCCCTTCTTCCCTCTTCTGTCCCCCATCCCCCTCCCCCGTTCCCCCTTCTTCTCTCTTCGCTTACCTCTCCTATCGAGTTCCTCTTTCGCCTGCCAGCCACCCGGGGAGGAGTGCCTTCCTTCTGTCTGTATGCCTTCTTGTACATGCGAGGGTGTGTGTGTGTGTGTGTGTGTGTGTGCAGATGGATTTGGCTGCTTGAGGTCCCTAACTGGCCATTGTCGTGAATTGCGGAGCTGGCCAGCCTTGGGAGCTGAGACGCACTTGCTTGGACTTGGGGAATTTCCCGCTACTTAGCCGCTCCTCCTGCTTGCGCGCGTGCTTGCACTTGCGCTCGGGCTAATGCTTGCACCTGCCCTATCCACTGCGCTTTCCTCTCTGCAAGAACGACGGCGAGGTCGTGAGGTGGCGATAATTTGGTGGGACCCTGTGTGCCGCACGCCTTTGACTTGGTCTGGCTTGGGTGCCTTTGGCGTGGTGTGGTCCTCTTCCTCTCGTACTCTTGCTCTCTTCCTGGCTGGCGGCTGCTGCTCTCTATGTGTGCTGAATCGGCTAGCGGCTGCTGCTCTCCACGCGTGCTGACTTGCAAACGCGCGCGTGCATGCGCTGGCGGCTGGGCGGCGGTGGCGAGCGCAGACGACGGTGTCGCAGAGCACGCTGTTTGACTACCTGGACAACCTGTGGGAGTTTTGGCCGGGCCCCACGCCCAACGCGTGCAAGCTGCACTTCAGCGTCGACTTCCAGTTCCGCTCCGCCCTCTACCGCAAGGTCTCAACGGGTGCCCTCGGCCTCCTCCTTGTGGTGCTGAGGGATGGGTGTGCACGTTTGCGCAGGGGCTTGACGCACGGTTGCATCAAGTCTAGCATGCGACAAGAGTGGCAGTTTTTGTTCTCGCGTCCAGCCAGAAATGTGTCGAAGGCCTATGAAGGCATGGTTTTTGCAAGAAACAATTTTTTCCAAGATATATAGATTTAGCAAACTCAACTTTTGCAGTGTGGTGTTCCACTTGGATGCTCAGCCAGGATCTTTCCTCTGGCTCCTGGCACACCGCCCGTATATTTGACTGGTGCTGCTGCTGGTGCTGGTCCTTGTGCAGGTGGCGCATCTGTTCTTTGACGAGGTCGTGCAACGGATGGTGACCTCCTTTGAGAAGCGGTGCCTGGTCGTGTACGGGCCCAGCAAGTATCACAAGGAGCAGCAGCAACAGCAGCAGCAGGTGAAGGGGAAGCAGAAAGAGCACGCGCATCCCTTGCAGCGGCCCATACCCGCCAGATGAGAGTTGATTGAATGCTGCATGGATGATGCATGCGCGCTTGCATGGCTGACACGCGGCTGCTTCGTCTGCCACATTGCCAACAGGGGGAAAGTTTGTGCTTTTGGTCCTCTAGGTTTTATTGGAGGGTTTTTATAGTATATATGTACAGGTTGGGAATGGGGTGGGGGTGAGGATTGATGTTGAGGAATATTATAGGTTATGGACACCATGTTCAGCAAAGAAAAGAATGGTGGACGCCAATTTAAATGGGTCATTTAAGTGGAATTATAATGGGATGATTTCTATCTTAATCACAGGCATATCCTTTGGTCATGGCTGACTCTGATGTTTAGGACATTTGGGCAAAGGCCTCTCCCAAGGACAAAGTTTTGCGATAGTAGATGTGTTCACAAAAAAAGTGTTGGGAACATGAAGCTCGTGTGTTTTGGGGGATTGTTTTGAAGTTGTCGGAGTACTCTCATGATGAAATGACATGGTGGTCTTGTCTGTTATAACAAAAAAATCCCATACTTTTTTGCATCAAGTGTTCGTGCCTATGTTACTATGATGTTAGCAATGTACATGCTTAATTACAAGAGTTTGACCTATTATTTGGATGCTTTATGTTGTGATGGCCATCTCTAGCCTACAATGGAGCCATGTATTTGTGAACATTGCATGCTTACTAACTTAAATCAGAACACAATGCATGACCGGAAGTCAAGAGCATCTAATTGTCAATACTCTTGCTTAGTAGATGACTTTATGATGAAAGCAAAATTTGTACATATATGTCCAATTGTTCAAATATACGTGGTGAACATTTTTGTATAAATACTATTGACATACATTACATGAACATGCACCCGTAAGTAAAGGGTGTGTTGACAAAACGCATAATATGAGATTTATTGCCTACCACTAGTAATTGCACACTTAGGGAAGTGGATATTAAAGAGCACATCACAAGTTGCACCATGACCTTGATGGATTATTCACCAGTAATTTTAAAATGCTTGACACATGTTTGTTGCGAAGTCCATACCTGGCGCAAGGGGCTGGATGCTACAACTTAAAAATACCATTAACATTGTGTATAACATCATTAGCAGCACTTAGTTTTTCTTACGAGGGCCTCAGCTAGACATGAAATATTTTCTTCACGTAAAAAATAAATTATTTGATCCGTGCATGGACTACCTACTACTTTTTCACGAAACAAATTCAAGATGCAATTGTTGGGACTCATCTAAAGTTTCTTGACAATAGGTACAATATGATGAGATAATGTCAGTTCGAAGGAGTCAGGGACATAGCAAATAATGGCATATTTTCTCCATCAATGGTGTCCTACTAATAAAAGGTGTCCGTTTTAGGACCACATTGGAGACATGCACAAAGAAAACCGCGTGTTGATGAACGTCAATGAACGTCACACTCGTCAAGAGTGAACAGTGCGATTAAAGGTGAGCGGGCTAACGCAGGCTAACGACATGTTGAGGGTGGCGTCGATGTCATTGGTCAAACTGTCACAGAGAAATTGAAGTGAAGTACGAGTCATGGCAAGTTTGAAGCGTTCAGGGTGCTTCAGGGGGCGAAGTGCAGCGAAGAGGGTACGCGGTGGTACGCGGCTACGCCCATGGTCTTTACACTCTGCTCCTGCTAGCTTATACAGCTCCTACCAAATCATGCCTGCGTTTCTCACTTTGACTTGCACATGAAATGCAACAAATGAATGCTGCCGACAGCAGGTCTTCTACAGCTTATTCGCAGAGCTGCGAAATGCTCAAGACATTTACAGTTCCTAAAGCAACAGTTTTAGGCTTCAAGGCCTTGACCGTAACTTCCGCATTGGTGCAGTCAGCCATCACTCCCACTCATGATATCCCATTGGACTGGAGTGCTCTGTATCCACAACTATCATTCAAGAGCGCTCTTGCGTATCTGCCAAACCAATGGGATCGCGGACATACGCAAGCACAAATTGCCGTCCTGATCACGAAGAAACCCATACAAATATTGTTATCAACGGAGGAGTTGTTTACGGACGTGACAATATCATCCTCCCAAAAGGCTGATCGCATCCGTGAGTTGTACGAGTTGCACAAAGATAAGCTTGGTTTAAATCCACTTGCAAGTAATGTCCCGTTAATGGATGCTTTGGGCCAACACGAGCTTGCGCTTTGTATTCCAGATGCGGAGGGACTGGAACTGGCCTTGCCGCATTGCATGACAAGCGAGGAACAGTGGTTAGACGTACAGACCTTGTTTGTGTTTGAGCAGAGCCTTACGGTGCCTTTTACAATTGGTAAGGTAGTCGGTTTTAACAACATCAATAAACATCAATTGGCGGATTTGAATCAGTTGTATGAGGTGCTATCCAAGAAAGTAACGCCTTTGGAATCCACTGCAGTTCTAGACTTGATCCAATCAGTTGAATAGGTGGGTATATACTCCATCGTTCTCCATGCTTCATATTGAAATGGCGTCAGAGAAGAGGACGTCTAGAAGCTTGTTATCTAGCAGATCGTATGCATGAATGCACTAGCACACCTAGCTGGTTTATAAATCATTCAGCTGGCCTGTTTAACAGAATTCAAGCTCAGATCGGCAAATTATTTGTAGTTTAGCACATACGGACAAAATAGGCGTCAGATAGACTTAGGATTCTCCAGCATCTGCTATGAGGGGCAGGGTGGCTTGTGCTCTGTTGGGCCCAAATGAGGGCCCAGATTCGCCATTCTCTCTTTCACTATCTTCCCCATTAGCCGCACCCGGAAGTCAAGTGTCCGGTAGATGGCGTCAACAGCATGAGCAGAATTGAAATGTGGAGTAGCCTATGAAGATGTCCAGCATTCAAATGAGCCCCTCATGGCCCGCACAAGAGTTTTTTAAGAGGCTGTTTGCCATGGTATGTGCGGCGCGGCTGCAAAATTGCCCCTCCTCATGATATTGACTTGATTTGTATGCACGCAGTTGCCAATCTGCTCCCGCCCCCTATCTCTTGAAATAAGGATTTTAGGATATTTGTGGACTGCTCTTGCAGCAGCACACTGCACCTTACAAAGGTATTGGTGAAAATCTCCACGAGCTTGCTGGCCCGTGCCTTGTCCTTACACGAGGAGTCCAACTCTAGCTTAGAATATTCTGAGCTACTCCTTTTGAATTTTCAATGAACTCATGGGGAAATACCTAGACTCTGGAAGATAGTAGCATGAAATGGATTGGCTAGGTGCGTCAGCAGGTTCTCAAAGGGGCCTTGCTTGGTGACAGCTGCTTGCACGGCGAAGCCAACGGCAGCGATCATGGCCAGGCGACCTGCAAGGGAAGAGAGAGGGAGGGAAGGAGGCACCATGAGTGCCGACTTGCTGTCTGGAGCATGAAAAGACCATAAACTTACAATGTTGGCGACAAAGAAGCACAGAGACAACGATAAAAGAGCAGCTTTATCGCAGGGGGGGAAGTATCCCCCAGCAAACTTGCGCCGTGCGTCCATCCATTATATAGGCTTGTTAAATCCACAGACAGCCTCCGACTTGGCCATGGCCTTCTGAGTAACAAGATTGCCCAGAAACACTTCAGCGACGCCAATAACTATTTGGCGAAGAAGACGGGGGGAGGGAGGGAGAAAGGATCGAGGAGGAAAAGAAGGCGAGTGGTGCTCACCGTTCTTGATCTCCCGCTGCTTCATTTCCTGTATCGTCTTTGTGTTTGCTGCAAAACCCATGGGGTCAAAGACGGGCCCCCCGGGATACCTGCACTCATGCAAACAGGAGTGTGGATTTCACATTAGAAATTACAGACGTGCCCTAGGCTTGATGATGCACGTGAGAGGCACATGAGGGGCACGTGGGAGCCATGGCTGTATCGCACCCCACGAGCACGATACACAATACTCTACATGGCACACGGCATTGGGTAGCCGACCACCTGATCGCATCAGAGAGTAGAGGAGCTTCTGAAGAGAGAGAGGGACAATGGCAAAGCTTATGGACTTTTACACACCAGTTGAGTTAACCTCATGAGTGCGATCGGAGAGCCAAATCTACAAGGGAAGAGGCACGCATGTCAGTCCGATGCGCGCTTGCAAGGGGGAGACGGAGAAAGAAGGGAGAAGGGGCAAGGGGGGGGGAGTGGGAGAGGGAGTGAGGCAGAGGGAGAGGGGGACAAAAAGAGTAGAGGAGGAGGAGGGAGGGACGGGTTGCGCTGGAGGGAGGAAGAAACCCTCCGATAAGACGAGACGACGCGAGGGCACGGTGGCTTACACACCACTTTCCAAAGAAGATGGTACAGATGCTACTCTCCTGCCCTATGTGCCCTCCCCCCCTTTCCTGTTTGCTTCTGCCCTCCTCCCACCTTGTAAAGTGCACGAGCAGCGAAGCCCTAAGCAGGAGGCTTTGCAGCCGAGAGATGTTTTTTTTTGGGGGGGTGGGGGGGAAGGGGGCGGGGAAGAGGGTAACAACAAGGAAAGGGTGTGCTCACCCGTTCTCTAAGCCCTCAAAGGCGGGCTCAATGCCGAAGAACCACGCGATCTCCTCGTCTTTTTGGGACCCCGGCTTCCGGAAGTCCATGTAGCGCTTGGTCTCCACAAACCTGTGAGAGGGAGCGCAAGAGCACGGGAGAGGAGGATGGGGGTGAGCGCCAGGTGCGAGCGCCAGCAGGGGGGACATAGCACGGCCTTCTTCGGTTGGCGTATGCCGCCATGCCACGCGTCGCTGAGGGCCGCGGTTGCAAACTCTCTAGCAAGCGAGAATGTCGAGCGTGGGCACGCGCGCGCACACGTGCGCGCGTGTGTGTGTGTGTGCGTGCGTTTGTGTGCGTGTGTGTGTGAAGTAGGTTTATGGGCAACCAAAAATGAGCTGGGGAAAGGCTCATGATGGGAGATTGCATGCGCTGTCCGCATGTTTCCAGCAAAGAACGTGCATAGCGCCCGCGCGCGCGCGAGAAAGAGAGAGAGAGGGAGGGGAGGGAGGGAGGGATGGAGGGGGAGAAAGCAGGGTCACTTCCAGCGGCTCTAGCAACCAGGAGGAGGACTCTCTGTCCACGCCTACTCATTCATCCCCACTCGCTTTCTCTCTCTACCACACACACACCCGTCGCAGCCCACAGCTCTCGCCCCTCCCCCCCCTCTCCTCCTCCTCCAGCATCCTTGACGTTTGCAGAGGGCGTGAACAAGAGAGGCTGAGTGGTGGGCTGACTTGGCAGGTCTGCGCAGCATCCACAGGGAGACGGTTGGACCAATCAGGACTCAGGGTTCTAAAGACGCGCTTGTATCAAGCTGGGCTCGAGCACAGCCAACCCACAAGGACCCTGGAAGCACACCCCTCACCCCCCCCCGCTTACCCCTGTCCCCGTTGTTGTACGCCCCAACCCTCCCAACAGCGCTGAAAGACTTTATGTCGAGCTCTTCGTATCACTGGTGTGCAACAATTGCGTGGACAAAAGTACCCGAACTGAGGCTGAGGCGCGCCGTGGCTCTGCACCACCCGATGCCTGCGTGCACGTGCATGTGCATGTGCACACACGCACGCGTGCCAAGCCGCTGAACAGCTGAGCAACAGCTGGGACAACCTCGCCTCAAGCCCCGGCCCCACTCGCACGTGACACCCTGTGCCTCCCCCAGTCGTAACCAACAGACGGAATGAATGAGGACCGCGGCTACTCCCCGGCTGCCAGCTCAGCCCCACACCGATGTTGGAGGGAGCCTGCATCTGCCGAGGAGGGGGTCGTTTCGCACCCGAGGCTTTTCCTGGTGAAGGAGGCGTTTAGCAATCATGAGAAACTTGTGCCTCCTGCCGGGTCACTCCATGAGTTAGTGCGCTGACTCGCAAGGGTGCCGGCACGCCCATGTTAAGAGCACTGCCCGTGTCCAGGGAGACTTCTGCCCCCCCCTTGCAGCTAAGAACAGGGAGTAGTCTGTTGCCCCAGGCTGGCCCACCACAGCAGGATGGGGCTCAAGGGTGTGTGAGTAGGGTCTCACCTAGGGGGTATGAACAGGGTCACACTTAAGGGGGGGTATGAACAGGGTCACACTAAGGGGGGGTGTGAACAGGGTCGCTCCTCCGCTTCACTCCTCGTATCTGCGTCTTCCTCCCTGCCCGACGCTAGGGCTTGCACGGCATGGCAGGAGGAAGAGGAAGTAGAAGAAGACTAAGCACCGCCACCACCACCACCACCAGCAGCAGCAGCAGCAGCATATTATATGCCGACGGTATGGGAGTTGGTTGTTTGCTCGGGGCAAAGGGCCAGGAAGGCAGGGGGGGAAAGCAGGCAGGCAGGCAGGCTGGCTGGTAGGCTGACAAGCGAGGGGGAGCCGGGGCAGGTGGGCGAGTGTGCGGGCGGGCGTACGCAAACAGGAGGATCTGGACTGCAAAGAGGGTCCAGGCATCGGCGAGGTCGTAGTGCGCAGCCCCCGCCTTGTACCACACAGGCAGATCGCGGAGCCCAGTCACCCGAAGGATCTGCACCATCCAACGCACGACAGCGTACGGCCAGACATCACAGCTGAAGAGAGTGAGCAAGCGATCCCAACGGGAGGATGTTATTCTGGACCCGGCACAACCTCTCACATTCCCCTTCCCTTTCCCGCCCCGCCCTCTGCGTGGCCTATTCCCTCCTTTTGAATTAAGGACTCGAGGACAGGTAGCATAGCAGGTCACTGATGCTCGCCAATGTGCTATGCCGACCTCGACGTCGACCTCAAAATGAAGTAGTATGCATTTACGGTCCAGCTGCCATGCTAAACCGAATGCAGCCACCATATGAGGGGAAAATGTGCGCTCGAAAGAGAACGGGAGAGCGGAGGCGAAAGAGGGGAGAGCTGCGTACATCTGTGAGCAGAATGCCAGCTACTCCAGCCATGGCGAAGCGAGCATGGACCAGCTCAGCCTGGACATACCAGCGCAAGTCCTCCTTCTCAGCGCCTAAGCTCAAGGGATCGAACCCAAAGTCTCCTGCCAGGCTGCTCCCCACGTCCTTGTCAGTAAGCCCCACTAGGATTGCTTCCAATGCGTTCCAACACCAGGCTGGAGACGTGTGCAGCTCAAATGCACTGTAAGAAAAGGTTACACGCAGCCAGTCGTTTTTATGCATCCATGGACCTGGTGTAGACAGGGGCATCAAGAGCTTTAATTGATGGCACACCTGCCATCTAAGTGCGCAGGTGCGGGGCTTCCCGGAAACCAGAGTGGGCGATTTTCATCAAGCTGTGCCTTCACGACCGTGACATTTCCCCTCTTGTTCGCAGCAGTGGACACGGTACACCTCCTGCTGAATAACTGGCCTCCGGTGACGTATGACGAGCTACTGCTGAGTCTACTCTCGCAAGTACCCGCATTGCAGAAGAGGGCAGGCTGCAAAAGCGCGGCACATATAGCAGCCATTGAGCCCTGATGCAACAAGCTTGGGTTTCCAAAAAGAACAACCTTGCGAGGCCTCCGACAGCTAGAAGAAGATGAGCACAACCTGAAAGTTAGTGGCTGTGTTGGTCACAAGCGGAACCCGATTAATACGGTCAGGGAAAGCAAAAGGAGACGGGAGTGAGGGTGGAGCAGGGTGGAGCATGGTGGACCACGATGGAGCCGTAGAGGCAACGCTGTATATGCTTTTTGAAGCATATTCTTTATATATATCATTACAATGCGATAATATATATTATTGTGGTATAACGCCGTAAATGTAGCAAATTACCCTTGCAAGCCCAGCCTTGAGCTCAATTCATCAATCAAAACTTCCCCCTGCCTCTGGTTGCCCTCGGGTATAGGTAATAAATACCGGCAGGCGAGGAAGTCTCGAACGATCCGCGATTTCGATAATTAAGCTCAACTAATACGACAATCAAACTGGCATTCTGGACCCGTTAAGACAGTGCTGATTTGTATTGAGCACAACAATTTTTTTCAGTCTGGACAGAAAACTTCTTGTTTTCACCACAAACTTTTTCGTAAACACGATTGCACCCGGTTGCATTTGGCACCACTCTGTCAAGGTCAGTCACGGACAATGGTGGCGCTGGGTGGCGCAATTGGTGTGCGCACCGACCATGCCGCCCATCGGGTCAGCCAAGCTATCCCGACCAGGGTGAGTGAGTTAATCCGTGTGTTGAACTGTAGTGGCAAAAGATTGTGCCTCGCTAGTAAGAAATAGGATAACTGAGAAGGTCAGTAATATAATTGACGATTAAATGTTACCCATAAATAAGTAGGATACTAAATGAAAACTTTTATGTTGTACGCAGCAGCCCAGTCTACCGTAAGCTGTCGTAAACAGCGCGTGTCACAGAGCGCGTCATTGAGCGTCACAAGCTATTGCGCTTTAGGCAGTATCACATGATGCTCAAAAAAGAAAGTCCAACCATGCTAGATTGTCAGTGTTTATTGTAGGATGAAGGTCGTGAGTTGCGAACTGCATGTCTTATAGCAGCGTTTGGTTGCTCCCTGATACCATAACATATAGACGATTGCGATAGTTGACCTTTCTTGAGCAATTTTAGAGCGAATGGGGCTGTTTTGATGTTTTCGAGCGCTTAAATTAGTCAAGATGGCCAGTCTTTTGTGCAGATTTGCTATTTTCCTAAGCTTTCTACTGCCTGGATTCTCTTCTCCTGAAGCAAATTTCTCCGCCTCTTCACAAGTATCTCAGGCACTGAAAGGCGTCCGTGGCCTCCTAGAGTTCTTGGAGAAGAAGAATGAAGGGGAAACTTTGACTAAAGCAACCAGCATTTTTCGAAGTAGGGTGCTGTATTCAACACCAAAACTCACTCCCCGCGATACAAACAACCCCTCACCTCAAGCTGGCCCTCCCCCCGCAGATGACAAAGCTCCTCCTTCTGTTGAGCCGCCTGATATAGAGGAGCATCCTGCGCCTCCTCTTCTTCCTCCACAGGGCTCTAGCTTTTATCCTGCCACACCACCCCCGGTATCCCTTCCACCCCTTCTATATCCTCCAGTATATTCTCCTCCCTCTCCTTCTCCACCACCACCTTCTCTTCCCCCACCTTCCCCTCCTCCCCCGAAGAGGTCCCCTCCTCCAAAGAAGCCCCCTCCCCCACTCACGAAGGCCCAGAAGGCATACACGGCCCTGCAAGCATTCAAGCGGTCCTTAACAGAGGTACCACTACTCTCTCACCCTCAGAGCACAGGTGTGCGAGATGTCATACCTGCCCAATTTGTGTAGCACCCACGTATCTTCTGCTGGATGTTTTATGAATTTCATCGGGAACTTTGTTGTGCCATGGGCGCATTAAGTGAGCACGCAAACGCGTGCATACACAGACCCCCCCCCCCCCCTGCGCGCGCGAGCACACTCACACACACACACACACACACACACACACACACACACACACACACACACACACACACACTGTGCATTGCTGAGGAGACTCACACTGGCACCCCTCCACAGTCAAGAATACACACTCGCACTGATGCTACCATTGGAATCCACGCTTGGCTGCTGTGGGCCAACCCAAGCTTGCTGCACCAGGCCTTGCCCTACACACCACCTGGCACACCGTCTCTCCCATCTCCCGAGCCCAGCACCTGAAGCAATCATGTCGGACCACAGAGGGAGCAGCGTGAGGGAGCAGCGTGAGGGAGCAGCGTGAGGGAGCAGCCGCAGGGGCCCAGGAAGGAGCGCCGGGGCTCTGCCACCTGTGCTGGCAATGCTGGCACTGGAGGCAGTCCAGCTAAGCAGCCCTCTCATCCCATGACCCATGCCCAATGGGGCCTCTGGGCACCTCTCCCGCCCCTCTCGCCTGGCACCCCCTCCGCCCCTCCTTCTCTCCCTCCTCCGCCCCCGCCTCCCTCTCCCCGTGTCAGCACTGGGAGGACTAAGCTTGGGCGGAAGCCGCCTGTCGTGTGCTGCTGCACTCGTGCGCAGGACCCGTACCGAGTGATGAAGAGCTGGCGGGGGAGCAACGTGTGCACCTACACGGGCGTCGTCTGCATGAAGGGCAAGGATGGTGCGCACC
Source organism: Mesotaenium endlicherianum (assembly GCA_009602735.1). Taxonomy (NCBI): domain Eukaryota; kingdom Viridiplantae; phylum Streptophyta; class Zygnematophyceae; order Zygnematales; family Mesotaeniaceae; genus Mesotaenium; species Mesotaenium endlicherianum. The sequence goes on from WELA01001161.1 coordinate 176,289, forward strand.
CCTCGCCGTGCTCTTATACCTCAGTCACTGATAGTTTATGCATGTGTAGCTTTTCTGGTGTATGTCCTTCTTCTCATTTCCCAGCTGTGCACATTGTTGCTATAAGACGGTGCGAAATTGGAGCCCTTTCTTGGGTGTGCTCTTTTTGGGGGATGGAGGGGGTGTTCTGTACCTTGACAAGCCGACATCGCTTGCATGCCTGAATGGCTGCCTTCCGCCCAGTCAGCAACGACGGCGCTTATGTCAGCAGTGACAGGCAGCCTTGCATGATCGTACAGCCATCTTGGCACTCTACGGAGGAGCAGCGCTGAAGGAGATGGATGGGAGAAGGAGAGCGAGGGAAGCACATGCATGTCTGTCTCTTCTCTGCCACGCGTTGCTCGGGGCGTGCTCTGCGAGCAAACCTCACTCTGGCGCTGCACCTCTTCCTCTCTTCCTCTCTCTCGCTCTCTCGCTCTCTTCCTGCGTGTGCGTGTACCCGCATGTGTGTGCGTGCGCACGCCCGTTCCAACAGTGGCGGCCATGACCAAAGCGAAGATCACAAACCCCGACGACATGACGGTGGTGGGCATCGATCTGAACGGGTACAACCTGGCGGGAACTGTGCCTGCTGAGCTGGATTACCTGGTGGTGAGTTTCACAAGCCCCCCTCCGCGCCCTGTCGCGTCGAGCTCGCCAGGTGTCAGTTGGACAGAGGCTTAAGAGGCCATGCCTGTCTCACGTCAGCAGCTGGAATGCCAGTATCTCAAAATACCTTGTATGTCACAAGGCTGGCAGCGGTGCGTGCCCTTCCCTCCTGCTCCTCCTCCTCCCCCCTCCTGCTGCTGCTGCTGCTCCTCCTGGCGTTGAGGCAGCAGGACCTCCACCACCACCAGCAGCAGCAGCAGCAGTAGGGAGAAAGGAAGCTGCCGCCAGGTTGTCCCGTATTGCGCCCCCTGATATGCCCGCCCGTCTGCCTATTCGTTCGCTCGCCCGCTCGCACACCACTGCCCCGCATGCTTGTGCACGCTGCACATCGCGGCAGGCGTGCATCGTCAGGCTCCAGCCCCCCCTTGAAAGTTTCCTTGTACACTCATCATCATCATTATCAGCAGCAGCAGCAACAGCAGCAGCGGCAGCAGAGCACCACCGACAGCAGCGCCCTGACGGTCGATGCGCCCTGAGCAGTGCGTGTGTGTGTGTGTGCCGGGTGGTGCGGGTGCGGGTCTGGGGGTTGGGGCGAGCAGGACCTGGGGTACCTGCACCTGGGGAGCAACAGGCTGAGGGGGCAGCTGCCCTTCTACACGTCGCTGGCGCTGCTGGGCGAGATCGACGTCAGCCAGAACCAGCTCTCGGGGCCCTTCCCCTCCTTCGTGCTGCACCTGCCGCGCCTCAAGTACCTCGACATCCGCTTCAACGTAAGGCGGGAGGGGGAGGGGAAGGGGGAAGGGGAGGGGGAGGNTCTTGGCACTCTACGGAGGAGCAGCGCTGAAGGAGATGGATGGGAGAAGGAGAGCGAGGGAAGCACATGCATGTCTGTCTCTTCTCTGCCACGCGTTGCTCGGGGCGTGCTCTGCGAGCAAACCTCACTCTGGCGCTGCACCTCTTCCTCTCTTCCTCTCTCTCGCTCTCTCGCTCTCTTCCTGCGTGTGCGTGTACCCGCATGTGTGTGCGTGCGCACGCCCGTTCCAACAGTGGCGGCCATGACCAAAGCGAAGATCACAAACCCCGACGACATGACGGTGGTGGGCATCGATCTGAACGGGTACAACCTGGCGGGAACTGTGCCTGCTGAGCTGGATTACCTGGTGGTGAGTTTCACAAGCCCCCCTCCGCGCCCTGTCGCGTCGAGCTCGCCAGGTGTCAGTTGGACAGAGGCTTAAGAGGCCATGCCTGTCTCACGTCAGCAGCTGGAATGCCAGTATCTCAAAATACCTTGTATGTCACAAGGCTGGCAGCGGTGCGTGCCCTTCCCTCCTGCTCCTCCTCCTCCCCCCTCCTGCTGCTGCTGCTGCTCCTCCTGGCGTTGAGGCAGCAGGACCTCCACCACCACCAGCAGCAGCAGCAGCAGTAGGGAGAAAGGAAGCTGCCGCCAGGTTGTCCCGTATTGCGCCCCCTGATATGCCCGCCCGTCTGCCTATTCGTTCGCTCGCCCGCTCGCACACCACTGCCCCGCATGCTTGTGCACGCTGCACATCGCGGCAGGCGTGCATCGTCAGGCTCCAGCCCCCCCTTGAAAGTTTCCTTGTACACTCATCATCATCATTATCAGCAGCAGCAGCAACAGCAGCAGCGGCAGCAGAGCACCACCGACAGCAGCGCCCTGACGGTCGATGCGCCCTGAGCAGTGCGTGTGTGTGTGTGTGCCGGGTGGTGCGGGTGCGGGTCTGGGGGTTGGGGCGAGCAGGACCTGGGGTACCTGCACCTGGGGAGCAACAGGCTGAGGGGGCAGCTGCCCTTCTACACGTCGCTGGCGCTGCTGGGCGAGATCGACGTCAGCCAGAACCAGCTCTCGGGGCCCTTCCCCTCCTTCGTGCTGCACCTGCCGCGCCTCAAGTACCTCGACATCCGCTTCAACGTAAGGCGGGAGGGGGAGGGGAAGGGGGAAGGGGAGGGGGAGGGGGAGGGGAGAGAGAGATTGAGAAAGGGAGGGAGAGCATGGACCGGCTCTGTTTGGACGCCCCCCGCCTTTTCTGCAACCCCTTCCCCCCTTTTCGTGCAAACGCGCCTGCGGCCCGCCAGGCGATTTATCTGCCTGCCTGCCTGCCTGCCTGCCTGTCTGCCTGTCTGCTGGTTAAGGTCCCCTTGCATCTGTCCCGATGGGGCTAGTTGACTCCATTACGTGTCTGTAGAGTGTGTGTGTCATGCGCGGCCGGCCAGATGAGCTGCCGGCGGCCGGCTGCGCTTCGCGGCGGGCTGGAGTGGGACTGGTCAACCGGTTGCACTGAGCATAGGCAGCAGAGCTTTGGGAGTGAGCGGCGCAGGCCCCGTCCAGTTCTCTCGCACGTGCAGACCCCTGCCGTCGCTTGCGCCCCTCCGATATTGTCTGCGCGCACACGTGCACCGGGATGAGCCAGAAGGAGGCGTGTTCTCTTCGCAAGCAGGGCCCGACCTCGGCCGCGAAACTGTCAACAAGTTGGTTCAGAGCAGGCGTAGGGCTGGAAAGGAGGTGGGACATGGGTGGGTGAGCCCCTGGGGGTGCCTGCTTTCTTCGTTTCGCACTGGAGAGAGAGAGACACCCACCCCCCCCCCCCCC
>WELA01001161.1:188666-209816 GCA_009602735.1 Mesotaenium endlicherianum
CCCCCCCCCCCCCCCCGGGGCCCACCCAGGCTACCAGGCCGTCAACCAGCTGAGAAGGGCTGAGGCTGTTGGTGCCGGAGGGAACTGATGGATGGGCCCGGCGGAGCTTGGGGAGTCTCTGTTGCGTGTAGACTTTGTGGGGAAGCGTGTGAGAGTGGGGGCCCTGGCTGTGCCGTGGAGGAGCAGCCGGAGGGAGCCAGCCGGAGGAATCTCGGAGCTTGGCCTTGGTGGGCTGCACGCTGCCTTTTTGCACGTTGAGTTTCCAGCAATCGAGGGATGAGACAACGAAGGCAACGGGCACTCTTGCCTGTGGGCTGTCGGTGCATTGGCCGTCAGCTTTTGTTGTTGGCCAAGCCCTGTGTCAGGGGCAGGCAGGTGGCAGCGTCAGGGCGATGTTGCTGAAGCGGGGTTGCTTTGGTCCGTGCGTGTGCGTGTGCGTGTGCGTGTGCGTATGGCAGTGCGCCAGGCAGGCATGGGCATCTGCCACGGGACGATCCAGGTGGCAGAGACAGGAGGCACTACACCCACAGACACCCCACCCTGGGCCACCACACCCTTGGTAGGAGCAACTCTCCCTCCCCCGTCTCCCGCGCTTCACCCTGGGCACAGGCACGTGTCTCGTACAGGTGTGGGCTACCTGGCCTCCTTGCTGTCAGCAAGCCGATAGAGAGGGAGGGGGGGAGAGGAAGAAGCGTAGAAGAGTGCTGAGAAGTGCGCAGGAAGAGAAGGGAGCACGACAAGGCATGCTGTGGTTTGTGCTCCTGCTGCTCCTCAGTACTCTGCCTGCCGGTGGTCATATCTGGGGACTCTGGGAGAATCTGCGCGCTGATGCAATAGGGGCAACAGCAGCACTCTGGCATGCAGGGGACCTGGCAGTGCTGCAGGAGTCTCACACAAGGCCCGGCGGGCTTGTCTCTCCGTGTCTATTTGTGTGCGTGCGCGTGTGTGTCTGTGCGCGTATATGCTCTTGCGTCTGCGTGTGCTTGTGCGCATGTGTGTCGACGTGAATGGGAACGCAAACGAGATCGTCAGCGTGGGATGACGAGACAATGCAGCCCTGGGGGCCGCCGTCCCGCTGGCCGGAGGACACCGGCGAGGGCGCGCCTCGCGCAGGCCCCTCCCCGCCGCCGCTGCAGCTGCCGCCGCCGCAGCAGCCGCATCCGATGCAGCGGCACCGGGCGTACGCCGACCTGCTGGGCTTGGACCTCTCGCGCGCGGGCAGCAGAGAGAGGGGCCACTACTTGGAGCAACAGCAGCAGCTGCCGCGCACGCCGCCAGGGCCATTCGAGCTGGGGCTGGGCCGCCACGTGGTGAGCCGGCAGCAGGGACAGCTGGCGGGGCCTGCCGCAGGAGGGTACCATGTGGCGGGGCCGGAGGAGGCCCACCTGGACAGGCGGGCGGCGCGAGAGAGGGAGGTGACACGGAAGCCGGAGGAGGGGGCCAACGCGAGCACAAGCGGAGGGGGAGCAGAGGGCAGCCGGGACAGCGGGGACAGCCCTTTGAGGGAGCTCGAGGGGGGGGGGTTGCAGCGGGGCTCCAGCAGGGGAGCTGAAACGGGCCATGAGCTGAGCCATCACCCCCGCCTCTACCACCACCAGCAGCAGCAGGAGCAAGAGCAGCAGCATCAGCAGCAGCAGCAGCACAGAGACGAGCTGTGGCAGCTGTGGCAGAGCGACCCGAGCAGCGACTCCTTTGAGCGCCGCCACGCTTCCGTCTACAGGTGCCAAATCGAAAGCGCCGCTGTGCCTGTGGCTCCGTCCTCTCTCTAGCCACCTGTCCACCCCCACCCTGGCTCATCCTTGCACTCTCCCAGCCAGCCTGACTTGTCGGCAGGGTGGGGTCGTAGCGTCCGCAAGCTGCATTCCACTGATCGAGGCTCTACTGCCCGCCTGCCCGCCCGCCTGCCTGCCTGCCCGCCTGACCCCACTGCCCGGCCCCTTTCCCGCCTGCCCGCCCGCATGCTTTTCAAGACAAGGGCTTGTCACACTCGTCTCTCAACCCCTTCCAGAATGTAGATGGACCCCCCCCCGGCCTGCATGCTGCACCCGGTGCGTCCCCCCCCTTTTTGCTGCGAGTGAGTGGCCTCTAGGGGAGTCCATTGGCCATTCTGGTGGGCACTCGCGGCCTCTGCTCTCCCGTGAGTGGCGGCCTGCCCCTGCACGGGCTATCGCAGGCCGTCGACTGGCGAACCAACTAATTGCACAGGCTTGGAGGCAGCAGCGCCTGCTGCCAAGGGTGGAGACTTCCGGGCTCGTGGCTCGCCAGCTCAGGCAGCCACGTAAGTGAACGGGCTTGTTCCTGGCGCCGCAGGCCGCCAGGTGGCCTCGTCTGCCTCCGCACACGCTTCGAGGAGAAGTTGCCTCTGTGGCTCACTTACATGGGCTGGCGAAGCATTTCTGGGTGCCGTACGTGCGTCTGGGGTGGGATGGGTGGAGATCTCAGGGGAGGGAGATGTATGGTTCTAGGCATGTGTGGCTATGTGTAGTACATAGCCAGTTGCATTGTGTTGAGCTTTGGCGTATGCGTATACATGTACGTATATATATGTACATGCAATGTTGCAGACGTCAGCTTGTAATCGCAACGCAGCGTGCATTACTACATCCTAGCTGATTGCCTCTGTGCGCTGCCATGTGGCACGTCCTTCCGTGCATGTGGGCGCAGCACGCGACACCTGCCAAGCATGCGAAGAGGCGGCGGCAGTGGCCCTTACACTAGTTTGGACGACTTCGTGGCCAGTCATGGCTTGCTGCCACCTGGTAGGCCCCCCTGGCACCCGTGGCCCCACATGGCTGCGCTATACGAGCAGCCACATGCCCACCCCCGGCAGTCCCTTGGACCACACCCCCTTGCAATGGGAGGCCGCCACCTGGCATCACTGGGGATGGCACAGCACACTTTCATGCGGGAGCACTCTGCTCCTGCCAGGAGGCAACGGTGCGAGCGCCGCCCGCTTGTCTCTCCTCTCCAGCAGCCCCCTGGTCTTGCAAGCAGCTTGGAGTTCAGGACAGGTGGCACGCTCAGGGAGCATGTCCCAGTAGACGTACGCCGTGCCAGGTCAGCTGATGATGCCAGAATCTTGCCTGCAGGATCTGGACTCCTCCCCCCAAGTGGCTCTGGTGTTGCCGCGGGAGCCTCACCGGAGGAGGGCCCGGAGGGTTGGGGGGGGGATGCTGCTGAACCTCCTCCGGCCGCCTCCGAAGCTGTGGTACGGGCGAGCAGTGCCACGCAGGATGCTGCTAGACCTGGCAGCGATGCTGGTGCAGGCGGCGCTGGCACAGGTGGCGACGGTGCTGGCGATACTGTCGCCGGGGCATTCGCGGGGCCTGCCACTACTGCTCCTGCCGCTGCCCCATCTCCTGCTGCTGCTACGGCCGCAGGTGCTGCAACAGAGCACGACGAGGTTGATGACGACGGCCGCTCTGAGAGCACCCCCCGCGAAGCTGCAGTTGGCCCCGCAGCTCTTGCTGCCGGCGGCGGTGCCGCCCGTGGCGGCGGCCCTGACGCAGCCGTGGCGGATGCGGAGGCAGAGGCGGCGTTGGCGGAGGAGCAGCGGGAGGATGCGCGGCAGCGCGCAGACGTGGAGCTGGCGAGGCGGCGGGGCATGAGCGTGGCGGAGATGCGGGCGGAGCGCGAGCGGCGCATCGAGCACATCGAGAAGCTGAGGCACGACGCCGTGCCGCCCGCGCACTGGAGCCGGACAGCTGGCGGTGGGGGAGGCCGCGCTGGCGGCGGCAGCGGCGGCGAGCCCGGCCAGTACCGCATGCGCCAGCTGGGCCTCGCCGCCCGCTCCGCCGCCGCCCAGGCCAGCGCCAGTGCTGCCAGCCAGCTGCGCTCCTCCGAGGGCCTCTCGGCTGTGGTTGCGACGAGCAGTGGCAGCCGAGGGGGAGATCGCAGAGAGCCTAGGGGGGACCCGGCAGCAGCTGGGTGGGGCGCTGTTGCCGCCGGAGACGAGGATGGTGCCAGGTGGCGCAAGAATCACGACAGGCCCAGCTGGGACGGCATTGCCGCTGCCCAAAGAGCGGCGGAGGCAGCCAGCGCGAGCCCCTCTCCGCGTCTCACGCGCGGCATCGAGGCGCGGCTGCGGGAGGCCTTTGACCAGTGCAGGGGGCCAGCTGCCAAGACTGGCTCTAGCAGTGAGGGCCTTCCGGCAGGTGGCCGAGAGAGGAGGGGGCACCGCAGTAGCAGCGGCAGCGGCAGTGGCAGCGGCAGGAGTGGTTCCTCGGCAGAAGAGGGGCAGAGGGGGCAGACAGGTGGCACGAGGCAAGGCCTGGCGGCAGCGGCGGAGAGCGAAGCCCCACCCCACCAGCAGCGCAGCTCATCGTCCAACAGCAGCGGGAGCGGGAGCAGCAGCCCCGCAAGCTCTACCCCTGGCACGAGCAGCGGCGGTGGGGGCAGCGGACGCTCCAAGAGCAGCAGCAGCAGATCCGAGAAGGAGGGGGAGCAGGAGGGGCCAGAGGGGGGGCCGGAGGAGGTGGCGGCCCCTGCAGCCTCGAGAGCCCAGAGGAGCCCAAAGCATTGGGAGCAGGAGCGGGAGCGGGAGAAGCCGGGGAGACGGCGGGGGGCGAGCGACGAGCTGCGCGAGTACCTCAAGGGCGTGATGGGCGGGGACTGGGGGCCCACAGCAGCCACGCTACGGCAGGAGCGGCACGAGCAGCAGGAGCAGCGGCTGCGAGCGCTAGCCACGTGCCAGGTGGCGCGGCGGAGGACGCTGGAGGCCCTGTCCTCGTCGCCGTTGGATGCGACGAGCCCTCAGAGTGGCGCCGCTGGCAGCGCTGCCACCCAGCCGCGTGGCGGCAATGGCGGCGACAGTGGCACCGGCTGTCGCAAAGAGGAGGAGGAGGAGGATGGCGATCAGAGCCGTCCTTTCCATCTGATCTCAAGGGCCACCGAGAGCCGTCAACCACCGACAGAGGGCACCTGGGGGCAAGAGAAGCGCGCCCAGGAAGAACCACAGGAGGCTGGGCAGGAGGAGGTGAAGGGGGTGAGTTGGCCCTCTGCAGAGCCCAAAGTCGAGAGGGGCACATCATACGACACCTGGCAAAGGCCGGGGATGGGGGAGGCTCCCCTGGGCACTCGGGAGTTGGGCGCTGTGGCGCCACCCGCGGCGGGGGCGGGGGCGGGGGCGGGAGCCAGGGGCCTGATTGCGGACGCACCTGCTGGGGGTCCGCGTGTCGCAGGTGCAGATGCCCGTGCCGAGTCTGGTGTGGGTGTCAGCAAAGCTGCGCTGCAGGGCGGAGCTGCTGCTACTGCTACTGCTCCGAAGAGAAGCATCAGCTGCGGCGACTCCTCCTCCATCGGGAACGAGCACCGCTCGCGTTTGCGCTCGCACTTGCACCTGCACTCGCACGCGCGGCCGGGCGCGACGGTGGGCCAGGGCGCAGGCGGGTCCGAGGGTTGGGCTGCCAAGAGGTCCGAGCGGGTTGCGGCGTTTGCGGAGCAGAGGGGGCTCCCTGGCAGGGGCTGGCGCGCGTCCGTGGTAGGGGACGTTCTGCACCCGAGCGGCCGGGAGGGCCCGCACGGGCTGCGCAGCATGCGGCCCAATGTTCTCAAGGAGAGGAGCTTCCGCTCGTTCGACGTGGACGGCCCCCCTGGTCAGGAGGTCAGCCGCTCGTCCCTTCCTCCCCCCGCCCCCCTCTTCTCCCCCCCGGCGNGCCACCTCCTCTCTCCCAATCTTGCCCTGCGACACCCCACAGTACCTCTCTTAGAGCCGTGAGGGAACCGCGCACAACGCGACAGTGCTCCTCCTGCTTTGCATGTCATTGCAACAAGAGCAGGCGCACACGAAGCTCCTCAGCAGTGGCCGCGTAGGCATGCCTGGATTGCCACATGCTGAGATGAGCACACACAAAACGCAAGAGAATGCGAGGCCTCCCTCCCTTCCTCCACCCCCCCCTTGCTTGCTTGTGGTCACCATATTCCTTCCACTTTCCTTTGCTCTTTTCTATAGAGCCCTCAAAGTAGTACAGCTATGGTACAACACAGGCTGGGGTATCTAACCAATGGGCCTCGCAAACCAGTGCAAGTTGGCATCAGCTTTGGCGCTCTTGTTGGATGCTCCCCGGCTGTCTGCTAAGTTGCACCTGCATCTGCTCTGGCATCTGCACCGCTCCACGTCAGTTCGCACGGTGCACATGCGCACAGGGTGTGCTCGTGCACATGCACGGTGCGTCTGTGCATCTGGTGTGCCAGCTCATGCATGCGCAAGAGGGAATAATTGCCTTGGCCGCCTCTGACCTATTTATCACTATTCATCTTAAACATGGGCCGTTGCGGTGGCGGGTGCATGTTGGGGGCGGTGCAGTTCCGCTGCCTGATGTGTCGCGGGAGCTTTGCCAAATCAGCAGAGGGCGGGACAGGCTCCTCCTCCTCCTCCTCCTCCTCTGCCAGCTTGAGCCTCTTTGAGGACTTTGGCGCTCTCAGAGAGCACGCCATCGTGCGCCACCACTTTGACGTGTGCCTGGGAGGCCCCCCCCTGGACGTGGCGTGGTGCACGAGCAACATGTAGGCAGCACAGGCGGAGGAGGGTTCCCACTGCACCCACCAGCACATCCTAATTTCACATACATTCCTTTCGTCGAAGATGCGCCTACTCTATGCCACGCCAAGAGGAGCCCAGCTAGCTGCCCGCACCCCTCCCTTTTTTTTTGTCCTTCTCTTCTTTTTACGTGCGACGGCTCCGAGCTGCACGGCTCACGGGTGCTTGGAGCGCGGTGAAGTGAGGGGTGAGCTTTTCCCCAGGGTCCTGTCAGATTGGGGCTGTTCTTTTGTGTTTCAGAAGTTTCTCGCTGCGGCAAGGTACTGCTGGCGGTACTTTTTGGAGGAGGTGTACGCGAAGGGTCAATAGGACCTTCTCCCTTTGGTGGTTATGTACACGGGCGCCTGACCTCGATGAGCTCCATGAGGGAGACAGGTTGGCTTTTGGTGGGGGGGGGGAACGAGAGGGCTCCAGAGTTAAGTTAGCGTCAGAAGCTTCAAAGATGGGGGTGTACAATTCGTTTCGTCCTTGCAGGGCTTAATAAGCAATGTGTATGCTTGCTCCTTAAAAATCAAGTGAGCAAAATGGTCAGCTGGAGTGCTTGCAGCGCTCCTCAGTTGGATGCACTGTGAGCTCCCTGGGACTTGGTTAATGGGGAAGTTCTTGTAATTGTACGACGTTCGCCCCTGCATGGGGTGCTTGTAACCTGCTTCCTTTGTGGAGTGGTAGCGAGTTAATTATCTCTATCATGTACATTCCTGCATGGTGTCGTGTTTCATCTGTTGAGCAATATCTAGTCGACAGGGGCACTCGGCTCGTCATTGGTGGTTAGTCAGGTTCTGTGTCCAACTACTCAGCTGCATTTGCTCGAGCTTGACCTCTAGGCAGCTAGCTTGGCAGCAAGTCTGCGCCAGCTTGTGAATGTATATCCTGAGATGCGATTTAGGCTCTAAGGGTGAGTAGATGTATAGTAGGAGTGTGTGTGCTGTAGGAGTCTATTATTTAGGTTACTTGTCGACATTGCTGATTACTGGACACATATGCTCTTTTATCAATGGGAGTCCACTCTGACATGGTCTTCATGTGCCATGAGTGATAAGATGGGTGTGGAATTTGAGTTTACCTGCATATATGGACCCTCACTTCCTGATGCTGAGGTAAGATTGCTACTTTCAGATAGGCATAATTGATTGCTGAATATTTGCCCGCAGGCGGAGTGAGTCGAAAGAGCCCAACAGGAAGGCTCTGTTAACAACAATATCTCCACTTATTTTCTGGCCAACAATAGCACTAAGAAAAGAGGGGCACATCCAAACACCCAGCTGAAAGACAGCCTGCATATTGAAGTTATGCACCAGACTTGCAGAAAAACCACGTATGAGGCTGTGAGCAAGCTAGACGCAGACACTACCGTTGTGTTTATATCGACTTTGTCGCAGCTAATGAAGGAACAGCACATTGTTGGTCAACCAAACATTATCCTGAGTACAAGAACAATAGGTCCTAATGATATAGCATCTAAAAGATCCAAGTCACTAATAACAAGGCTCAAATTAAAAATACGCCTTATCAAAGACCTGCTAACGTCTACAGACTTAAGTCTACTTCAACTCATAAACTCAAGAACTAGATTCCCTGCCCAACTGCTTCTTTCTCAGCTAACAAAAATTGGGTAGCTCCACTACAATGCTTGGCACTGCATTGTGTGTCACCCACAGCCTAAGATCTACTCGCCATCGACATAAAAGCCTACTGCAGAAACTGATTATCTTCAGGGCGAGTCACGTATTTTCAATACTTGCAATCAACCAAGCGTCTGGACACTGCAAAGAGTGCACGCTACCTCTGCAACTGGCAATAACAGACTAAAGTCCCTCGAGCTATGCTTCTCACTTCCTTCCACCACCCCTCACACACCACATCTAAGCCACACGCTTTGACCCCAAGTCAAAGCTGGCCGTGTGCACCAAGACCCGCAGCTTACACGGTTCACTAACCCTTCTAACCTCTGACCTATCATTCCGTCACAAATATGAGGCAGAGGCATGTGAGTCATTCCGAACGCCTCACTCGCTCCTCCCTTAAAAGGAGCTCCTCCACACCAGACTTAGCTAATGGCACTAGTACACTCTGACCTCACTCCCACATGATGATGCTCCCCCCTGCTCTACTCCTCAGGCACCTCAGGGTCCTGGTCAGGATCATCGCCCTCCTTCTTCTCCTCATCCTCCTCGTCCTCCTCAGGTGGATCACCGGGAAGGGGTTGAGGAAGAGGTGGCTTCAGAGGGCTGAAGGTAGGGAAAATGTCTGGCCTCCTTCCAGGACCAGGTCTTTCCCACTCCTGCCAAAAGAAGCCCAATCCGCAACAACTGACACGTCAGGAAAGGTAGTGGGGAGACCCTCGACTGGTAGGGGTTGTCCGCACAGGGTACAATAGTGATGCTGCAACCACTTGCAGTTCAAACTTTTGCAGCTGAAATATTCTGAAGAGGCTCTCCCTGAGTACAGAGAAAACATGTGCTGAGCATGTATGGACAGCATACAACAACCAGGTTCCCATCTGGCAGCCAACAGTACCCGGTTCAAGTCACCATAACACCCTTTTTCCCACCACCATACCCATGCTAGAAGGTTTTGCTGAAGTAGATATGGTTGCAACTGCACCATGCGCTATCCAATCACATCAGCCTTCACACACAGGACAAGCCAAAGCTTGAAGGAACCAGTTCCCACCAAACCAAAGCCACAACCTTCTTAAGACCGGGGTACAGAGGGAACGATGACTGATATTATTAACAAATTCATTTGTGCAGGCTTAATTTGGCGCAACCTTACAAGGTATATACGCTCGTTTTAGCTAGCTACATAAACAAGACCTTGGCGAGGACCTTCAAAGATATGGTCATGTTGACAAATAACGATCTCAAATTCATACCTAGTACCAACAAAACTTTTTGCGCCATAAGGACACGGATTGGAAACTTCTCTATCTATGATCTGCATGAACCCCTCAGTCTTGCTCTTCCCTCAACCACTACCAGCCCCTTGCCAAAATCCAGCCTAGGTAAAAGAGCATCCAGCTCAGCTTCTTTTCAAATTGTCCTGATGCCGGAACAAAATAACTTAAGTTTCTGGTGACTGCGGGCATTGGAAGGTCTAAGGTAGCATTTAGTTCAACAGCAAATTATTGTTTGAACCTAATTTGACGATCTCTGACAGATTCTGGGCTTCACAAGAACACATATGACGTCAATGGGAAGCAAAGGTTACCGTCACTCGGCTGAACCATTGAGCTTCTAGCAGGCAGTGATACACCAGAATTTAGAGGTCATGACGGCTCAATAACACACCACAAGAATGGAAAGCCATGTAAAAAACTAAGCGCATCCTTGTCAGAAAGGGAGGCTCTTTATGGGCACTTATCACTCGTTGAGACTTCAAAAAAACGATGTCGTTTATGAGATAAAAGGTGAGAGGAACTTGAGTTGCACTTACGATTGGAAAATCAAGAGGAGATCTCTTTGTCATTTTATCCTCTTCAGGCGCCATCCTTGGTGCCATCCTCGTGAACCGCCTGATGGTCTGTGTAAGCCCACAGCGCACGCCTGCAGCTGCATGATAGCTGATTGCACGTGTCCGGGATAGAGAACAAGAGCTCCTATCGGAAGATCTATCTTTTGCTCCAGTCAACTCAGCCCCTGATGCAGGACCCGTTAACAGGGCCCGAGCAAGACAAGCAGAAGCCATCACCTCTAATCCCTCCAAATCCGACACACAAAATACACCCACCCCTCGCCTCTCAAGCGTCGTGCTCTTCAGCTAAGAACAAGAAGAACGAGTTGCCGCAACTTGGTCTAACTTGATGTGTAGGAGCCCCGAGTTACCCCTTTCTCTTCCTCAAGATATGTAGCACCGCACACTGCATGAGGGAAGAATAATACGCCGACCTTCAAAGCAAGAGATTGTACTTTAAAGTGTCGCTTCCTGCAAGCAAGCGATGACGAGCGATCTAGCGTGCGATTCGACAAGCTGATCTGGCGAGCTCGTTTCTTCTAGAAGGGAGCCTGTGGGGAACAAGCCCTGCTGGATGAGCGGCTTCGGTCCCACCCAACCCGCAGCGCGGCCACCCTTCAGCCAGTCGCAGTTCGCAACTCGAATTCTTTAAATAGTGGCTGGCATGAGAAGTCGCAATCGGAACGTCCAGTAAATCCTCCACAGAAGCACACGTTTATGAATATTTTGGAGTACGAAGTGTTTTGTGCCATTTTTTTGCATCATCTGAATCTTAAACTCAAGAATAAGAGAAACTAAAGGCGCGCTGTTTCAATCATGTGTACGAAAGTAGAGGCAACACACACTCATATGAAGCACTAATGGATGCATATGAATCATTGGGCATTTTTAGGAGCAGATGGAGTACTTCAAACTAATTTCCAAGCAGGATAAAAAGCTATTCATGACTTATAAATTTCATGAAAGCATAACCTATTTGGATCGATGGCTGAATCAACTTTATCAAGGTCAACTTCAATGCGCATCACAAAAAGATTGTTACAATTGCCTCCACCGTCTTTAAGAGTTGGTTCTTCAAAACAATAACATGCTTGAAAATTTGACATTGTTTTTTCAACATGTTAAGAACAACAACTAAATCATCCACTTCAACAAGGAGGTTAATGCCAAGGTCCAATATCCTTGCCATGAGCCCTCAAAGAGTGCAGATATCGTACCAACCACACCACGGGGATGTATCTTTGATGCTAACACTCACACTCTGGTATTCATTTTTCTCAAAAGTCTCTAAAATTGTCCCCTTGTACTACGACTTCTAAACTTCAGCCTAAAGATACAACATTCATTAAAAGAATCATTTCTCATCTATATGATCAATTGCTTATAGTAACATATTACTAAATAGTTATTTGTCAATATACTAACATGTGCAAGTTCATTCATATGAATATAAATCAATATAATGCAGCTTTACTCACTTTGTCAAAAAGCTCAAGAGGTTGACTTATGCCTCAAAGTGTAGTTCGCTAACTTAGTCGATCGTGGTCATGAGTATATATGTGTAATGTAATATAAGTAGACCAATGTGTAGACATAGTAAAGTCACTTGATAATATAATCACTACGCGTATTACTATCACACTCAATACGCTGAGGAGAGGTATATTAATTTGAATGATTATTCCTAAATTGGCACATTGACCGATTTTTATTATACTGAAAGTCATGAAGGTGACTGGGATTTGGTGAAGCGAGATCTTACATATGTGGTTAATTTTGAGGTAGGTTCAGTCGTTGTCAATTTACTAAACAGTTAGGACTTCAATCAACCGACCAAACTATATGGTCGTTACAATTTGATATGTGGGTCTCAACCTAACGGGTTCCCACAAAACGACGCATCTTGCGGCCATGGTGAACCAGGTTCTCACTAAGTATATAGTAGGTTGGGATCTCGTGGTCTCTCACTTGGGATAATAGACTTAACAGTCGGGTTTCTATTTGTCAGTCATGTGGTATACTTGTGGTTTGTTAATATGAACCGCTTTCACACAGATTAAGATGGCGTCTTTGTTTGTGCACCGAAGTAAGCAATCAAACTAGGAGCTTTTCAAAAGGATTGTTCAAGGTCGTTCATTCGTCTCAACTTGGTTAAGTATTGACGAAGTTATGTCTTTTGATGTCCTCGTACCACAAAGTAGACAACTTAAATGGATTCATATCTAAGTCAACTGGATATGTTCGAGCTACATTATGGTCATCTGAATGAGAACATCTTTGCTAATTAGTCCTTTGATGTTGTATATGTGCTTGTACTTGCCTGTATGCCTAGTGAGCAAGGAAACATGAGTTTCTAGAGCAGGAGCTCTAGTCCTCAAGTTTGTCTCATTATTAAACCTTGAAATGTGTGCACATGGCATATTATGCTATGGCACAGTGGCATTAAGGGACTATGGCATATGTGAGTCAAAGAGTATAAATGAGTAAATTGAATTCAATATAAGGGCAAAGATTGCTTTTTATTTCACTTGCTTTCAATCAATTCTATAAACATATTTTTTTTGAATAAGCAAAATTCAAAATTTATGTTGATCCCAAAGTCCTCGAACAAGAAGAGTTTGCAAGTGAAACGCGGATGGCATATGGACGATAGATGGACGGTGTTCATTTGCACGAAGGCCCCAAGTGGGCAATATGTAATATAGTGATATAAGTCATATTATATTAGCTCGTTGTCATATTGTAATGTTTTTGAAAATTTGTAAAATAATTTTGTATGATTCTAAGTGTGAATAGATACTTAAATGACTTGGCTCATGTCCTTTGAATCTTTCAAGGCATTTTCATAATAAGGACTTAAAAGAACTCTTTGTGGCAAATGTTATATATGCCATTTTTAGGTCAAAAATCTGTACATTATTCTTGAAAGGAATGGCAAATTTTAGGATGTGTAGGGTGCCAACACCTCAACATGCACCTTCTTCGAAATTACTTGTGTAGCAAGTATATCAACAAGAGCTAGAACATAGAGAGACATTCTACAATCACTCTTGTACTTGCCAAGTTTCAAAAATATATTAAAATTCAAGACACCATTTCTCTTCTAAGAAGCTACCTTTTATGTTAAAAGATCCTTGTCTTGAGTGGATAAAGTATTTTATACCCTAAGTGCTTTATCT
Organism: Mesotaenium endlicherianum; assembly: GCA_009602735.1. Lineage (NCBI taxonomy): Eukaryota > Viridiplantae > Streptophyta > Zygnematophyceae > Zygnematales > Mesotaeniaceae > Mesotaenium > Mesotaenium endlicherianum. The sequence continues at coordinate 201,837 of WELA01001161.1, forward strand.
ATCTGTTTCACAACAGCGAGGCCGGCTAGGTGACCAGCCATGTTGAATCGTGCAAAGGAATCATTCTTTCACCCAAAATAAAAAATCTTGCCATTTTCCTCTTCTCTTTGCCCTTTTTTGCTCCCCTCATTTTTTTCTCTCTCTATGTCTCTATTCCCTCTTTCTTGTAGTTGTTCCCTTGCTCTCTCTCCCCCTCAGTTAATCTTGCTCTGTATTCCTTTATCTTAAAAGATTTTCCATGACTTGACCCCTGGAATATGTGAGCCAGGATGTTTGGCATTACAATTAGTGGCGCACAATGTGGGCGCCTCCTTTCGCTAAAGTCCCATCTATCGCTTTTTTTAGCTGTATTGGCATAACTTTCAACTCTTGTATGAGTTGCAATTTGCCGCATACAATGTATAGGGAGCATGTGGCTCGTGCCGGAGTAACTACTGAGAAGTGAGATTAATTAGGAGACAATGCGTGCTCTGGTGCCTGCTTAATCACAATTTCGTGTTCTTCTTTACATTTGTGACAAGTTACAACATGGAGGATCCACGTGCATAACAACGACGGTGTCCAATCAATTGAAGACTACCTTGCTGCTTCTTTGATGGATCTAGGAGGTTCTCAAAAGTCAGAAGCATAGTGCAGTCAAGATTGAGATGGGTTGTTTATATGAGGACGTGCAAGAGAAGTTAGAAAGAGGTAGCAGATGACCCTTTAAGAAGGCTAAATTGCATCGAACCAAGAGAAATGGCGATTTGCGTAAACCCACAAGCTTTTTCATCTAATTCATGTCAACATCTTTCACTTGTTGCAAAAGTGGCACGGTGAGGATGCAGAGTACTAGATAAAGATGCAATTTGGACCTTGGTGCATTTGTTAGTCCCTACTTCAAGAGGTCGAGGTTGAGTAATCCCAAAGTTGTAAAATGTGGACCCACAATTTTCATGTACGAAAGGAATAGATGTTGCATTGCTTGGGCATCAAATTCAAACGGGTGGCCGCTCAAAAGACTTACTTCCAATCACTTTCAAAGCAGATAAGTTTAATTTTGTTGCAACCTGGAAAAGACAAAATGATTTGGTGATATTTCTCCTCAACGATGTGAATTGAGCATGGAAGAGGCGCAAAGCTTCTGAATAAGAATTCAAGTCTGGAGTAGATTAGCTAATTATAGTCCAAAGGAACAAAGACAAGTTTAAATCAAGATAATTACAAAGGTGTACGGCACATATTGATGCCCCTTGGATTATATTATAAAGGATGAAGGGGGGAAGTCTAGCTTTGAGATTTGACCCGTTGAGAAATCAACAGTCAATAGCGAACCAATTTCTGACTTAGGTTCAAACATTTAAAGCACATTACTAAGCCCAATCAATGCTCCACTATGCCCAGCCATGCCCAAGTCCAACCATGTCGAGCCTGGCCCAAGCCAAACCAACTACTGTAAATTTGAGCTCTACAATGGGTGCGATTTTTTTCGGCAGGAGGGGTCCTTTCGAGTGGAAGGTTTTCTCCTTGTCCAACCGAGGTTGACCTAGAGCCCCGCCCCCCGCCGAAACAAACACTATTCCGAACCACAGGAGGGGGAGTCATCAACTCTTATCACAACCTTATATTACCCTAACCCGACGCCCCCCCCCCCCGGTACGATCTGCGCATAGATTTGTTCCACCAAAACTTGTCACCTATCCAAGAAAAAGCATGACATTAGAGTACAACAGCTCTTTACCGGTCAACGGCCGATGGGTGGACTTGGCACTTCAGTCCAGCTTCGGTCAAATGCGCGAGGGCACGACATTGCCGCCTTAACGCCAACTCGTGTCGTGCTGTGTACCATGCATGGGGTGATAACTGGTGCTAATTTTCCCATTATTTGAAATTTAGGCCCCTAAAATTTGAATCCTTTCACTAATTTTTCCAGGTTTGATTTCAGGTCGCTATTGACCCGTATTGACTTGATTTAAGGGCGCTGATTCACTATATAAATTTTGATATTTTGATTTCAGGTCGCTATCTTTAATCTTTGAATTCTGGGCGCTATTTCACCCAAATTTTGGAGGGGAGTTACCACCCCATGCTGTGTACATAACCAGTTCCCGCGCAAATTTAGTTTTTGAAGTTGCCACCACTTCGTACTACGTACCCCTCTTCTAATTGATGGCACCCGTAGTGCATGATGACATCATTATCCCGCATTCTCATTTGATGCCCTCTATACATCCTCAAGTGTTGGGCAGCATCATGCACAAGGCCATTCCGTAAAACATCCAGGGTTGTCCTTGACTCAGACCTCTGGTTAGAATGAGAGAGGCACTGTCTCACTTTCTGCATTGACAGAATTTGACGCTAATCTGGTAGTCAGGACTCATGGGGGGTGGAGGACGACGCTCTGGGCGGGGTGGAAGAGGAGGAGCGCAGGGTGATGGGGGGAGGGGCAGAGGCAGTCGTAGTAACGTTCCCACAACTGAAGATGACGAGCTGGAGAGGAAGATGGGGTTTGAGCTTTACACGAAGCCTGATCCCCGGCTTGGCTGGTTAATGAACATGAGCACCGTAAGTTGCATCTGTGCTTTCGGGCGCATATTATGGCCGAGGAGAGAGAAAAAGCATAACAGAGAAGCTCGAATAGACTCTCAAATGTCAGATTGTAGGAGACAAGAACAATCAGAACCATACACCACTTGCAGGAAGCTTGGTTCTGCATCATAGAGGGTATAGCGGAGCTGACCGGATGCTTTCTTTTCGTTGGCAGTCTTCCATGCAAGACTCGGAGACCAACCAGACATACAGCTGCGTCAATCTTTATTTTATGTGCCAGGTGCTATTCTTTCACTTTCCTCTTTCCCGAAGTGATCCGCACTTTTTACGAACCTACCTGAATGTGCGTTTCCTTGCATCCTAGGTAGAGGAAGCTCGAAGGAGCCTGAAGTCATCCCAATTCTCTTTCTACTGAAGCCTTACGGAACATGGCAGTAGAGAGCCCCCTCCCAGCCTGCTGCTGCTCCTGAATCACGGGTACATTTCTTTTACGCAGGACGGCTCTATGTTCAAATCCCAAGTGAAGTTCCAGCCTTACTTCTACATTGCAACTAAGGTATGAACCTGGGTCCCTACCTGACGGGGTGCTCACAACCTCACTCGCTTTTCGAAGTCAAGGAATGCTTGGGTCCCAGGTACGAATTTTACTCTGTAATTGAGTAAGCCAGTCTCATACCATATCTCACGCACTTTCAAAATCAAAGGAGAATCTGGGTACCCCATGACGAGGTTCTCACATTTATCAACACTTTCAAGAGTCAACAGTGGAGGAGACGTTCATAGGACTCTGCAATTCATTCTCTGCACCTCCTCCTGCCAGGCTCCCGTCGGAGCTAACTTGGACCTGCTAGTGAGGGAGAAAGTGGTGCTGAGCTGTAGCATTGAAGCATTTCTTGTGATTCTGACTTGAATGGGTTAGATAGTGCGGGAGAAAGTGGAGCTGGAAATCCGAAGCCTTTCTGCGGAACTGACTCGGACGTGCGGGAACAACAGGGGAAGGTGGAGCTGGAGGTCGACGCGTATCTGCGACGAAAGTACGAGGGCCTGATTGCCAACATCCAGATCGTCGAGAAGGAGGATTTGGATATGGTGCTTCTCTCCTGCACCTCGGGCCTCCATTGTCTCCTCTGTCCTCCTCTGGTTTTCAGTCTGCTTTCTTGGCGCACAATACTGGAGCCTGTGAAGTGTCCAGAACGTTCTGATGTTGATGCTAGTGCACTTGCTACAACCGATTGCGTAGCAGTCAGCTGCTGAAGCTCGACCTTGCTGGGTGGGGCACCTAAGGGAGATAGATTATGGAGGAGGGGGAAGGGGGAAGGGGGAGCGGGAAGGGGGGAGGTGCGGTGAAGAATCCGAGGGCAATGGTAGCATCAGCACATCAACCATCGAGTATGCGCTTCTAGGCGAGCAAGAGCACGGCATTACTCTGAATCCTCACGCGTTCTGCCAGTGCCTGCAAGAATGTTCAGCAGGCTGAAGGTGCCTGAGCTCTGACATGTGGCACCCCTCCAGCGACCCTGCTCGTGCCCCTCCTAGACCCGTCGGGTGCCAAAAGTAAGCTGCTGCCAAATTTAAGCTGTGCAGTTCAGTGAGGCTGCCGAGGGAGCCCCGCCACACAAAGTGGGGCGGGGGGTGGGGACCATTCGCCTTAGGTGCAGTGCAGGGAAGCGAGGGAGCAGTTCCTGGAGAGCCTAGCCCCTCAGGGTGGGGAGCATTCGCCAGAGGTTGGGTGGGACGCAAGCGTACAGGTCCGGGGTGCACAGCCACAAGCAATCTCCAGAGGGAGAGCTGCTTGCCTCGTCATCCTTCATTGCTGGCCATGGCTGGTGCAGGCTCTGCAGACACTGAGCATATAGGAGGGGTAGACAGGCGGGCAGGAGCAGGCAGGGAGACCCAACCTCTGGGTGCGATCCCGCTGCTTGCGCAGAAAAATTGACTCCCTGACTGTGTCCACTCCTCCTGCCTGTGCTGCCCTGCCGCCTGGCCTGGCCTTGGCCTGGCGTGCGCAGAAGAACCACCTGTCGGGGCGCCGGCGCACCTTCCTCAAGGTCAGCTTCCTGACGGTGCAGAACCTGATGGAGGTCAAGAAGGACATCCTGCCCGTCGTCGCGCGCAACCAGGCGAAGCTGGAAGCCGCCGAGGCCTACGAGAGCCTGCAGCAGGGCCTCAGGTCTGCCTATCGTGCTGGTCCGGGCTGTGCTGGGCTGTGCTGGGGCCGGCTGGGGCGGGGCTTGCTGTGCTGCTACTGTCGCTTTCTCGGCTGGCTGGGAAGCTGACGCAGGCCCCTCCCTCTCTCGCTGCCTCCCTCCCGCTGCCTCCCTCCCTCTCACTCCCTCTCGCTCCCTCCTCCCAACCTCCCTCTCGTTCCCTCCCTCTCACTCCCCCCCCGTCACTCTTTCCCTCTCGCTCCCTCTCTCTCTGATTCCCTCCCACTCACGCCCTTGTATTACTGTTGGGCTGCCTGCAAGCAGTGGACGATGCAGCTGTGAGTGTCTCCTACCCTTTTGCAATTTCGGCCTGCCTGCATGTGGCGGACGCGAGTGAGATCGCCCCAGGGGTAGAGGGAACAGCTGTCACTCCCTCCCCTCCCTCTTGGTGCAGCTGCCAGTCTTTCAGCCTGCCTGCGTGTTGGAAGGGGGTGCAAGGCGCATTAGGAGCTAAAGGGGCAAGGGACCGGGCCGGAGGGAGACACGTGAGAGGCGCACCCTTCACGTTCCCAGCGAAGCATGGCACTGGAAGCTGCCGTGCGGCGTTAGACGTCTGCCAAGTCATTTCGTAACAGATCCGAGCGCTTCTTGTCCACCAGCGCCTTGCTGAAGAGGAGATACGCGCGCTGGCAGCCACAGGGAGGAAGCACATCATCGCACGCATGCTGCCAAGCTGCCCCCATTGATGCTCTTCTTGCCCTCTCCCAGGCGCAACGTGTACGGTGGTGTGGCGCCCGTCGCACTTCCCGCACCGGGCAATTCTAGTTGCCCCATTGGCGCGGGCATGGAGCGGAGGGGGCTGCGACCTGTCGCTTCAAGCTGATACCCACAGTCTTCGCTGTTTTCGTTCTTGGTATGGGCATTAGGGGGGTGGAGGGCGCGGGCGAGGCGCGCGGCGCGGAGGCGGGGGGGAGGGGGGGGGGCATTTTTCCGACGCACCACCAAGAACTCAGATGTGCTTTTGATCCTGTTAAAGGGAAACGCGCTTTCACTTCCGTGGGGCTGACCGGCTGGATGGGAGCAGCCTGGGGAGGGAGGTCCGCGCGCAGAGGCCGGCGGATTACCTGGACAGCATCGTGGAGGTGCGCGAGTACGACGTTCCCTACCACGTGCGCTACACCATCGACCAAGGTCAGCTCCCAGCCCCTGCCGCAACCTCTCTCTCCCTCCGCTGCACCCTGGAGTGCGACAGCCTCCCTCTTGCAGCCTGCCTCTGCTACAGCCTTCGGCGCTGCAGCCTCTTTTCCATCACAGCCTCTGCCGCTTTCTCTCCTGCTGCCTCTGCCTCAGCCTCCGCTACAGCCTCGAGTGCTGCAGCCTCGCTTGCAGCGCCTGCCATAGCCTCCTCGGCTGCAGCCCTTCTTGCGGCCTCGGCTGCAGCGTCCCGGCTCCAGTGCCAGGTCACAGCCCCCCGCCACAGCCTTTCCTGCACCCTCTGCTACTGCCCCTGAGGGGGCCAGCAGGGAGGGGGCTCGTCAGCAAAAGCCCATGTTTGCTTCTTGAAAGCGTCCACTACTTGGACCCTCTAGCAGGCAGGCAGGCGGGCAGGGAGGCAGGCAGGGAGGCAGGCAAGCAATGTGCCCCACCCTCCCCTGCCTTGCCCGACCGTTGGCCGCCCCTGTCCCAAGCAGAGGGGAAGTTACGGTCTACAGCCCAGGCTCGGGCTCAGGGTCTAGGACTCAGAGAGCTCAAGGGTGCGCTGCCGTCGCTGCCGGTGGTCGGGCCGGTGCTGGGGCCTGTGCGTGCGTGCATATCTGCAGGAGTGAGGTGCGGGCTCGAGTTCACTGTGGCCGAGGAGCACGGGGGAGGTGCCGTGCAGGCTTAGGCATAGGCTTGGGGCCGGGAGCTGAGGTAGCTCAAGGTGGTGGCGATGGTGGTGCTGCCGCTGCTCGGCGTCGATACCTGTGCGCGTGTGCGCGTACGGGCAGATGCGAGGTGCGGGGTCTGGCCCACGGTGACAGAGGAGCACGGGAAGGTGTGACGCAGGTCCAGGCCATGTAGGGCTTCGGCCTTAGGGCTACTCAAGGTTTACGGGTGAGGGTTCAGGGTTTGGGTTTTGGGTATCGGGTGTTGGGCTGAGAGCTTATAAGAAGCTCAAGGACGATGTTGGCCCGTGTGTGCGTGCGTGCGTGCGTGCGTGCGCGCAGACGTGAGGTGCGGGTTCTGGTACACGGTGGCGGTGGAGCACGGAGAGGTGCGCGTGGAGCGGCGGCGCGACCTGCTGCAGCGCGCGGAGCCGCGCGTGTGCGCGTTCGACATTGAGACCACGAAGCTGCCCCTCAAGTTCCCCGACGCCGCCTACGACGCCGTCATGATGATCTCCTACATGCTCGACTCGCAGGGCTTCCTTATCGTCAACCGAGAGGTGTGCGTGCGTGTGCTCGTGCACGCGCGCATGCGTGTGTGTGTGTGCGCGCGTGTGCGCGAGAGTGTGTGTGTGTGTCTGTGTCTCTGTGTCTGCATGTACGCGCTGCGGGGAACAGAGCGTGCCCCCTCTCCCTCCTCCTCCACCCATTCCCCTCTCCCAGCGCACGCTTGTGCACACACTGCCCCTCTAATTCCTCCTTCCTTCCCGTGTCCTCCTCCCCTCCTCGTTGTCCTCCTCTTCCCCCCCCTGCCTCCTCCTCTTCCAGAAGCTTTTATGGAGGAGAGTAGTGGGAGGAGAACCTCAACCAAATGAAATTCTTGACAGAAGGAACGGCACGGGGGGGCCGAAGGGGGGGGGGTGTGCGCCTGGACTGCACTCATGGCTGCTTTGGCCCACTAGCCTTTAACGCGTATGGATGGTGAGGATTCGTCAACGTTGCTATACACGGGGAGACCAAGAGCCTGCCAGATTTGCAGTATGACGTCGATGGTGATGACATCGTCAGTACAGAGAAGAACAGGTTGGAGGGCAAGAGCCGGGGGGAGGAGGAGGAGGAGAAATCGATGCAGAAGGGAGAGGAGGAGAGGGAGCAGAGGGAGCAGAGGGAGGAGGGGGAGGAGGTGAGTTAAGGAGGGTTCAGATCTGCTGCAGACGATGTTCTTCTAGCGGGCGCGGCTCCAACTTGTGTCACTGCAGGCATCCCCCACTCAAAGAAGCAACCTCCCTTTCTTGCTTGCTTGCGTGTGCACACAGGTGGTAGGGGAGGACATTGCCGATCTGGAGTACACCCCCAAGGCCGAGTTCGTCGGGCCCTTTACTGTCATCAATACGCCCAACGAGGTGCGTGTGCCCCGCCCCGCCCCACCCTGCCCCCCC
>WELA01001161.1:226169-237646 GCA_009602735.1 Mesotaenium endlicherianum
CCCCCCAGTCCGAGGCCTCGTATCATTCGGTTGGTCTCAAGACGGGGAGTTATCGTAGCTGCTGGCAATGGCGTTTTCTGTGGGCTGCTCTGCTGACTCCTCCCGTATCCCCAACTCGCATCCGTTCTGCAGCTGCAGCAGTAGAAGGGTGGGGGACTCGCCTCCCCCGCAATTCCCCTTCCCATGCCTCTCATCGATCGGGCAGTGCGCTTTCCGAAGCTGCGTCTTGCAGGACTGCTATGCAGGCACTGGATTCCGACTGCAGCCATAGGCCGCAGTGTGCAATACGAGGATCAGATGCATCAGACTCTGCCCTGAGCAAGCCCTCCTTGGCGTCCAGCACGACAGGGCTCTCCTCTCTTCCTGACACTCCTCCCCTGCGTTTGGCGCCTCCCTCCCCACCCCCCCTTTCCAACACAATCCCCCGGTTTTTCCCCGCTCCGCCCGCCGCTCGCTACCTACCATGTTCCGCCCCCCTGCGCGCCGCTCGCCACCCGTCGCTTGCCCCCCTCACGTCCCCCTCACGCTTGCCTGCCGCCTGCCCGCCCGCCCACCACGTGGCAGAACCGCGGCATCGACCTGGTGGACAGCGAGCTGCTGGAGTACATCTCGGAGTCCAGCACCATGAGCAAGGCCATCGAGGACTACGGCGGCCGCAAGTCGTGCGCCATCACCACGGCGCTGCGCCTGGCGGACTTCCTGGGCGAGGCCATGATCAAGGACAAGGGCCTCGCCTGCCAGTACATCGTCGCCAAGTCCCCCCAGGTGGCCTCCGCCTGCCTGCCTGCCTGCCTGCCTGGATGTCTCCCTGTCTGTCTGCCTGCCTGGATGTCTGGGTGTCTGCATGCCTGTTTCTCCGCCTGTCTGTCTGTCTGCCTGTCTGTCTGCCCGTCTGTCTGTATGTCTGCCTGTTTGTCTGTATGTCTGTCCGTCTGCCTGTACCTGTCCGTCTGTCTGGCTATGGGTCTGTTCATTTGCCTGTGCATTTGTCTGTGTCTCTCTCTGTATGTCTGTCTGTTAGCCAGCCTCCTTCCTAGCTTGCTGCCTCTCTTCCCCCTCCTCCTTCCTCTTGTTCTCAGCTGCCTGCAGCTCATGCCAGCACCTCAAAGAACGGGCCCACTTGCCCCACAATAAATAAGCCTCCCTCCCGCTGCGCAGTAGTTGCGCATGCTCGGGCAACACTAGTGCTCTTGGCAAGGAAGCCCTTGAAGGAGTTGGGGGGCTTCAGCTTCCTGGGCTTGTTAGATTTTCAGGGCTTTGAAGAGAAAAGTAAACAGAGAGAGGTAGCCAGCCAGGGTGAGTGGTGGACTACGTGTCTTTGCTGGGCTGACACAGCCTCCCCGTCCACATGTGTGCGAATCTGCCCCCGGTCCGGCTGCACCTCGCTGTATTTCTCGGCGTCTTTGTCTGCGTCCTCCGCCCAACCTATTTGGGTCTGTGTTGTCCACTTCTGTAACTTTTGTAACTTCCGTTGGATGTGTGACATTTTGCACGCTTGCTCCGCAGCAGGCAGAGGATTTCAGGGGTGGGTGATTGATTGCTTGATTGATGATCAGCCATCCGCGCATGGCGTGGCACAACTTTTCTGGGTACCCGTCTCGGCATGCGTGCGCACCCCCCTTCTGACCTGGCAGTGCAGCCCTGTGTCTCTGAGCTTGACAGCACCCTCTCTCACTCACTCTCTTTTTCTTTCCCCGTGCGCGTGCGCGCGCGTCGTGTGCGTGCGCGCGGGATATGTGTGCATGCGCGCGGGATGTGTGTGCAGACGGCGTCAGTGAGTGAGCGAGCCATCCCCGTGGCCATCTTCAACACAGAGCCAGGTAAGCCCCCCACTCGCCCCCCTACTGCACGAGGCCCTTGCCCAGATTAAGCCTGGCATCGATGCAGCGGCACGTACGCTGGCCAGTCACATGGACAGAGTCACACAGACAGCACGCCGCCCCATCCCCCTTCGAGCCTGCAGGAGTGTGTGGGCTCGACATATGCATGTGCGTGTCTTCAAGGCAGGCGGTGGGACCCTTCCGCAGCGCTAGCATTGACTGCGACATGAATGCAAAGTTGTAGGAGGTGCCTGGGCCTCTCGGAGGAGCTCCCAGCAAGTAACCAGAGAAAGGAGACCCACCAATCGCCCATCAGCCTAGTGCCTTGCAGCTGAAACCTTGAGCTCTGAGCCCTAGACCTCGTGCCCCAGTCTGGAAAGCCTGTTGCTGCAACTCATGCTCTGCCATGACACCACCACCATTACTGCCACCACCACCAGCAGCAGCAGCAGTAGCGGGGTGAGATTCTTGCTCCCGCTGGTTTCACTCAAGGAGACGACATCTGGCACCCTGGATTCGTCTCGCTGAAACATCTACGATAGCTGCTGGCAGATGGTGCTGCTCTGGTGTGCGGGTGCTCGTGCAGTGGTGGCTGTTGGGGGGAGGGGCGGCTCTGGGCTCTTCTTCCACTGGTCAGTGCATGCTGGCGCCCGAAATCCATTTCCTTGTGACGGGGGTGACAACCCCGCTGACAGACGATGGCGCTGCTCTGTCTGCGGGGCGCGCGCGCGGTGGCATGCGCTGCGGGGTTTTTGCGCTGGGCTGGTGCGTGTGCGTGCGTGTGTGCGCGGGCGTGTGCGCGGGCGGCAGAGGTGATGCGGACGTACCTGCGGCGGTGGTGCAAGGAGAGCAAGGTGGACGACGTGCGCTCCATCGTGGACTGGGACTACTACCGCGGACGCCTGCACAGCGCCATCCAGAAGATCATCACCATCCCCGCCGCCATGCAGAAGGTGTGCTCTGCCACCCCCCCCCCCCCAATCCCCCCGCAAACCCACACCTGCACCTGCTCCCCCACCCGCTGTAAGAGGGTGGCAGAAGCTCATTTGCTGCGGCTGCTGCTGCTGCTGCTGCTTCTTCTCGCCAGCTGCTCTTGTGGGGCCCGCTGGAAGCTTGCTGTTGTCTCCTCGCCTGGCATGCTGGCCCGCATCGGCCTGCCTGCTTCCTCCCAGAGGATCGTGGCAAGCATCCAGGAAGCGGGATAGAAGGTTCCGTGGGGGCAGGGCGGGCGGGGGATGGGGGACCCCCGGGGGACCTCTGCACGACTAGCCTGCCTTGCTATCCTGCGTGACACCACCACTGCTGCAGGTCTGGCCTGCCATGGGGCTGCACGTGCACCTACCCGCCCAAGCTGGCCCGAGCCTTGACCAAACCTCGACCCGAAGCCCTGCCTGCACCCCTGCCTTGCTGCCTGGTCCGCGCAGGTCAGGAACCCCGTGCCGCGCGTGGCGCATCCCGATTGGCTGTACAAGAAGGTGCGCGAGAAGGACGACAAGTACCAGCAAAGGACGCTCCTCAGCAGCAACTTCTTCCACGTGCTCCCGCCGCTCGGCCTGGGCGCCGACCCTCCCCAGGTGAGCCCTGCCGGGGCCGACATGGAGGACGCAGGGAGGGGCGGCCTGGGCGGCAGGGGTAAGCACCCGACCCCTGTCGTGAGGACGTTCTCTCGAAGGCCGAGGGGGGAGGGGGAGGGGGAGGGGGAGGGGGAGGCTGCAGAGGGGGGGGGACTTTCGGAAGAAGAAGAAAACCTGGAGGCAGATATGGATGCACGTGCCAAGGGGGGTGCATCTGGTCACAGTGGCCCCCCGCAGGGGGAGCATGGGGAGGGCACATCTGGCGGAGGGGAGGGAGCGAGAGAGGGGGGGAGGAGGGCGAGGCAGAGGAGCGTGAGCCCCGACGGGCGGGCTGACTACGGCGCGTGGCTGGAGCACCGCAAGCGCAAGTGGCGGGAGCAGCGCATATCGCGCAAGCGCCTCCGGTGCGTGCGCAGACGTCCCCCTCTTCTACCCTCTCTCTTTCTCTCTCTCTGCCTATGTGTCTGGGAATGAATTTGAGTACGGGTGTGTATGATTTGTGTCTGTACTTTTGTCTCTCTGTGTGTCTACGTGTATGTACGGGATTGGGGAAGAAACAAAGGGCTGCCCCTGAAAGGGTAAAGGAAGACAGAGAGAGGGAAACGACGGAGAGGGCTCTTATTGCCAGGCGGCAGGTTGCTGATGCTCTGCTCTGCCGGCTGCTCTTACCTTACCTGCGCGCTACCTGGCCTGCCCCACACCTGGGAAGATGCTTCCCGCATCATTTTGCATCAAGAGGAGCTTTGTCTGCGGCCGCTTGTGTTGAGGGTATACTCTTGACAAGACCCGAGAAAAAGCACAGGGGAAAGAGACGGTATGGAGCAGACTGCACGTAGGCGTGTGGTGGGGGGGGGAGGGGGCATCTGTGGCAAGGGAGCGCTTGTGGACGTTTTTTCCCGAAGCGGCAACATCAGGCTTGGTCCAAGTTGGCGCTGTTGTGAGAAATCATCGGGGCCCCGAGTCAATGGTGGCCGGCAGAGTGATGCGGCTGTTTCTTTTCCTGCTGGTTTGAGGCGGGCGGCAGGCTCGAGGAGGAGCGCGCAGAGGCGGCGGAGGCTGGCCGGCCGGCCGGGCGCCAGGTGGCGGGCGGCCAGCGCCGGGCCCGCCAGGCTGGCGTGGGCGCCTTCTACCAACGCCCCCGCGAGAACATCCTCGCCAACTCCCCCTGGCAGGTGCTTCCTCGAGCACACACGCCTGCGACGGAATGCCCCCCCTTGCCTCTTAGCCCTAGAAGAGAATACAATAACAGAGACATTCGTTTGGATCCAAGCGCCTTGCCTGGGAGTGTCATTGACACGAGAGGGGGAAAGTGGGGCGAGGGTTGGTGCTCTTGGGGTGGGGCTCTTCCAAAGCTGAACCTCTTGAAGCTCTGCCGCCCAATGCGATGTACAAGCGTTTGCACTGCGCAATCTCCCTGTTGCACGAAGTCTCTTCATTGTGGGGCAACAGGCTGCGAAGGTGCATGTACCTGCGTGTTCACCGGCGTGCGCCAGGTTGGCGATCCCGTGGGTGCCCGTTGTCATTGAAACGTGTTGTCTGCGTACCTTTGCTCCCGAATTGCTCCAGAGTCCAGCAAGCCTCATAAAAAATCCCAAGCCCGTCCGAACTTCCCCTCCTGGCACCGTCTGGCAGATCGTCCAGCTGGCGCCCACGCAGGCCCCCGGGGAGTTCACAGCGTGGGTGGTGGCGGAGGGCGAGATGCACCGCGTGCCCATCTCCGTGGAGCGCGTCTTCTACCTCAACACGCGCGCGCCCGTCACAGACGACACTGTGGGCGAGCGCGTCACCAGGCTCCTGCCACATGGACGGCCCTGCTTGACCCTTCTGCAGGTGGGGGCTCACTCTTGAGTGTGACTAGATAGAGAGGAGAGGGAGGGAAAAGGCAAGGGGGAGGGAGAGGGAGAGGGAGAAGGACAGGAAGAAAGTTGTAAGTCGCTTGCGTGTTCGTGATGTATGTGTGTGTATATGAATGAGGGTGCACATGTGATTCTCACGCGTGTCATGATGACAGCTCGTACATTCCCCTTCTTGTGGAGAATCACTTACGAGCACAAGCACGCACACCACGCGGGAGAGGCTCTGCAGGCTGCGACCAGGAGGGCCTTGGGCAACTCTCACGCGATGCCAGTCACTCCACCTCCTGCGTGTGTCTGGGAGAGAAGAGGGAGAAAGAAATAAAGAGGGAGAGCAAGAGGAATATATATATGTGTATATATAGAGAGAGAGAGGTAGATCAGACACGACATGCCAAGAACCTTCAGGGCGCCTGCCTCTCTGCTTTTTGACTGCTCCGCGTGAGTCGAGCACGCTGCACCCTGAACTGACTATTTCTCTCTCTCTCTCTCTCTCCCTCTCTTGCTCGTGTGAGTGGCGGCGGGTGCAGCTGACGGTGGGAGAGGAGCAGTTCAGGGACTCTGCCAAGGAGCTGGCAGCGCACCTGGCCGACCCCGACCTCGAGGTGTGCCTTTTACCTCCCCGTCATATCCCCCCCCCCCTCCGGCCGCTTTTTGTTCCGTTTCTTTACCTGCTTCTGGCTCTTCTTCTGCTGCTGCTGCTGCTGCTGCTGCTGTTTCTGCCTCTGCTTCTGCTTCCTCCTCCCTCCTTGCCCCTTTCAGGCTACTTCCTCCGCACCACAAGTGCATGCGATTGAGCCTCCATTCTCAAGCGGCCCCTCTCTTGGCGGGCGGCGGGCGGAGGCGCAGGGCATGTACGAGACGAAGGTCCCGCTGGCGCTGCATGCGGTCCTGGACGTGGGCTGCGTGTGCGTCGTCGAGCGGGACGCGCGCCACAAGACGCCCGCCGAGGGCTGGGCCCTGGGGGAGCTCCGCTACAAGACCACCACGGAGTTTTCCTACCTGACCGACGATCGCGGGCAGCAGGCGATTGCCTACTGCTTCCTCTACCACAGCGCGTCGGAGCCCAGGGGCCTTTTCGCACTCTACACGCCCGGTTCGAGCTCCGTGCTGGTCCTCGTGGTGCAGCCCTTCTCGAACCGGGAGGTGACAGTTGGCCAGCTGCAGCGGCACTTCCGGGAGGCCATGCAGCAGACGGGTGGCGGCCACCAGTGCGGGGAGCAGGCGGCCGGCACCAGCTTCAAGGTGCGCGCGCGTGTGCTTGGTTTTGGGCCCCTCGCCTGCGGCCTGTTGACGCTTCGATCTCCTTTCCTCTCCTTCAGCCCCTTCCCCCCCTCTGCTGCATATCTCCCTGTACCTCCCCCCCGCCCTCCCCATTCATCTCTCTCCTCCTTCTAATCTTGTCCTTTCCTCTCCACATTCTTGCTGCGCCACATGTGGGACACCTGCTGGATGACATCGTGTACAAAGTTCGAATCATGACGTGACCACCCCATGACGTGATGATTGCGACTGCTAGGATGCGCACTTGCCCTCCTATTCGCTGCACGTGGGGGCCCCTGTGTGCGTCCACAAACGAGTATTTGCATCCCTGCATGGTATATGAGCTTACAATATGTCGCGCTCGTGCACACTCTTGGTGTGTGTGTGTGTGTGTGTCTGTGTGTGCGCGTGCGCATGCACGTGCTGAGGGCAGGTGGAGTTTGTGAGCAGCCAGGGGGAGGCGCACAAGCTCCTGCAGCGCGCGCTCGTCGACTTCAGGTGCTCACCTGCCTGCCAGCCTGCCTGCCAGCCAGCCAGCCCCCCTGCCTCTGCTGCTGCCTCTGCCTCTGCCTTCGCTTCTGGCTGCTAGCTGGCACATGTGTATGCTTGTGTGCATCTCCGATGAAAGACAAAGACCGCACAGCAAAGGCGAACAGGAAATAGTTGAAACTGAAAGGCATGCCAGGTGTGCGTTCATAGACTAGTGCTGGGAGGATGATGACGTGGCGCGTGATGCATGCTCCAGACGACATCTGGCCGGAGGGGTCACTTTGATCGGGCAGCCACCTGTCAGCAGGCGATCGGCATGGACAGCTATTGTAAGGCCATGTGGCAGTGAGAGCATCTGGAGATTGCTGCACACGAATCAGCAGCAGGTAGCTAGCTAGCTAGACCGTCAGGTGTCGCGCTCTCCTGGCCTCCTGGACCCTCCTCTGGCTTCAAAGTGGGCCAACAGCGTACGTGTGTATGCTCTTTACATCTTCTTGCCACCTGGCACGGGCAAGAGCATGCAAGCGCTTGGTAAGCAGAGGGGCTGAGTGAGTCCCTATGTTACAGAGCGTGCTGATCATCTTCACGTCATTTGGAAGCTGACACGTGGCAAATCGAGATCTTCCCACCTGGCAGGGCGGCACATCGAGGTCCGACGGTGGCCTTGCTGGAGTGTCCAGCTGTTGCACCCCTACTGGCTGCGGTCCCTGCCCTGTCAGACCTCCCCCACGTGGCGGTTCCCTGTAACGGCGAGCACAGCCAGTATCAGGTGCTGTATGGCCTCCTCCTCTAGGATCTTGCCATGTGGTGCGCTCACATGTACCAGTTGGAAGATATCAGGAGAGAACAACAATCGAGTGCCGCGGGTGTGCACTCTGTGCTGCCCTGTGGGCCCCCTGCGTGCTCCACAAATCCCGATTCCGATGAAAGTCCATGTGCAGCAAAAGACAGATTTTTATACGCGGCTGTGTTGGCAACCTGCCGGCTGAGTGAGTGAACGTGCGCCGCACTGCAAGTGGCTTTCACCTCTGCACTTGTAGGCCGGCCACGCCTCGCGGGGTCTGCCTGGCCCCCTAGAGGAAGTGTGCTTTCTCTGGCATGAGTGTGCAAGTGCCAACAGAGCCCAGCTTGCAGGAGACAAGGGCCTGGCTGTTTCACGTGCATGTCTACTGTGACTTGCGTGCAGAGGATCAGAAGGTTCTTCCTGACTCTCTGTGATGTGCTATGTTGTGCTGCCTGCCTGCTGAGAGCGCCAGGCGTTGGGGTGGCAACAAGTGGCGGCGCGGGCTGCGATGCAGCGCTGCGCAGTGGCAGGCCCGTGGCTCCACGAGCGCATCCAACTGTCGCAATATGCTCACGTAAGAGCGTTATTCTGCTGTCCCCTCTTCTCCTTCCCCAACCTCTCTCCCCTTCTCTCCCCTCTCTTCCCTTCCCCCCCCTCTCCTTCCCTCCTCTTCCCTCTCCGCTCCTCTCCTCCCCTCCCCCCTCTTTTTCCCTCCCTTGTGTCCTCTCTCGTCCTGCATGAATTCTCTTCTTTCATATCACTCACTGAAGCGCAGCTGCATGAGGCTCAGCTCGACTGGCTGCTTGCCTGCCTTTCCCACCATCACGCTAGAAGGAGAGAGAGGGAGAGGGAGAGAGAGGGGGGAGGAGGTGGAGATGGTGAGAGAGGGGGGGAGGTGCTCAACTCTTGAAAAGTACTCGGAGTGGAGCAGTGATGATACTCTGCCTGGTCATATCCAGGGGTAGTTATCCCGTCCCCTCTTCATGCTATCCTCCTGTTGGGCTGTCAGTGCCTCTGTGACAGGATTTTTAAGGGCTTGGTTGGGAGGCACAAAGAACCTCGCAACTTGTTGGTGGTATGACAGGAGGTTGGTTATAAATGGCTGACACTGGGGACGAACTGTGTGCGCGTGCTTGCATGTGTGCCCACGTACGTGTGTGTGCGCGCGTGTGTGTGTACGTGTGCGCGCGCGCGCCGCATGGGCCTTACTCTTTGCTTCTGGACCTCAAACCCTCAATTGTGTTTGTGAGTGTTGGTGTGTGTTTTTGTGTGCCCGTATGTGTGTGTGTGTGTGTGTGTGTGTGTGTGTGTGTATGTGTGTGCGTGCATGCGTGCGTGCGTGTGTTTGCGTGCGCAGGTGCCAATTGGCAACTTCGAAGCGGACTGGCTGGTCTACACGGCCGACTGCTTCTTCGCGCGCACTCTCAGAGACAACAAGCAGGTACAGCGGCAAGCCCCCTTTCCTCCTCTATGCGCATGGGCCCCTGTTCTTTGCTGCAGCAGCTGGGCATGATGAGCAGGAGAGAGGCGGCACAGCCCATGTCGCAGTTGAGCAGGTATAAATGTGCAGCTCAGATTAGGACAACGTTCCTCCCTGCCTCCCGGGATCCTGGGATTGCTGGCTGACGCCTGCTTGTGAGAGCGCGTGCTATCACTTGTTGTTGTTGTTTTCCCCTCGCACTTATTCGAAGGTCTGGGAGGCCCGCACTGAGGAGCGTGCCAGAAGCTGGTTGTCATTGGGCTATTTTGTGCTGCTCTCGTGATCTGCTTCCCTTTCGCTTGCTGGGAGCTGGCTGGCTGAAGAGCTGCCGAAGGACTGGGAGGTGCTGGGAAGGTAGAAAGAAACCCAATTGCCTGTCAATACATACACATAAGTATGCATACATATGCATATATATACACAATCATCTATATCCGGGTATGTTCCTAGACGTACTAGTATGTGTGTGTGTGTGTCTATGTGTGTGTGTGTGTTTGTGTGGCCCCCTCCCTTGCTACCCTGGCCGCATTGAAGAAACCGGGACCACTAGAAACTCCTCATTTGGGCTTCAGTGATGCTTCTCCTGGGCTGACGGAGGGGCGCTCCCTGTTGGCCGGCGTGGGGGCGTGATGCCACGTGGCAGCTCCTGTGGATGTCGGAGACTGGGCTGCCGGACCTTGGGGGCATAGCGGAGGAGGAGGAGGCCAGCTTCGCCGACGAGGTACCGTGCTCTCCCTCGTGCTCTCCTCCTGCTGCTGCTACTCTCTCTCTCCCTCTCTCTCTCTCTTTCCGCCCCTTTTGGCCAGCTGTCATGGCCACCCACCCACCGACCAGCCTACCCACACCCACCCACCCACCCCGCACACCCACACACACGCGTAGACAAACACAGACATTCCCCACACGCACGCTTGCATGGATGCGCGTGCTTCCACATACTGGAGACTGCCAGACGACATCGGAAGCTGACAAGTGCATGCCAGCTCCAGTGTGGCACCAATGGGGCATGCAAACCTTTCCATTTGCCCCCCATCCCCCCTTTTCCCTGCCTCCCCTCGGCTTTTTTGGAATCTCTGCATCATGTGCCACCAGCAGCTGGCCTTCGCCCGCATGCTAGTTCCAGGCATTGCCAGCGCTGTACATGCGTGGCGCTATCGGCTGTCAGCGAAAGAGAAGAACCGGCCCTGGCAGGCATCAACATGCCACGGGAAGTCGTGCATGCGTGCGTGCGTGCGTGTGGGGGGGGCACCTGTCAGAGAGACAGAAGGCGGTCATGGGAGGAGCTGATGTGCCAGGGGTATTTGTGTGTGCGCGCGTGCAACTGCCACTCATACTATGGTGGTGGTGGTGGTGGTGGTGGTGGTGGTGGTGGTGGTGGTGTACTATGGGGGGTGCAGGTCCAGGGCCCAGAGCTGACGTACTCGGGAGCCTACAGGTGCATGTGCGTGGAGCTCACGGTATGTACCTACCTCCCTCCCCCCTCCCCCTCAAATCCCTCCTCTCCCCTCCATCCCCTGTTTTAAGTTCACGTTACAACGTGGACTCCTGAACACGCTGGATGCTTCTTGGTGTTCCTCTTCCCTCTAGGGGCCCTCTGACTGGAGCAGAGGGGCGAATAGTAGGGCAGCAGATGAATGCAGGAGGGTGGAATGCACGCATTGGACTGTGCTCCTCCTTCTTTCTGTGGAGGAGAGGGAGCTCTCTCGAGTGATTGCACGAAGAACTGGCCCTCTAATAGGCAGTGCCACGTGGCTCCTCTTGAAGGTGAACACGTGGAGCAGATCCACTCTTTGGCAGCTAACTGCCCACCTGCCAGCCTGCCTGCCTGCTAGCCAGCTAGCGTGGCTTGCTGGCTGGCCGGGCTGCACTAGGATTGCTTCGTCTCTCTCCCAAACCTCCTCGCTCCCTCCGCCTGCTGCGGCAGCAGCAGGCATGTCAGGGAGGCTCGTAGGGCTTTACCCCGCAGTCCACCTACAGCCAGCCAGCCGGCCAGCCAGCCTGACATTTGTCGCCTTCTGAGCGCACGTAGGTGAACCACCTGGCAGTGAACGCGCTGCTGAAGAGCGGCACCGTGGACGAGATGGAGGGCGGCGCGCTGCTGGGCGGCGGCGACGCGCGGGCGGCGGCGGGCGAGCCGGAGATGCCACTCGGTGGACGCACGAGCTACGACGACAGCGCCGCGTGCGGCGCCGCCTTCCGGCTGCTGATCGGCAC
>WELA01001161.1:265150-297158 GCA_009602735.1 Mesotaenium endlicherianum
GGGGGGGGGGGGGGGGGGGGGGGGCTGTAGCTTTAGCGGCAGAGAAGTGAAGATGGAGAAGTATTTGACTGGTCTCTGTCAAAGAGATGGTTGCTACTGCGAGGTCTTCCCGTGACAGAAAATCAGGTGGGTCATGGGGTTTGATAATGTTGGAGGGAAAGTGCACATCCGACAGAGTGCAGGAAAAGCACCGGTGGTGTGACGCAGTCTTGCACGTTCTCGACACTAGAAGTGACTGCTGGTAGCCAGCCAGTCATCTCACTCCTGCGCTCTCTACGATTTGGCCTTCTACTTCTGTGGGCAGCTACTGCAACGACTGCCGCCACTTGGACCTCTGCCGAGACGCCCAGCTGCTTGCGCGGAACTGGCGCTGCCAGGTGCCGCACTGCCAGCAGCCGTATGACCTGGCGTGGGTGGAGAATGCCCTCTTGCAGGTCTGCCACGCTCACCCTGCCCGCTTGCCTGTCTCACATCGCTTCCAATTCTTCCGCTCCACTAATGAAGGGACACCGCTTTCATCGTCCCGCTCATATCGAGTGGTGACAGGTGCACTCAGGCCGGGTGGACACGTGGATATGCAGAATGCGCAAGCACATGCATGTGGGTTTGCTATGGAACAATAGGAAGGCAGAAATGAAGAGCACCAGGTGGCGAGTCAACTGGAAAACTGACGAGCTGGCGGTGTGTGTGTGTGTGTGTGCGCGTGTGTGCGTGCGTGTGTGCGTGTGTGTGCGCGTGCAACAGATCGTGAGGCAGAGGTGTCGGCTGTACCAGCTGCAGGATCTCAAATGCCGCAAGTGCCGTCAGGTGTGCACGCCTCTCCCTGCCAGGCGCTGCTCTTGTGGCTCTCTGCTAGACTTGCTAGGTGTGAGCGAGAGGCACAAGTGCTTCCAGTGCTTCCAGTCCAGATGTTTTGCTTGACGTATGTGGACCTGCAGTGTCTGCTTTAGTAACTGACACATGAATATGGTGTCTGGTCGTGATGCTGTGTTCGTGTGACAGTGCGTGTCTTGGTCTAGGGCGTGCACACGCTTGTGTGCGTGTGTGTGCTTGTCTGCTTTTTTTTGGGGGAGGGGGGGGNGGTGGCCCCCGGGGACGTTTTAACGGGGAGAATCAACATGCGTCTCGACGCAGCTGCTCTGCTGATCCCACTCGGTACTCACCATGACCTCCGCCATGGCGCTGCACCTCCTCCTCATCCTCCGACGGAGCAGCCTCCCCCCCCTCGCCAGCCTCACAGCGAGAGCCCTCCCCTCGAGCCCCTCCCGTCTCCTTGCCAGCCGTCACGCCTGAGGTTTGACGCATGCGGCGACGGTGAAGGAGAAGGAGAAGAAGAAGAAGAGTGCGTGTTCTTGCTGGAAGAGGACCGCAGGCGTGCTGCGTGGCCTGCGGGGCGCGGGGGGGAGGACAAGGAGGGGGAGAGGCAGGTTTGTGTGTGTGTGTGTGTGTGTGGGTGTGTGCCTTCGTTAGTACGTGCTTGTGGGCGTGCGCTTTCATTTGTTTTTCAGTAAGTACATTAATAACCACTTACCTCATACACGTACAAAAGTAAAGAATAATAGAAGTTTTTGTCCAGATTCTGTTCTGGCGCGCCGTTCATGAGGAACTGCCTACTCTACACTAGTGCAGCCAAGGGAGCAAGCTCTTCCTCATTGCGCGCGCAAAAAGCCAGCCCACCAATCTTCCTGGTCACTGTCCCCCTTCCGCTCCGGCGGTGCTCGTCTCTTGTGCGTGCGTGGGAGGGGGAGCAGATCAAGATGGGCCACGTGGCGCAGCAGTGTCAGTGCGCGGGAGATTTCCGGTGCACGGAGACGCCCCAGCAGTCGCGGCAGCGCCTGCAGGTCTTCCTCAACATCGCTCGCTACCATGGCTTCCAGCTGCTTGAGGAGGCCGTCGAGTGGTTGCTGGAGATTCCAAGGGCACCCCTCCTCAGTTGATTCGCTAATTTAGTCCCCACGTCCCTTCTCTGAGTAGTTCGCATGGGACTACTACTGGGGGGTTATTTTGTCAGTAAGCTGATCGCAGCATATTGCTAATCCCATTGTTCTGGTGAGATGATTCAAGTATGCACTTGATCGTGGTGGTAACAAAGATAGGTTGAGTATATAGGAGCCTTAGTGGGCGTCGGGCGTTATTGCCACAGACACTGTGAGGCGAGGGAAATGTACATATCATAGAAAGGAGAAGAGGAATGTTGCGAGTGCTTCACATGATTACCTACCTAAACATGTATCCAGGCCTTCCAGGTAGCGCTCTCCTTTCAAACAACTGCGAGGCAGTAAGATTATCTCAGACAGAAAAAGTAAAACATACTTGATGTCCTTTCCTTTTAACTTCAGTGTAAGAGTCACAGACTGCTTATAGGAGCACCATGTCAGAGCCTCAAAATGGGGGCCCTAATCTCTTGATCATTGTATATACACGAAGTCCTACAATTGTTAACCTGCATGATAACCTAATCTGAGGGTGTTTGCGCCTCTTTGAACCTGCTGACTTCCATGCCAAAAGTTCAAAGCACAAGATGTGCTCACTCTAGCCTAAATTGAACACCAAGCGGTGCAGCGCTACCAATGTGCACCTAACCTCATCTAAACATGCCTGCCATTGATAAAACCTAAGAACCAGGCTAGAGGGACCCCTCCTATCACTGTCCACAACCACGCCTAACCAACTGCCTGCAGGGTTCAAATCTGAATGCCCTGCAAGTGCAAAGTGGGACATGATCTTAACCTGCAAACGCAACCACCAGCCAAGAGGTCGGAGTCGCTCTCGAGCTTCTCTTACCTCCCTCCATGAATAAGCTATTCCTACTGTACAATGCGCCGAGCAGATACACCCGTTTGAGAATGTCTACTGGCAGCTCCAGCCACATATGTGACGCTATTGGAGCCATCATCACGTATCAAGGAGCCCCCGTATGATGATATGAAGCAACATCAAACTCCTAGAGGGACTGACTGGAGGGGATGGAGCTCGATGGAGACATCCTGGGAAGCTTCCCTGTGCTCTCCGAACTTCCCTGGGGCTGCTCTGACCCGCCTCTATGTCTGCAGTCTAGTACCGACTGAATGGCATTCTGTACGGACTCTTCCAAGCTGAAACCTGGGGTCTCTATACTCCTGGTTGTTCCCGAGGTGGCGTCGGAAGTCAACAACAAGACATGCTTTACCCTGCCAGAGTGGACCGCCATGTCTGCACGGACGAGTTTGAGCTTGAGGGCCTGCACCAGGGAACAAGACACCATGTTAGCGAGTATTATGGTCCAAGAGATTTTGTCCTACCTCAGACTTAAACAGATTTACAACCACCGACAAGTTATTCACGACCTTTTCACACCAGAGGCATATGCGGCAAGGCACAGCACACCCAGGCTTCCCGTGCTAGTCTATCGCACGCATCAGTTCCATGACTGGAGTAGGAGGGCGCAGGTTGTATGAGCACATCACCAGGGACAGACTTGAGGGCATTCTGGCCTTGAAAGGCGTTCTCGGGAATAAAATAAAAGAATAAAATGCGTCATGAACGTCTTAGTATAGTCACAACAGTCCACATTGAGGTAGCATATCACATTACTACCCAACGCTAGGGCAAGAATATAGTGAGCTGGATGTGACCCAACCTGACTGGAGAAGGAAAAGGTCGAAAACATAGTTGCACCTGACCAACTCCTACCCTCTCAGAGCTCACATGCTGTAGAGGGAGAGCAACGGGCACAGCTAAGAAGTACGAGAGGAGTTACCTGCACTGCTCTTAGTAAAGCGGGAAGGAGGTCAGGCCTGTCAGAGCAATTTACAGTCGCCCTCACCCTTGGCCCCACTCCTTCACCAGCTGATGACTTCAAAACCTCCACTTGAAGATCGTCAGCGTCAGAAGGCAGAGGGCCAGAAGCTGCTTCCATCTTGGCGGCACTGCGCTTCAGACTTTGCACGTGCTCGATGACCTCAGCCAGTAGAGAAGCCTTGTTTGTCTGCTCAATCCAAAGCATGCACGGAAGCAGCAGCAAGGATAGCAATCAGCATTTGCTGCACAAGCTAAGTTAGGAAGTAAAGGTTTCGCTGCCACCATCAGCCTACACTCCGTGGTGCAACTTTGTTCGAGTATAACAATGACATATTCATCTGGCCTGTAAGTCCGAGCCCTTCCTGAAATTTAGTGAGCCACATGCAGCATACTGTCATTTCTACAGGTGGACGGGCTATAAGTAGCTCCGATTATGCCGCTAAGACAGAGTGCTGGAAACAGTGTATCCAGTAAAGACTGCAAACTTCACAATGTGTCCCAACAACACATGATATTATGGAAGGGCCACCAAAGAGATTGCAATAACACTTCCCAGCGCGGCAAAACTCAACCAGAGACACAAAGCAGCGATAAGACTTTAGCCGTAAACAAAAATTGACAGATCCCTACGAAAAATGCAGAGCTACGAATGGTCAAATCCATGTCATGAACTAGTAAGCCACGCGTGTACACACCTTATTGGTATTAGGCAGCAGGTTCCTCAAAGTTCCGAGATGTAAATTAATTCGTTCCCTGCGTCTCCGCTCTGCCTCACTATGACTCCTGCTCTGTGCTAAAAGTTTTGCCTCCTGGAGCTCATCCAGGGTCATAAGCCTCTCCGGGTCCAGCTGCTCCTGGAGTTGCTGCAAATACAGCTGAGAATTGATCGGGGATGAGCCGGGCATCTCCATGCCGTTTAAGTGTGCTGCTCTCGCCCTACCAAACAGCTAACAACAGATTTTACGCCATAAGCAATATATATTACGGTGCCCAGTATTGTCGCTGGCTCGACTCTAGTTCGGGCACAACTACTTGCAACACCGTATTCCCCACCATTTTCTCTCATACAGCGCGTTTCTATGCACATGTGGCTTTTTTTAGTACCATGGGACTCAACTCCCCAGTCCCGACTCCCGAGTGTCGCAAAGAGTCGAGTTCCATCACTCCATATCCTGATGGTCTTCAATAGGCATTAACCCAAAGTTACATGTGGAGGGGGGGCGTACAAACTTCACCCTGTTTCCTGATTACATGGTCAGGCGCCCGTTATACTACTTGAGAATGTCGCAACCGTCAGCTGTTGATAGTCTGACGCGCGTGCCGGTAGTCACGGTGAGTCAAGGTACCGCGCGAACACTGTTGACTGCAGCAGACCAGGCCGAGGGCTATTCTGTCAAGGTCGATGAAATACCAGGGTCTATCCCCTCGTCAAACGTGGAATGTGGCATTTACAGGATGAGCAAACCCAACACCCCAGAATAGGTGGGGAACGCAAGCCATGTCAATTGTGGGTTTGCCCACAACAAGGCCAAAGATGGCCACGACAGCACCTGCCAAAGTAGATGCCCACCTTGGACCACTGGTAGGATGTCGTGCCTAACAGTGTCGGTCCCTCGGCACGTGCGTAGCCTTTCAGCACGTGTGCCTTCGACCTGGTCGATGTGTCGGTGGCCCTCCTCACGTGCGGGCAAACATGGTCGATCGATCTTCGCACGTGTGTTGGTGACAAGCCTTACCAGGGTTAACCCATTCCTGGGCTCCTGAACTTGCACCATGCAACCATGACCAGTACTCAGGGCAACGTTCTCCTTCACCCAGCTCTCACCGTCTGCTTACCCTAAGAATTTAGCAGAAAATTTTAAAAATACCTGCGTTGCCTTAATTCCTCTTACAAGGACGAAAGTCTCTTACTTCCACATAGGCTTTATGCTTTAAGGTTTTTGGGTTCACAGGCGAGCAAATTGTGGTTTGCAGAAATCACACTCTAAGCACCTTGACATACAACGTCAGGTTCAGAGAAAATTGCCCTTCACGCTTTCGCTTAACTTTCACAAGTCACAGCTTACAAAACTCTGAAACTACACGTCTATGCTGGCCTGGGTCAAGCTCTTCACTTAACATCGCGCCTTAACAGCTCTTCACTGCCAGGCTAGGCCCACTCAGTTCTTCACTGAGAGCTTTATCTGTTAATGCTACTCTCTCTCTTCGAGATGCGAATGCAATTTATGAGAACTTGGAAACACACAACTCACCATTTTAAGACTGCTTCACACACTTGTGGCGTTCGGCCGAATCTGTGCTAATCTCCTAGCAGATTCTATTCTGCAGTCCTCCTGCTTTCAACAGTGAGATTCCCTCTAGGGAACTCCTACAATCCTAACTTATCTATGATACACTGAGAAGAACCTTCAGCGTCGGCAGAAGCGTGGGGCCTCGGCCCTCCAATGGCCTTGGGAACTCCTTCTTCTTCTTCGCGCCCTTCTTCTCCTTCCTTTTGCTTCTTCTGCTTCCTCTGCTTCTTGGCAAAAGTGCATGAGAGTGAATGACATGTCTCAGGCAAGATTCGTGCCTTTCGCAGGCACCACACAGCGTCATCTTTCGAGAATGCCGTGCTTAGTCACAAAGCTTGGCTGCATGTCGCTTTTGCCTAGCCATGCTCAACTCAAACTCGTAGTCACTCAGCATGCATGCACACCTCGTGACTGTCGCGCGTGGCTGCTTAGCTTCTCAGCTGGCAGTCACGCCTAATTGGCTCATGGCTAAGAACTCCTGAACGGTGCGTACAAGCAAATGCCACTTGCTCAAGATTCCCAACCGGGCGGCCGTAATCTATCTTGGCATTGCGGCCATGACCTGGCTCAATCTGCCAGTCACACAGTATCGGACTTGGTACCTGCTGGGCGGCTCATCACTGATCTCCAGCTTCTAGTCTCGCGGCTGTCTATGCTGTCAAAACCTACCCCATTCCTGGGTGTGAGGCACATTGACATTGACCCCTTGCCAGTGGTTTTGATGCTGACATAACCGCTGACTGCGACAAAATCAGTCAAGTGGTCGATGAGTCAACGTTGACTTTCTGTACCTGGGTGGCCGTAGCTTGCGCTGCGCGTGCGGCACCGTCAACGGATAGTAATCACGACAAGGATGCGTGGAGGGGAAACTCCTTTCAAAAATACGGGTGAAATAGCGCCCACAATTCAAGAATTAAATTGCGACCCAAAATCAAAATGTCAAATTTAGTACAGTGAATTAGCAACCTTAATCAAATAATATGTCTCAGAAGCGACCAAAAACTAAGCCTAGAAAAAAAAAAGTGATATAAAAAAAATTCAAAGAGACCTAAATTCAAGAGTTTGAAAAATTAGTGCTAATTTTTCCTCCATGCAAGATGGCCACGGCAGGCCTTCCATGGCAACGTGCACCAAAGTGATGGCACGCAAGCTCAGCCATGGGATGAGAAGCCACGCAGTCACACGCGACTCCAATGAGGCAGCACAAGGAGACTTGGTGACGCGAGCTTAATCTTGAACCAAGACTTAATCAATTTTATGCATGCATGAGCGTGAGTAAGGCACGAGCAAAATCCAAGATGACATTCATTTCAAGAAGGAGCAGGAGGAAAAACTTAGAAGAAGGAAGGGTTGACTCCCTAGCAAGCTGAAACTTGCAAATCTTATCTGTCAAATTATTCTCGAGCACAAACTAGGACAAACACCAGCTTTGCCAAAAACACATAAACTTGTGAGTTGTTGTTCAAAGTCGAAGTTTGCAGAAGTCTATTATGCAAAAGCAATTCTTTGAGAAAAATTCACAACATTTGTTGAATGACGACACATCACAATGGAGGTCCTTGAACATCAATTTAGCAACGTATTAAGTTTTGGAATTGCCAAAATTCCAAAGTCAATCAACCACCTTCTAACATTTTTTTGGGTAGGTTGGCTCATCTCTTTTATGTACTCGCAATTGCTTTACACACTCTGGACTAGCTTGCTCACAAGCTGTTTTCTCTTCACTTTGATCTCTACGGATCGATCGTGCCCTCTTCTAAAACAATATCAAACACCGTGAGGGAATCGACAATATTCACCTTACAAAGCCCCTTTTAACGTAGAGACAAAAAACACGTCCAAACAGCACGATTGTTGTCGACACTCGCAGTCGAGGCAACGACCTCCCCCCCTCCCTTCCTCCTCCATCATTTCTCCCTCCCCTTCTCTCTCTCTCTCTCTCTCTCTCTCTCTCTCTCTCTCTCTNCTCTCTCTCTCTCTCTCTCTCTCTCTCTCTCTCTCTCTCTCTCTCTCTCTCTCTCACACACACACACATACACACCCTCATAGCAAGCAGGCGGCCATGGTCGCCTCCCAGATAGAGAGGCCATGGTTGCACATCAGGATGCACTCTCAAACTTTTGATCCCACAAACTCATATATGCAACGAGAGCGTCCTTTTTCCATGCCCCCATCAAGAGCTACCTAGCAACCACGTCGAGCCTTGTACTTTGCCATGGCGGCTCACAAAAAGCCCAATGGGCGCACTCTCTAACCGAAAAGCATTAGCAAGAAAGAGACCCTAATAGATGGAGGAAGCAAGTTCTATGGCGCTCGCAATAGGGCGGGCCGCGGGAAGTAATTTAGAATGCTTTCATGTCGATAAAGGTGAAACGCGTACAGAATGGAGTACGAGGCCCAGAGGTTACGTACGGGCAAGAGCTCACACGAGCAATGGCCCCGTACTTTGTCCCCTCTGGTCCCCTCATAGCCCTTACGTGAGGGGGCCTTGCCGACGAATACAACCTGGGCCTCGTTCTCTTTCTCGTTCTCGTTCTGGGTACAGTTGACGGCATGTGTGTGGACGTTCAAAGCGGTTCCATCATGCCCAAGCATGTGATGAACAAGGAGGTCAAATCAGCAGTTGACGACGTCAAGTCCACCCACGCTGGTACCGAAGAGGGGTCCTCTTGGGTCCTCTGCTCTAATATTCCAGGGTGGGGAAAACGCTGTAGTCAAGACCATGTTTTGACTGCAATTTTGTTCGAACGCATTGAATCTTCACCAATAGGCGGCTGCCAATATGGTCAACACTTTCTTCTTAAACCAATCATGGCCCCCCTCGTATGTGTCCCCAGCTATCATCCGGTGCCCATGTTGCATGTACCGCAGAGGATAATTGAAGCGTCATCGTTACAAAAGTGGGACTTTAGCGCTTGCATGGTCCTGGTCGTTTGTTACGCTGCCCAGTCCTAGCAAATGAAAAGCCTCGACAGCAAGCCAAATTTGATACATGAAATCGTCGGATCGGTGTTCAAAGACCCCCATTGTACACATCACGAAAGGTCGTTAAGATAGCTAACTTGCTTACTATTAAGACAATTCCCTCAGTGCAAAATCTTGGTTCATTTCTGTCTTAACGCGTAGCTTTACTTTGTAATCGTAACACATTGCCTGGTTAGGGTACCTCATCTCCGGTTGGTGGTGAGGAAGTTCGGCAGTTTCTAAGATCCAGAGAAGCATTTATAGGGAGGCTTCTGTGATGCGAATCTATCGCGCGTTGCTGCTTGTGGCAGCTATAAGTTTGCTGACAGCTCTTGAAGTGTTGGCAGGGTGAGTCGTCCTAGTCGTCACCGTGATTTCACAATATTGCAAGGCGGGACGGGTGGGGGGCTGTGATTTTACGTTCATTGTAGCCAATGTAGCGCGGCAGACAAATTCAATGCCTCTTTTGTGCTTCTATTATAGAACCTCATGCTTTACAAGCTGCTTAAGCTCGTGAGGGAAGTATGCTCAGAGTTGCCAGTTGATTTCTTTGCACGAGTTGCCGGTCCATCCAATCATGATACGAGATCTATGGAGTAGCCTTGCTGAGGCCAAGATTCAACCCTTACGAGCAGATCGTCTTTAAATGTTTGATGCTTATGTAACACCCTGACCTTTAATGATCCTGCAGGAAGAGCTACTATGATATCTTACAAGTATCCCGTTCAGCAAGTGATGATCAGATCAAAAGAGGGTATCGGAAACTTGCCCTGAAATATCACCCGGACAAGAATCCAGGCAATGAAGAAGCTAGCAAAAAGTTCACTGAAATAAGCAACGGTATTTTCACGGCCATAACAAAATTCATCCTCTTGCAGTGTGTCTGCAGTGTGGGCTATTTCATATTCATGGCAGATGAGGTTGTTCTTATAGATCTTGCAATCAGTCCTTTCTTTGGCTGTATAAGTACTGTAATTTTTTTTCGTTACATTCTGTCTGCACATGTGGTCAGCAGCCTTTGGCCATCAGTGAGCCAACGAGTTGATTCTGCATAGATGTTTCAACTGGCAGCTTACGAAGTCCTCTCAGATAAGGAGAAACGTCAGATCTATGACCAGTATGGAGAGGAAGGCGTTAAGCAACACAATGCACAAAATTCTGGAGGAGGTGGTGGTGGCGGAGGATTTGGTCAGGATATCTTTTCACAGTGAGTCTTCTTCCACGTCCTAAGTACTGTCTATATTGTGTCTGAAATGCTGCAATGAAATTTATGCATGAGGACCTACGGTGCTTCTTTATTTCTGCGTTTCATGGTTGCCAAGCTCATCCTTTTTTTCTTCTACCTCTTTGAGTATATATCCTCCTTCACATGAAGACTACTTACTTTTCCATTATGGCAATCATTCCTGACCTTAAACAGGCCTTTGTTTCATTTCGGCGTTAGAACACCGCCGAGAGCATGTACAAGGACGTTAAATGCATATTTGTATGGTATGCTGCCCACATTCGTAGGGCGGGTGATTTCTTTCACTGTACAAGGCCTCTGATGGTTTGGATATGACCGAGAGGTATGACTTGCAGATCCTCCAGGGTTGGTGGAGGTCAAGGTTCCTGAACTGATTGACTGTGCATGTATATATATATATATATATATCTCCTGTCTGAACAGGGACAGGATTAAGACTCATATGATCCTTGCCGGGAGGCCCTTGGGATATGGCTTGTTGCACTGGCTATCACAATACGCCTCCTCAGTTTTTAAAGAGTCATGTGCTTGGGTATGTAGGTTCTTTGGTGGAGGCATGCGCTTTGGTTTCGACCAGGAAGAGGAAGATAAAACTCCTAAAGGTGACGAAGTTGTTGTGGAGCTAGAAGCCAGCCTGGAAGACTTGTACATGGGAGCAACCATTAATGTGAGTGTCCCTTTCACTTCATGTTTGAAGTAACACTCCAGCTCCTGTGGCACTGCTGTACTCGACGGAGTGGTGCAGACGAGCTGGCTAGAGTGGGCTTTATGGCTCTAGCTCGGTGATGAACGCATTGAAAATTGGTAAATTCAGAAGCTTGTGTTAGGATGCTGCAATATAGCTGCTGTGACTGGAATAATACAACAAATGGCATGCACAGAAGCTGAAGCTTACACCTGCAGCTCCGTTAGATCTAGGGGTTTTGACACCATTGGGATCTGCAGTAATTTGCTAAAGGAGCTCTTTTGCAGATCGTGCGCGACAAGAATGTGGTGAAGCCTGCACCTGGCAAGAGGAAGTGCAACTGCAAGAACAAGATGGTGACCAAGCAGATTGGTCCTGGGATGTATCAGCAGTTTGCCCAGCAGGTAAGAGGGCACTCATTCAAGGGGTTACTTTATTGCTATGTTTGCAGCACTTACAAATGTGCTCACTGTCCATCGCATCAAGCAGCCCCTCATCTGCCACAAGAAATCTCGCAGCCGCTCAAAAAGCCTCCACCTCTTTTCTCACCAATTCCTGCCCTACTCCATGTGTACTTTGCACTGCATGTAACCTTTCTCATCCTACGCACACACATAGGTGAGGTGTTTAAGCATCAAACATTTTGTTTGGCAGGGTCAATTCATGGGGGAAAATAGGTTGAAGAATTAGAGGTGTGCAATAAAGCAGAAGGGAAGTTCTTGAAAGCAGAAGCAAAGAAGCAGACATATCAGACTTGGTAGTAGACGGCTCGTCTAGTAAATAAGTACAGAGACCCTGGGTGCAGCTCTTCATCTGTGCGATCCAGGGAGAATAGTTCTGGCCTGGTCAGTTGAATCAGCTACTGAAATGTATACATAATGCAGGAGCATGTTGAGTAGCAGAGATTGCTTTTTGGTGTTGCATGGCCTTAAGTAGCAGGGAACTAGCTACTCCTGCAAATTATGGGTACAGAAACCTGCTCCTGATGGAAATCATCAAGTACTTCACCATCACTTTTTCTCCCTCTCGTCTTTTGCAATTTGAACATTGTAAAGCCAGCTTTCTTTTTGGAATGGACTCATACAATTAGGTGCAGTTCATCTGTGGGTTTTACATAGGCGCAAAATACGGTTTCTCTATTCATCTTCCGACTTTTCCAACCATATGAAGTTGCAGATGGCAGCAAATAGACTGTCTTCCCATTGTAGATTGTGACTGTCTTCTCATTGAAAATTGTTTCCTCTTGAGAGCTGCAGGTGTGCGCAGAATGCCCAAACGTAAAATACGAGAGGGAGTCTTTGCCCATGGAGGTGGAGATTGAGAAGGGCATGAGGGATGGGCAGGTCAGCCTCTGCCCCTCAGCACCACCTCATAAACCCCTCATGCATGTTTGTCTAGCTCTGCATGTACTATGCGTGGCGTAAGCCCCTTGGGGTGAAAGCTTGGGTCTGGAAGGCCTCGTTTCTGGACTTTTTCCAGGAAGTACCTTCATCCATTTCTAGACGGGCTGTGCAGGGAGGTGGGCCATGAGAAGGTTTGCAGTACGTTGACCTCTGAAGGAGCCTGGACTTCTCCAGATGGCAACGTGCTCCCATTGACTTGCTTGAACCTGATGGAAGTCAACAAGCCAGCTGGATACATGTCATGTTTGAGCAATAAATTTTGGGATCAAATTGGGAGCATCCAACCCGGAGATGATGTGCTGAAGTGCAGGAGGTAGCACTACGGAGTGTGAATTTACTATGTGCTCGGCTAACCCTTGCCATTGCATGCAACAGCTGAGCTGTATTCAGATACATCCGCTGACGTGGTAGTGCTCACGAAGGGGTCAATGCCTGGATGGCGAGCAGGAGATTCTGTTGTACGAGGAGGGCGAGCCAGTGATTGAGGGGGACCCAGGTGACTTGAAGGTGAGTGAGAGAGCAGGAGCAGATGAACTCCGTCCTGGAAAGGCTCGCTGCGCTCATGTAGCAGCAATGGCCTGGTTGATTAGCGGTTGCTTGTAGTGCAGGCTAGTTAACCTGTGGGGCAGAAGTGTGGCTGTAAGGGTTGCGAGAAAATGGGCCAACACAGCTGGTGCAGAGCAGAGACTGCCCCTCATGTGTCTGTGACTGCATTCCTTTGTCAGTTACTGTGTTGCATTGCACGCCACATGTCAGCCCTGCTTTATGGGTGGGGCTATCCTGGGTCTTTGACAGATGACAATGGTTCAGACGATGCCAGATGCTGTTCTGGGCCCGTGGGCCAATCAGTGGAGGGGTGGGCTTGGGGGCTAGGTAGACGCAGGGAACAGTTCGTCCTGGCTAGCAGAGCACGCAGCAAAAAGTATCCGGAGAGTTGGGTCGTCACCTTATGTGTTGACTCGTATACTACAGGGACCCTACTGCAAGCTTGCCGTACAGCTGGCTGCTTTGGCATGTGTGTATGTATGTGTGCGCATATGTGTTTCTGTGCATGTGTGTATGCATGCGGTCCTGACCTTGCCGCTGTGTGGCCCTGGTGCAGTTTGTCATCCGCACCCGGCGGCACGCACACTTCCGACGTGACGGCAGTGACCTCCACGTGGGCTACTCCATCTCCCTCGTACGTGCCCCTTCCTGCTGCTGAGCTTTATCCCCTCTAAAGATTGCGTCCTGCGAGACACCACAACTGTTTGCTCCATGCTAGCGTGTCATAGCATACTCCCTGTATAGAAATGCCTGTGCCATGAGGCCAGTTCCTGACGATAATAGTGCTATGCAGAGACAGAACAAGTCAGCTTCTGGGATGGATGATCGTCTTTTGTATTCTCTTGTTGGAGTCATTAGATGGTGCGCACTATGCGAGGTTTTTATGCACGAGTTCCTTGTTTTCATCTGTCTTTGCGCCTGTCGGAGCTACAAGCACTTTGTGAGATGCAAGTGGCTAGCTGTTTGCTTGATCTTGAGGAATCCTGTTCTCTATATTTAAACTCTTGCTAGCTGACTTAGTTCCTGTCCCAAGCTTGACAGCCTGACGGAAGCATTTGTGATTGCTTGCCAGGTGGATGCGTTGACTGGCTTTGAGAGAAAGTTAGTTCATCTTGATGGACGGGAGGTCGAAATTGGCACCAAGGTTGGTAATCTCACTTTTATCTTGTAGGCGGTGGTCTCATATGCCCCCCGCTCCTGGCTCAAACCTGTATGCAGATTTTTATTTGCTACTGTTCTGCTACTATTTTGCTACTGCCCGGTTGACTTCCTGGTTACCTTCAGCTGTTTGTGCTTATGTCCTGAGCTGCTGTTCTCTTATTTTAGCTCTAGCAGGCACCTAACAGGAAGACTCGTGACACACTGTATAAGTATTTCGCGCTGGTTGGTTGAATTGAGTCAGATTTGTTGCATAAAGTTGATGTTGTCTATCTGGGTGGCATGACAGGGTGTGACGAAGCCGGGTGAAGTGAGAAAGATAAAAAATGAGGGGATGCCCGTATATGAGAGCTCAAAGAAGGGCGACCTATTCGTTACCTTCACAGTGGAGTTTCCAGCAACGCTGTCGGAAGAACAAAAGCAGGTTATTAGAACCCATTTTGGCTAGGTTGTGCCTTCTTTCAACTTATTCATTCTTTTTAGAAATCTTAAATAAAATGTGGAAGCAGCGTGCTTCTATTTTTTGCGAAATATTATTCACAAACGATTTATGCAAGGTCCTAAAGGAAATGGTGAGGAGACTTTCCTACACACTTTTTCAATCAGTACATGTGATGGAATTTTAGCCAAAGCAACTAAAGAATGCTTTGAGTACAAATGCTCGTTGAAAGATGTCTAGTGAAGACCATGCCACCCTTGTCTCCGGTAACATAATGGTTCGCGTTGCAGGTTTTCTGACGCCCATGCAAAAGGGCCTCATGAGAAATTCTTTAACATACTCACTTAATGGACTTTAGATCCTTCAGGAAGTGTAAAGATATAGAAAGTAAGTGATTATGATAGTTTGTCGTGTAGCATGGAGTTGAGCTATCGCATGGCAACAGATTGAGATATACATTAGAGTGCGTGATTCATCTCATTAGGATGCCTGCCAGTCTGCATGGTAGAGAGGCTCAACCTTTTGGTGGCCTTTGGGATACCCCGTGCATGTGCATGGTGATTGACAGTATTTTCCTACATGCAGATAGATTAACACTGCAAGTGCGAATAGCTAAGGTTGTCCTATGCATGTCAAACTGTTTCTTAGGCGCTGAGCTTTCTATCCAGATTGATTGCAATCCAGTTTAATGATTGATTGGTTGTTCTCACAAATTTTCATTGGAGATAACTTTGTTCTTCTGAAAATGAGCTCACACAAAAAGCAATCAAGCAACGCAAACCTCTACAAGTCTGCAACTCATTCCATCAAACTTGAATTTATTGTTATTGAATGTCAATTACAATCCGGTCCCATCTCATATAGCCAGTCCCCTCGATGGCCCCACCCAATCATGGCCACATCAGCTAAGGTCGTTCTAGTTGTCTATGTAGTGAAACAGATAGATAAAGTACTTAGTAAAACAGAATACTTTATCTATTCAAGACAAGGATCTTTGAACACAAGTGGTAGCTTCTTGAAAGAGAGATGGCTTCTTGAAAGTTAATATATTTCTGGATTTTGGCAAGTACAAGAGTGATTCTCGAATGTCTTTCTATGTTCTAGCTCTTGTTTATATACTTGCTACATAAGTAATTTCTAGGAAGGTGTATGTTGATGTGTTGGCACCCAACACATCCCAAAACTTGCCACCTCTTTCTAGAATAATGTACACATGTCCTTTTGACCTAAAAATGGCACATTTGACTTTTGCCACATGGAGTTCTTCTAGGTCTTTCCTCTAACTTCGAAAATGCCTTGGAAGGTTCAAAGGACATGAACCAAGTTACTAGAGTACCTATTCACACTTGACTCCACACAATACTACTCCAAATATATTTGAAAACATTAAAATATATGCAAACTAATATATAATAACTCAAATCACTACATCACCCCCCCGATAGAAAAAGCGACGTCTCGGCGCGTCAAGTCAGGTCTTACACATGTGGAGCAAACTAGTCAACAGTTTCAAGTCAGATGCCACACATGTGAAGAGGACTAGTCAAAGGCGCCAAGTCAGGTGCTACACATGTAAGGTAGACTAGGCAAGGTCGTAGGTGGTGTGACCTTATTGGCTAGCCTACTCCTTAATGATAAAGAAAATTGTACAAGTTGGCCCAGAATCTGCCACGAACTCAAAAATTCATAGCGGCCACAGAACTGCTCCAAATCTGAAAATTCGAGTGCCAGACGGACCGCGTCGGAGAACTCTACCGGGTCACCAAATTTGAGAGCATTCTCATTTCTGGAGTGTCGTTGAGAGCTGAGAGAGTAGGCACTCCTCCAAATCTGTGCAGAAACTTCTGAAAATCATAAGTCCTTCTATACTTCTCCAAATTCTGCAAACTAAGTCTCAAACTGGGCGCTGTAAGATGTTCTACCAGAGTCTTGAGTTTCAGAGCATTCCAAGTTCAGGGGAGGGCACAATGTCAGAAGGCATATTCTGCCCTAACAATGCCAGCAGCCTGACCCCCTTCTACTTAGAGCATCATATCTCTCTCACCAGTGCTCCAAATTGAGCAAACTTGGACTCTAAATGACCGGCTACTCATGGACTACAGCCAGGTAAATTTTCAGAATTTATTATGCAGAGACCTATTACCAGTAGCAGTTTTAGTTTTCTGTCCAGAAACTGCGAGAAGAGAAGAGTGTCTAATGTCAATTTTTCCTCTTTCTTGTTCTTGCAGGCTGCCTCCAAGGGGTCTTCTGCTGCTTCTTGATGGTGGCAGGCTGCCTCCCTGAAGTCTTCGGGCTTCTAGTAGAGAGACTTGGGGCTGGTCCAAGATGGGGGTTGGCGGCATGGAAGCGCTTCAACTTTCTCTGAACTTTGTCAAGGTAGTGCGCCGCCACCCAACTATTCTCCGAATCTGGATATCCTTTCCACTTGATCAAGTATTGCTGCTGTCTCCTGAAATTTCTCATAGCCACTATGTCTTCCACTTCGTACTCCAAATGATCATCCACTATTGTTGGGGCTGGTGGGGTTGTCACACGTCCTGGGAACTTGTTGTCGGGTTGCACATATGGCTTGAAGAGGGAAGCGTGGAATACGGGGTCGATGTGCATAGTCTGGGGAAGTTCTAGCTTGAAAGCAACGGGGTTGACTTGCTGGATAATCTTGAAGGGTCCCAAATACTTGGGAGAGAACTTGCTGCCGGCAGGCCTGTTGTTCAGGGAAATGTTCTTGGATGATAGTAACACGTTGTCACCCACTCTGTACGTAATTTCTCTTCTGGATCTGTTCGCCACTCTTGCTTGAGCATCTTGCGCGTGTTGTAGAGCTTTCTTCGCTGCTGTAAGGGCTGCTTCTAATGTCTCCATAAAATCTGTGGCTGCAGGTACTTCATCATGGCCAGCCGTGAAGCTCAGTGGCGTGGTCGGATGGAAGCCATAGTTGAGGAAGAATGGGGACTCTTGGGTAGAGGCCTGCGTAGTGTTGTTGTAGGCAAACTCGAGGGGGGTCAAGTACATGTCCCAGTCTTGCTCGAGGGTAGACACGTAGGCCTTTAGAGAGGTCTTTAGGGTACGATTCATACGCTCGGTTTGCCCATCTGATTGTGGGTGGTAGGCAGTAGACATATCCAGCGATGTACCCAAGTTCTTGAAGAGATTTTTCCAGAAATGGCTTGTGAATCTTGGATCTCTATCTGACACAATTCTTGATGGTAGTCCATGGAGTCGGAAGATGTTGTCAAAGATGAGTCTTGCAAGTTGTGGTGCTGTAGCCTTAGTCGTCGTGGGAATAAAATGAGCCATCTTGGTAAGTCTGTCCACCGCCGTGAGTATTGCATTATGGCCTCGAGGTGTCACGGGCAAGTCCACGATAAGGTCCATTGAGATGTCCGTCCATTGTCTTTCGGGGATTGGTAGTGGTTGGAGGAGTCCTCCCGCCTTTTGCGATGATGGCTTGATTCTTTGGCATGTGTCACAGCTCCTGCAGTACTCCTTGACTTGCTTAGACATGCCTGGCCAACAATAAGTCCTAGCTAGAACGCCCGTGGTCCTTAGGATTCCAAAGTGTCCTCCAAGAGGGTTGTCGTGTGCTTCTCGTAGAAGCAAGAGCCGGAGGTCTAAGTCATTAGGAACACATCTCTGGCCCGTATCTTGCCTCACCCAATAATTGCCTTCTTGCTTCTTGCATGGGTCCAAGGCTGCTTCTCCGTTCTTGTAGTAAGGGTCTCTTTCATAGGCGGCTGAAAATCGAGCTTCCAGATCTGTCTTCAGGGATACCATCACTGCATTTAATTGCAGTCTTGAGAGGGGGTCAGCCGGGTTTGTCTTGCCGGGCTGGTACTGAATCGTGATGTTGTATTGTTGCAAGTATCCGCTCCATCTTGCTTGTCTCCTTGAGAGATACGGCTGCGTTTGGAGGTGCTTTAACGCCTCGTGGTCCGTGGTGACCAGTACTTTGCGTCCTTCAACGTAGCAGCGCCAAACCTTCAAGGCATGTACAATCGCCAATGCCTCTCGCTCCGTGGTTGTATAATTTTGCTCGGCTGGATTTAGCTTCCTTGACTCGTAGGCGATGGGCTGCAGTCCCTTGCCTTGGTCTTGAAGCAGGATTGCTCCTATTGCATAGGAAGATGCATCGGTGATGACGTGGAAGGGCCAATCTGGGTTTGGACTTGGGAGTGTGAGCACCGGGGATGTGGTCAATCTTCGCTTTAACTCTTGAAATGCCTCTTCCTCTTTCTCGGTCCATGTATATAGCCTGTCCTTCTTGAGTAGATCTGTCAGGGGGGCTGCTATGTGCGAGAAGCCTTGGATGAATTTTCTGTACCAATTGGCAAATCCCAAGAATGACTGGAGTTCTTTCTTGGTCGTGGGGGTTGGCCATTCCTCCACCACCGTGGTCTTCTTGGGGTCTATCTTGATGCCATCAGCAGTCACGTGGAGACCTAGGAACTCCACTTCTTGTTTGGCAAACTCGCATTTTGACTCCTTCGCAAACAGCTTGTTTTGCTTCAATACTTCAAGGACTTCTTTCAAGTGTCTCGCATGCTCTTCAAGGGTCTTGCTGTAGATAAGGATGTCATCGATGAATACCACCACAAATCTGTCCAACATGGGCTGAAATATGGTGTTCATCATAGTCATGAAAGTTGCTGGCGCGTTGGTGAGTCCAAATGGCAGGACCATGAACTCAAAATGTCCATATCTTGTCCTGAATGCCGTCTTCTCTATGTCCGGTTCTGCGATGCGAATCTGGTGGTAGCCGCTCCGTAAGTCAATCTTCGTGAAGTACTTGGCTCCAACCAGCCGGTCCATGAGCTCATCCATGCGCGGCAGCGGGTATCGATTCTTGATGGTGATCTTGTTGAGGGCGCGATAGTCCACACACATCCTCAAGGTACCATCTTTCTTCTTGACAAATAGCACCGGGGCTCCAAATGGCGACTTGCTAGGTCGAATGAAGCCATGCTCCAGTAGCTCCTTGATTTGCTTCTTGACTTCGTCTAGCTCCGTGTATGACATTTTGAACGTAGGCCGAGAGATGGGCTTGCTTCCGGGCTCCAACTCTATCTTGTGGTCTACGAATCTTTTGGGGGGTAGGCCCTTGGGCAATTCCGGGGAGAACACTTCTTTGTAGTCCTCTAAGACTTCTTGTATCTCCTTGGGAACGGGGCTGCCTTCTTGACTCTCGATGTCTTTCTTGATGTCTTTTGGCGTGATCAAGGCCAAAAGAAGCTCGTGTCCCTTCCTCACAAGTCTCTTGAGTTGGAGGGCGGACAATAGTATCTCGTGTGCCGGCTTCTGGATGTCTTGGGTCTGGATATTCTGGATTGCGCGCAAAATACAGATTCTTGAAGTGATGTCATTCTTGATCTTGATAGTACCGGTCCTCCAATCAACTTGGGGGTTGTGCTTGGTCAACCAAGGCGTCCCTAGGATGACGTCGTACTTGCCCAATTGCATGGGGGAGAACACTACTCTATCCTTGAAGGACTTGATAGAGAGTGCCAAGGGGTACGTCTTCTTGGAAGGGGTAGTATAGGAGAATCCATCGGGCATCATAATCTCCTCGTCGTGGTCAAGAGTTCGCATAGTAATACCGTGCTTGGTGGCAAAATCTGCAGCAATGAAGTTGCCTTGAGCTCCGCTATCCACCAAGATGTGGACCTTCTCTCCTCCAAGGTAACCTCTCAAACTCATTGGGGCTGGAACGTCGTCTTCAACGGGGGTCTCCACCTCACTTGGCGTGTTGCCTTCTCGTGAAGTGGGTCTTGGGGTGGTAGGCTCCTGGCCTACCGGCGCTGTCCGTTTTTTGACAACTTTTTGGGGCATGAAAGTGCACGATGGCCCTTTTCCTTGCAATAAAAGCATAGTCCAGCCGTCATGAGAGCTTCTTTTTCAGCCGGGGAGAGTCTTGCTTTCACTCCTTGCTGGTTTCTTGCATCATAAGTGTCATTGGAGGGTCTTCCACTCTTCCGGGCAGCCGCGGGGTCCCTTTTAATAACTCCGATTTCCATGGGTGTGGGTCCAGATTCGGATGTGGAAGGGGCTGCGTACACCCGCGTCGTCGGTACCCGTGAAGATGAAGGCACGGAGTGCTTGAAATCCAAGGTATCCACCTTTTGGGCCACTTCAATGATCTTTGAGAAGTCCGTCAAGTCGCGTAACTCCACTTCCTTTGCCACCTTGGGTTTGAGGCCAAAGATGTAGCGGTCAATCTTCTCCTCGAGAGACATGTTGGGGATCTCAAGAGTGAGGGCGTGAAATCTGGATGTATACTCTTGAACGGACGTCGTTTGCTTGAGATGGTGGAGCTTTCCTCGGGCAATCTTCTCCGCATTGATGGGCATGAATTGCTTCTTGAGGGCCTCACGAAAATCTGCCCATCTTGCATATGATGGTGGGGGCTCTTGGCCGAGCATGGGGTGCGCCATAGCTTGATATATAGCCGCTTGATAGTTACGCCACCATGATGTTGCTGCTCCTCTAAGTAAGGTAACGGCAAAGGGAACGTAGTCCTCCTCGGGTACTTCAAGGAATGCGAGGTACGTCTCCACTTGGTAGAGCCATAAATTCAGGTTGGCACCTTTCCCGGGGTTGAAAGTGTCGGGTTTGCCGGGCTTGATGAGTTTCCTTGCTCTCGTTGGCTCTTGTGGAGGCGCTTGAGCCGGGGCTGGATTTTGAGCATTGCTCGCAATAGGGGCAACCATGGCAGCCATAGCTTCTCTTGACGCTTGCACGGTTGCTTCATAGGTGGCCAAGCCCACTTGGTTGTGGACGGTCATTAGGAAGGCTGCCCACTCATTTGCGGGAACTCCTTGTGGTGGGGTCAACTTTGCTATAGCGGCTGCCACGGGATTTGACGGTGCTCCTCCTTGTGGTGCTTCTTGTTGTTGGAGATTTCCTTGAGTAGGCTCTCCCATCGACGCTGGAGGAGGGTGTGCTCCTCCTTGTGGTGCTTCTTGTTGTTGCAGATTTTCTTGAGTGGGCTCTCCCATCGGCGCTGGAGGAGGGTGTCTTGGAGAGGAAGGGCTTCCTTCGAAAGCTTGCTGTTGGTCTTGAGGATCGGCCATCTTCTTGTGCTACCAAAGTGCCTAGCTCCGATACCACTGTAGTGAAACAGATAGATAAAGTACTTAGTAAAACAGAATACTTTATCTATTCAAGACAAGGATCTTTGAACACAAGTGGTAGCTTCTTGAAAGAGAGATGGCTTCTTGAAAGTTAATATATTTCTGGATTTTGGCAAGTACAAGAGTGATTCTGGAATGTCTTTCTATGTTCTAGCTCTTGTTTATATACTTGCTACATAAGTAATTTCTAGGAAGGTGTATGTTGATGTGTTGGCACCCAACACATCCCAAAACTTGCCACCTCTTTCTAGAATAATGTACACATGTCCTTTTGACCTAAAAATGGCACATCTGACTTTTGCCACATGGAGTTCTTCTAGGTCTTTCCTCTAACTTCGAAAATGCCTTGGAAGGTTCAAAGGACATGAACCAAGTTACTAGAGTACCTATTCACACTTGACTCCACACAATACTACTCCAAATATATTTGAAAACATTAAAATATATGCGAACTAATATATAATAACTCAAATCACTACATCTACCTAATTTTGTAGAAAGGAATATTCTATTTGGGTAATTTCAAAACTAGCACTCAAAGTTTCGTTTATTGCACAATCTAGCACTTATGTTTATTACAAAACTGGCACTCGCACATGTAAGGCGAGTCCACGTAGGCGTTACACAATCAAATGACGTGCCACACGAACTCGCATGCGACCTTACGTGACACACCGCTTCACACCACTTCTCTCTTTCGGTTCCAAAATTCTCCACAACCACTTTTCTAAAGCTGACCCAAACTGCCCCAACTTCGATCTTGAAGTTTTGCCTGAGCTCAGCCGCGTCTGCCTTACTTATCTCGGCCTGCCCGCTCTCGTACTCGCTAAAGAATTTTGCATGTAATAGAGCTAGTTCGATCGCTGTGAGTAGCAGCTAGTACTGGCATAATTGAGGTGCTCACGATTGAGCTGCTCGCCACCCCATGGGAGCTTGCGAGGGCCTCCCTGACTCCCCTCCTTTCTCTCGACCATTGTTCGCAAATTTGCGAACACACTAGCGTCTCTATTTTGTACTTTACTGTGATGCGCTAACAAGCGTTGTTGTATGCCTGTTGTTGTTGTATTCCTGACATATTATGTCGTGCCTAGCTATGCATGCTAATTTACCGCCTTGCTTTTTCTACGCCCTAAGTGTAACAGCTTACGTTTCCGTCCTACTGCCAAGGTATGAATAATACCTATGGACCAATTTTTGGGCGTCCTTGGGCAGTTTGGTTCGAGAAGGTGGGTAAGTTAGAAAAGTGGTGGTGGAAGATTTTGGAAACGAAAGAGAGGAGTGGTATGTCAGGTAGGTTCGCGTGCGAATTTTGTGTGGCAAGTCATTTGATCGTGTAAAGCCTATGTGGACTCGCCTTACATGTGCGAGAGCCAGTTCTGTAACAACAAAACTTCGAGTGCTAGATTGTGCAATAAATGAAACTTTGAGTACTAGTTTTGTAATTACCCCTATTCTACTTCCTACCAGTGTGACTGTCACGTCGACCCACCCACTCATCGACCTGTCTTCGGGCTCGACAGAGCCGCTATTGGTTGTCAAATGCCCGACTCTCCCTTACTAGGTCCTCCTATTCTGCTGACCACAATCCATCTAACTAAGCCTGTTGCGGCAAAAATCACTCAAAGCAAATAAAAAAAAATATAGAGTTCAGAGATAATCGTCTTCAAAGGTTTTCACTTTACTTTTTATAGTTCAAGCTTACAAATTCGGAAACCTAATCAACCTGTGCTGGTCTGACCAGGCCTCTAGCCCTTAACCACGCTTGCCAGTTCTTCACTGCAAGCTTGACTTTCTAAGTTCTTTACTGTGAGTTCTCCTTAACAAATTGCCTTTGCATAATAGCAATGAAAGCAACTGCTGAGGACTTAGATTCCAAGCTAGAAGTCACCATTTTAAAAGCTCTTGGCACGCTTGGGGGTTCGTCCTAGTTTCTTCTTGAGAATCTCCTAGCAGATTTTATCTACAAGTTCAAGTTTTGCCACAGATTTTGCCCAAGTTCTAACTTATTGTACGAATCTGGATGGCAAGAGCAAAAGAAATCTCAAAATGTCAACATGGCTTTTGTGGCTCCTTCTGGAGCCTGAAAACTCCTTTCTCATTTGCGCCTTTCCTTCTCCTTCTCCCTCTTTGTGAAAATGAAACGTGAGAATTAATGAAGAACGAGTTCCGCTCGTGCTTTACTCACGCACATGCATGCACAAGTTCAATAAGAACTTAAGTCGAGCTTTAACTCGAGTAGCAGGCGCCCTTGCACTGCCTCGTTGGAGTTGCACGTGACTGCCTGGCTC
The DNA here is from genome assembly GCA_009602735.1 of Mesotaenium endlicherianum. Classification (NCBI taxonomy): domain Eukaryota; kingdom Viridiplantae; phylum Streptophyta; class Zygnematophyceae; order Zygnematales; family Mesotaeniaceae; genus Mesotaenium; species Mesotaenium endlicherianum. The sequence goes on from WELA01001161.1 coordinate 289,078, forward strand.
CTAAGCTCGCGACTATGCTGGGTGGCCATCGAGCTGGTTCACGTCGCCGTGGCAGTCCTGCTTGTGGACCAGATTTTGAGGTGGCCGTGCATCTCAACACTGCCTTACTTGGCACGTGCTTGCGTGGTTATTCTGACCTCGCTCTGGGCAGCATCACGGCGATTTTGGCTTGCATTCCCCCGCCCATCCCAAGGTGTCGTGATTTGCTTGGCCTGTCTTTGTCACTTTGCACGTGTGGAAAGTAAGACTTCTTGTCCTGCGTTGACCTTGTCAGGTTGACCTGGCCTGGTCAATCCGTGGTCAACGCTCGCTGCGCCGTACTTTGGGCCGTAACTTCCTACTGCTTCCTACAAATGCAAAACCGTCATTTACAGACAGTCGCGACCCCGCTCCCGATGAAAGGATCGTATACAAATTTATTCTTCAGTCGTGTTTTCACAACACAATTTTCAGCAAATGACACCGTGAATCTCGACTCGAGATGTTTGGAGTCTATTAAAATAACTCGATTAAGCCAGGATTAAGCCATCTGGATCTATCACTCGAGGCTCATCTGGTGGCTCGATCTGGGCTCGATGCTTCGATGAGGCGCAAAATTGTCAACGACTGCTGACTAGAAAGTTCGTGATAGTGGGTCTCACCTGGTCTCACCGGGCCCAGATCAGGCCCGCATTGAGTGTCTTGCCCAGTCCCGCGCTGCCTGCCCACTGCTGCACACTGCCGCGCACACAGCCAATTTCCCGAAAGTGTGGTCGCCGCCGAATCTCCTGGAAGCCCAACTCTTCGAAAAAGTACCAAGTAGGTGCAACCGGGTGCAACCATCACCAACTATAACTGCTGTCCCTAGCTGTCACATGCTGTCACACAATGATGGAGTAGCTCCACTTTGTGCCAGCTAGATCCCCCATGCCGTATTGTCTCCTCGTTGAGTCGTTGACACTGGAGTCTGGAGTCTAGACTGGTCTGGACAGCCCGTGCATGACTGCGACCTTGGTAGAAAGAAATTAACTTCGTAGACTGAGTGCTCGGAATCACCCCCCTTAGTGCACTAACAGTTGTTCTGTTAGTCGCCTACATGACTTTTGTTATGCAATTCTATACCTGGTTGATCGAGGCGTCTGCATTTTAAAGCCAAATAGGTTCAGGACCGACTTTATGTGCGGAATTCATTAGTGTGGCACATTTGAACGCAGATGTTAAGGAGAGCCTTATATGATAGAGGAATGGAGTTGCAAATTTTAGGTTGTGTCTTCAAGTGAATTGTGTCTTCAGGTGAATTAGAAGATTCAAATAGCGTGGACGTTTAACAAAGCGTTGTAGCTAACAGAGAAGGCCAGGTCGATCATTCGTGTTTACAAGTATTTCTGATGGCTGCAATAGTCCCAGCCGTTTATGCTACGGTTGCATTCATTACACTATTTTCTCTACAAAACGTCGCTTCCAACGATCATTCTCACATATCAGGTTCCACTAACTTGCTTGACTCTTCTTTTTAACATCTATATATGTAGCTCACACATTATGTAAATAGTGGATGGTGCACGTTTTTTGAAATCGGATAAGTGAAGTCCTGCTAGTTGATGTGTAAGCCTTGAAAAGGTATTCAGTGTCAAGGACTGAGACACTTGTAGGATGAGCTGGATATACGGATCACCACTGTGTAAATATTGCAACTTGACAGGTGTACGCTAGCATGAAACTTGTATGTTTCTAGACGGGCTTTCTTAATAGTGTAACTTCGAAAGGTGCCTGCAGCATAGCAATATATGACTGTATAGACTTGCAAGAGTAACATATATATTTTATTAAATTGACTAATGAAGAGACTACCGACTAAGACAGACTGACCCTGGCTGAAGCTTCATATGCTGATTAATGCTAACGAATTGTCTGTTCTCAGAAGGCTCTATACCTGAAGTACCTCCAAGTAAAGCTGGTTAGAATACTGTGAAGGACTCTCAGGAGGACTGTGACGAGCAGATGTCTTTTGGCGTCATTCAGGTTCTTTGGTCGCGACGCACGCTGCAGCTATTGAAATCAAGAGTTCCTTCACGGAACGGCTACCAGATGATCCTTTCTCAAGAAGACCCATTGAGCAGGCACTGGACAGGCCAACGTGGGCTGCAAACACCAAGTCTCTATCTTTATGGGACACAGATTCGCGAGGCACTGTGCAGCAGGCGAGGACCATGCCTACCTCTGGCAGGGATGACAGTCGTTCTGACAGGAGCTTGAGGGGCAGCGGACCTTCATCTTTTCCTTCTCTAAGCAACTCCTTCCAAAGCTCCCTATCCCCTTATGGAAGTTCAACAGGAGTGTCCCGTTCGAGCTCTCGAAGGTCACAAGAGGCCTCCAGGGCTGGAACTCCTACAGGAAGCCCTCACATCAATCAGCGCACAGCGTCACCGAGCCCTCTGCCGAGCCTCACACCATCCTCTGAGACTCCTCCATGGGTGTCTAGCACAGGATTTGCAAATGTTGGCTCAAGCTTGCTGGAAGCGATTGACGACACCAAGTCGCCTACAGAAGGGACGTCATCTGTAAAAAATGAAACCCTGGTGTTAGCTTCAAAGCGCACTCTTCGGCCTGATGTGACGCTCGGCTTTAGCACATATACTGGTGGCTGGAACGTTTCCAATGTACACTACTGGACAGTAAGTGATCGCCTCTTTTTTGTCCTAGCATTCTAGAGTACTGCTGCATCTGAAGCTTAGGCCGTTCATACATGTCGGGAACGCAGTTGGGAGGCAACCATGCAGCATGTCACATGCTTACCAGCTGCCAGCACTCTTCATGTCCCTTCCATAGTCTTCTTCAGGAGAGAGGTGATGCCTAGCCAGATGGAGTTTTGTGTTGTACTTGAGACAAACTCAGCAGGACATGGCGGCTTCATGCTTACAGCCAGCTGGAACCCACATCTGCAGCTTGTCATTGACATCATAATTGAAGCTTTCTGCACAGAGTACTGAGGATGGAAGTATTGATGGGTTATGTTATTAGCTTTAGCCTTCTTCTATATACGGGCCTCCTAGAGGCAAGACCAAACTGCAATTCAGCGAAAAGGTCTTGAACAAACAGCCGTAGTCTGTGTCGGCTCGCCCCACGTCGCATTTGATAGATGTCGAAATCGGACGAGCTTTACTCTTCTCTTCTAGCTCATGCAGGGGCATGGCTGTCACATACTGATAGACGCAATAATTTCTTTCTTTGGCAATCTGCAGTCAGCAGGGTACTCTGGAGCTCCTGGTTTCATCATGGCAATCGTGTGGCTGGGAATGGGCCTGCTGTTCCTCCTTGTCCTGGCCGCGTCCTTCTGCTGCTGCCGCAAGTGCTTCAACCGCACTTTCTCCCTGCCCTGGCTCGGGCCATGGATTCCCCTCACTCTACTCCTGGCATCTTCAGCTCTCCTCCTGTGAGTTCGGGCTTGTCTGGCCTCTTCATTACTCTCCCGTATGCCTCACTTTGATACCTTTGGATGCTTCCTCAAAGTTTTGACAGACTTGCGGCGTACATGTCGTTGTTTGCACATTTTTTATTCGTCGTCTGCTGCCCTTGAATGAGGTCACAGCTGCAGGCTGGCTAGTCTGCTGCTTGTTGATAAATTCAAGGGCGAATGCCGTTAAGCACATGTGACAAGTGTTGTTATACCAGGTTGGTCCATTCAATCAAGGGATGTGAGGAATCCTGAAAGCCGTTTTGTTCCATGTATAGAGCTGTAGCAGATGGCAAACGGGAGATGCTAATATGTGTGATAAAGGGCACTGGGGGCGTAAGAAATGCGTGGAGGTCTGTAGCTGCTGTGAAGCTGTCACTTTTTATATAAAACTCCTTCAAGCCTTTGGATTTTGGTACACAACCAACGAACCAGTGTTCACTCGCTCAAATTTCTGGCAGGAGCAAACCCCCCCGGAGAAGGTCAAATGGATGCATGTGCAGAGTCCTGCTGTCGTCTTTGTGCAATCTGTATACGTCAGCATCCCCCCCTGGACCTCCACATAGCCCACTAGTACAGCGTTGTGTATGTCCCACCTGAGGTGTGTGCGCCATTTATTGCACATAATAGAAACTCCCATATGCTAAAGGTGGCAGTTTGGCCAGCACCGTCAGATGGCACCATGGCTGGCTGTTGCCAGAGTGCCTTTCAACAACGGCCGGGGTCTGTGTGTTTACCAGGGGTGCGGCGGTGGGCCGCTATCGACGTGGCAGACCGTCTGGCTGTCTCTCTAAAGCATGCAGACAATGTACAATTTTTTCTGTGCAGAGCCGGGTGTATCTTTCTGTACACGGCCAACGTGAAGCTTGATTCCCAGCTGGATGCATCGATCAAGATCGTGGAGGGGCAGTCGAGCTCTGTCGGTGAGGCCCTTGCCAATCTGCTCCTGACTAGAGTCTAGGAGGTGTAAGTCATGTACACACAGCACTTCATCCTGCAAGAACTATGCCTTCGGTGCCCTATCAAAAATGCCCCTGATGTGCCCACTGGTCCGCCCCTCTTGAAAAGATCCAGAGCCTTCAATGAGGCGAGGTAGTCAGGATGAATCTTGAGAGTTATATTGAACAAACTTTGATTCATACCGACAAGGTTAACAAAGACAAGGCTGTCAGGTTGCTATTTTGGGGGATAATTTAAAACAGAATAATTAGCATGCCCTGCAGGGCTGTTGCAGCTGCCAACTTCCGCAGCACCTGGTCGGCCGCAGGCAAACCGTGGGCTATCTCAGATTCCGCAATGATGATCAATTCCAAGTGCAAGCAGATGCTGTTGGCTAGATCCTAGCTGTGATACAGATGAGCTGCGCCCCCCTGTGCTGACAGGGCAGGCACATTGCCACCTGTCCGGTGTGGTGCTGCTCCCGCCTGGGGAGCTGATGGAGTGTGCACGCTCCCACCTGCCCGCTCGTGCGCAGTTCTTCCACTGGGAAGCTGACAGAGCAGGAACGCTGCCACCTGTCCACTTGGCTGCCTCACGCGTGGCAGTGATGGAGATGCAAAAGGCGGCCGTGTTCTTCGAGCAGGTGACAAACATGTCGGTGGCGGGCGGGCACCTGAAGAAGAACCAGATCACATCCATCCAGAACAACGCTGACCGGCTCTCCAAGGCCGGCTTTACCCTGGACCGCCACGTGGACACCAACGCAGCCGCCGTGCGCAGAGTCATCAGAGCTCTGTAAGCCCCTCTCTCTCTCGGGCCTCGGCGTCGCCCTCGCCAGTGGTAGGGGCAGAATCGTTTCTTCACTTTGCCCAGTACGCATGCATAAACATATTTGAGGTCTTTTTTTTTTTTTCTCCCAAACTAGCTCTCACATGTTGCATATATATAAAGAGGACTCTGCATGCTACACTTGACGCACTGCACATATTTTAGACACGGAGATTCACTCCGCAAGCGCTTCTTTTCTGATTAATGCCTTGATGCTGGCACTACCCGTCCACAAGTTTACTTCAATACGCTCTTCATAGTTGCAGACAGTCTTCCACCGGGGTCCAACAAGGCCTGGAGAATCATGATTCATCAGCTTGTCCTCTGCGTCCCTGCTTGACGTGATTGCATTGACTTGCTCTAGAGCGTTAGCTGTGAGCATCAAAAAATGGCGCTGGTTCAATGCCTCATATTATCAGATTTTCTTGCCAAGCTTCACCTGCCATCTGGTGCTGCAAATGATCTGCCCAAGTAGCAGCCTGCAGGTTATTCAATATTGTATGGAGCGCTTGGTTGCAGGAAGCGGACATGCAAGGGGGGGGGAGGGGGGGGGAAAGATCTGCCAGAGGGACAACCCTTGCTGTCACTCTTGAAGGCCTTGCCATGCTGACAGACATGTGGCAGTTTGCTAGCTCCGAGCCTCTAGTGAGCTCTGAGATCTGACGTGTCCCTTGTTAGGGCGTATGGGAACTGTGAGGCTTGAGCAGACGTGTGACCACAACCGTCATCGCGACGGCGGCTCTGTTTCTCGTCGTCGTTGGCGCAGGTGCGTGTGTCGCTCCTGCACCTCTGTTGCTACAGCCCGTGAAGTATCACAATTGCAATGCTTGCTTGTTCCAGAGTCTGCACTCCTCATGACAGGACCCGCTTGGGCCCCATGCTGTGAGCCTGTCCTTGGTGTGCTGCTGCCAGGAGCGCATGTTCTGGAAAGGGTGTGTTTGGTGGGATAGTATATACGTCACACATGAACCTGTCTCTTTCTTGTCCTCTGGATCTATTACTCAGTCGCCAGTTGCTTCAGACTCACGGCGACACGTGGCGGTTGGACCCTCTTTTTTCTTCCCTGCCCAGTAACATCTCCAGACTGCAGCAGGTGGGGCCAAGCCTAGGGCCTCGTTGGCACCTGCAGGCTGCACCTGCCTACGTCTGCCTGGATAGGTCTGTTGGTACACGAGCAGCCCCAACTGACTGGCACCTCAACTGAGTGATTGATCTGTGCGTGGGTGCGCAGTCCTCATGCTCATGGGCTTCTCCCGCATCGTCTACTGGTGAGAATGCTGCACAGCCTTTGACTTGAGAAGAAACCACAATGGGCCAGCCATCGAGAGATGGGCACGAGTAACTTCGGTGCAGCTCCTACGAGTGCCGGTGGAACGAATGAGGCTGGCTTGCATGCTCGGCGGAAAAGGCCGAGTGCACGCAGGAGACTGCCTCTCAGAGAGACTCAAAACACGTGCATGTGCGGAGGCTTGGGCAGAGCTGGATGGTGGAGGTCTTGCGCGCGGCCTGCATCTGCCCAGCAGCGTAGCCCTCGGGCCCCGCACATACGCTCAAAGCCAGGGATCGCCACTTCTGACCGGAAGCAGGAGCTGCAAGGGCTACTGGTGCTGTGTTAGGCTTTTGGGAGTCAGAGTGCGGGATGCTCCTTCTGCGCAGTGCAAACTTCTGTCCTGTACAAAATCGCAGCTGAATCTACCCCCCCCTTCTTGCCGGGGTCTTTCTGCTGATGGAGCTCCCGTGCTCAAAAGTACTAGAGATAGAGGCCACCCATTCCTGCTCCCTCGCTGCGTGACCCCTGGGTTTCACTCCGGTGTGTGTGTTTTGACTTGTGCAGGCTGGCAATGATGGGCTGGCTTCTGGTGGTGGCCATCTGGATTTTGTGTGGGATCTCCCTCCTGCTCCAGGGGTAAGCCTCCCTGCGAAGTGTTGCCTTTCTCTGCGGATACATTTGCGCAAGTCACACGCATCGGGGGTTGTGCCTACTCAAAATGCTTCCTCCAAAACCCCAGGTGCCAGGTGGCTGCTGGTGCTGGAGCTCAGACTGCTGCCAGCTGCTGGACTTAAATAACAAGGAGAAGCACATCGGCTGCTCTGCCAAAGACGTACATGCTCTTTGTAGCAGTTCCGCCCTCTGACCTCGCTTACGGCTCAGGGCTTTTGGGTTCGGGTAGAAGACTGAGAATTGAGGGCTTTACTTTCAAAGCTCAGAGTTCAGGGTGTCGAGTCCCTCCCCAAGGTGCATCCACCTCACCATGCGACAGTAGCTTCCTCCTCCAGCGCGTTGAGCACTTCCACTTGGGCTTGTCGTGACATAGATGCTGCACATGCATGCCTGACGCCCGCACCCCGCTGCTATGCCCCCACCGTGTGCGATGCTTCTCGACGCGCGTCGCGCAGGGTGGTGGGCGACGCGTGCGTGGCGATGCAGCAGTACTCGGCCCAGCCAGGCGCGCGCACCTCGCTGGACGACATCCTGCCGTGCGTCAGCCCCTCGGCCGCGCAGAACACCGTCGTGCGCAGCCGCCGCATCGCCAATGCAATCGTGGACCTTGTCAACGACGGGCTGGGCAGCCTCAACGAGCTGCCGCTGGGCACGCCGCACATGCCGCTGCTCTGCCGGCCCTACGGGGGCCCCCCCAAGTACCGCGGCCAGAAGTGCCCCGACGAGCAAGTTAACCTCACGCGTGCGCCAGAGGTGAGATCCCAGCTCTCTGCTCTGCTCCGCACTGCTGTTGCCTCCTGTCCCAATGAGGAAACGTGGTGAAGTACACTTGGGATGCACTCCCTCCCTCTCTCCGTCCCTCCCTCCCTCCCTCCCTTTCTCCACTCCTTCCCGCCATCTTCCACACCGCACCCCCCACCCCCCCCTGCCTCTCCCCCT
>WELA01001161.1:334597-349462 GCA_009602735.1 Mesotaenium endlicherianum
CCTCCCTCCCTCCCTCCTTTTCCTCCCCCTTCCCGCCCGTGCTGCTGCTCTTCGAGAATCCAAGTCATTTTAGGGATCCGTACAGGCTACAGCTGGCAACAGGTCCGTTGGCCAAGCAAGCGAGGCCCGCTGAAAAGTGGACCGCAAGTGCCACGCAAGCGCGGTTGTGGCAGGCCCGGCGTTGCGCTTCTGACTGACATGCGGCGCTGGCTTGCGGGCACCCCGGACGGCAGGTGATGGTGGACGTGCTGAGCGTGGTGGCAGAGCAGCGGCACACGTTGCTCACGCTGGACTTCTGCTGCCTCCTCCTGCCTATGCTGCACACGCTCCTGGCCAGCTCGCACGACAGGTGTGTGTGTGTGCGTGTGTGTGTGCGTGTATGTGCGCATACCTCCTGCACCCCCTTGCGCCTCCTCTCCCAGGTCTCTCCATCGTGCACTCCTGATGTCAGAAGCAGCAGCAGCAGCAGCAGCAGCAGCAGGAACAGGAGCAGTAGAGCATGCATCCATCTATCAAAGCATTCATCGGTGCATCCACTCCTTCTTTGTCCGTTTGTCTGTTCTCATATTGTACTGTGTGCGCCACGTCAGCGGTGGTGCGCGCATGCAGAGATGATGTGGGCCTGCAATCCGTGGCTTCCCCCCTCAAGTTCTGCGATGGCATGCGTATTTTCCACTCAACGCCCCTCGTTGTGCCTCGCTTCTTCCTACAGCTTCTTCATCTAAAGCTCCCGCCAAACTCAATCGCCCCTCCTACTAGCGCAGTGTGCTGTCACCTGCCTGGCTCCATAACAGCCGTCCTTCGGGGGCTCTCCGTTTGCCGTGAGCACAAGAAGGGGCAAGCACTGGCGTGATGCAGCAGTGAGCAGGTGTCGAGATTTCCTGGCTGTCCATGCCCAGTGCAGCGTGTAGAGTCCGCCACGAGCCTTGATTTTTTCAGTGTGGTTGCGTGTGTTCCTTATATTATGAAGGCGCGCTTCTGTCGATCAAGTGCTCTTTGTGCTCGGCTGCAGGTTGCCTCTCTTTGGCCCCTCCGGTATGTCTTCGAGGAGGCACCTTGGCAGAGCCCGATGCCCGATAGCAATCACTTGAGAGCTCGTGCGAGAAGTCGTTTACGTCCGTTTCCTATCTAATCCTCCTCCGATCTCTAACCCCCCTCTCGGTTTGCATCCCCTCTTCTTGTCACGTGAAGGTATCGAGCGACAGCGCTGGCGATGCTTTTGGTACTCCTCCACAACTTTGGCGGCGTCATACACGCTGCCAGGACGGCTCCCCGCTCGCCAGGTGTTGACGTGCAGGCTGAGCACAGGTTCGTGCTAGCCAACGGCAGTGCAGACATCCAATTTATCGTCATGAGCCTCCCTTGCTGCGCGCACTTGCTTTTAAGCCTTTGAGCCTGGCCCTGACATGTGTCCTGGTCACAGGCATGCAGGTTTCCTTTCAGGGACTGCCGTTCCCCTTCTTTCTGCAGCCTTCTTGCATTCTGCAAATATTCAGTTAGTCAGTCGGTTGCTTATGGTACTACCCTTTGCATCTCGTTTCCTCTGTCAGCTTGCTGCTCTGTCTGCCAGTATGCGCGAAGCTTTGCAGCCTCTTGCTTGCCGTCCTCTGCAAAGTGATTACTTGCTTCGTGTTGGGCTCCCAGAACTTGATATGCTGTCTTTCATGTGTATTGCTGCTGCTGCTGCTGCTGCTGGTGGTGGTGGTGGTGGTTGATGGACCGGCCTCCGTGCATGCATGTGTGCAGACTGGAGCGCTGCAACTTGTGCTATGAACGCCTCCAGGGCCTCAAGCCGCAGCTCGAGGGCCTCCTGCGGTAGGGCATCGCGCCTTCCATGCCCATTTGCTCCTGCTCTGAGTTTTTGTGCGGGGGGAGGCATGTCCACCTGTTGTGTCATTGTCGCTTGTTCTAGAATGCACACATCTGCTCATCAACTGTCGCTTGCTAGCAATGCATCCTCTCAATAATTTGTCTGAGTTTGTTTGAGTATGGACATGGACAGAACGCGCGCACTTCATGTTGCATGCAGTGGCTGGGTGGCCTTACCAGTATGGCCTTTGTTCTTCTGGCTCCTGGTCAACCTGTTCTGTTTGCCCATGTTTGCTGGTTTGCAGGCGAGGAGGAGATAGTCTGGACATAGCCGTGGAGGTGCTCAATGGCATCCAAGCACTCTAACTCTTGCACCATCTCATCACGTACAGTTGCGGCCAGCGAAGGAACCAACTCGGATGTGTAATTATTATGGGAACTTGCAGAGCAAGCAATCTTTGCTCTAGGAGTATAAGCTTCTGCTTCGAATTTTTGTTGCACAGTGAGCATTAGCAGTAAGCCAGTTGATGCTCACAATTCTTGAGTGTCCACCCAAACAGGAAGTCTATTTATACACAATGTAATGCAAGAAGTTTTTTCATACATCAGTCCAAGTTTGTTAACCAGCTTCTTGATGTGTTTCAGGAGTTTGGTATGTACCTGTATCTGCTGATAATGCCGCACGTGAAAAATCTTACACTAGTCATGGAACAATCACCGCTGTACAAATTATTCACCCAAGTTAGTTGTTTCTTGAACAATCAAATTAGAACAAAGAAAGTTTACCTTCTCACAATGAAGTCTCCCCTGCCACAAACAACATAAATAATCTCATATAAAATCTAACGGAACATATTACAGACAAGTTGTTGCACCCAGAATGCATAAGCAGCACATATATCTACTGGTTATACAGCAAAAAGCCTGATGTGAGGTATGTGAACTGTCAGAAGTGCACCCACCGCGTACATGTAGTCCACTTTCAAGGTTTTGAGATATCACCAAATCAGAAGTGCAACTAAGCTGGCGGGGTACCTTAGCCAGCAAGTCTTTTGCATAATGGATAAGAACAGTTAAGCTTCCTACCAAAGAGTAGGCAGGAAGACTATGTAACAGACTTTTGTAAAGCTACAATGTATAAACTACAATGAACCTCTTAGTATATATACAACAAAGGCCTTGAATTATAAAACCAGCTATGTGCAAAGCGCAACCTTTTTGTTGCCCATAATTTCCTCCAGGGGGCTTAGCGTGGCTGTCGAGGCAGTATAAGAGTTGGAAGAGCTTGCAGCCAATCATAACAGCCTACTGTAGCTGGGGGCCTGCTTCAAGAATTTGCTTTGTAAGGTCAGCATCCCCGCCAACGGTGTATTCTGTGAACTTCTCAAAGTTGGAGATGAACAGTCCCGCCAGCTTACTCAAGGTTGAATTGTAAGATGCCTTGTCAGCCCACTGCAGAGCACCGAGCATCAGATTGCACGAATATCGGTTACTTTTGAAATACACTTCATATGCAAATACACCATTTCTTCCGACTGAGATTATAGGGAGAGAACAACCATGCAAGCACTGTCAGATACAACACAAAGTGCAACTAAGATTTTAGTGAGGGAACAACCATGCAAGCACTGCCGGTGCAACACGAAGTACCACCACCACCACCCCTTTCTCCTCTGCAGGGACACCAAGACTATAAGATACCTAAAAGTACCTGGCCCTGAAAAAGTTTCGGTCTTCTGGAGGACAACAAGGCCTGCTCCTAGCTGTACAATCAGCTATCGACTAGGGCAGGTTTCACGGCGAGAACCTCAAAAGGTTCAATTGCACGGTAGCAAGCGATTACAGGCAGATTGAGTCCCCCAGTGAGGGCAAGCAAGCAAGCGTACCAGGTTCTGAGGCTGCAGCAGCTCAGAGGGCACGTCGGGGACCTCCACCGGCACATGCAGGTTGAAGATGGGTGTGGTCGTGTACTCCGCCTGGAGCAGGGAGCCGTCGTGGATGGCGTCGATGATCCTCCGCGTGTGCCTCAGCTTCATCCGCTGCCCCGTTCCGTAGCTGCACCACACACTCTCGATCACAATCAGCTGCAGGCTCAGCCCTTTGTCACTCTACAGACCAGATGTGCCCAGCTAATACTATTCACAGGAAGTTGAATAATGCCATATCCTCTGTAATCAACTCCTGCATATCCATCAGGCACACTCCACATCGCTCCTACTCATTATGAACTACCTGTAGTGAACACTACTGCTGCTGACGCCCAGCTTCAGCCTCCCACTTCCCTTCCCCTTGACGACCATAACCACTCATCCTCCCCCGTACGACGATAAGAGTTTTGAGTAGGATACATTTGACCAGCGGGAGAGAGAGGAATTCGATTCGCACCTGCCGCCATACCAGCCGGTGTTGACCAGCCAGGCAGTGGCGCCGTGCTCCTGCATTTTCTGGGCCAGCATGCCGGCGTACTTCGTTGGATGCCACATGATGAAAGCCGCTCCAAAGCAGGCGGAGAACGTGGCCTGGGGCTCCTTGATGCCGTCCTCAGTGCCGGCGACCTGTCATTATGGAGGTCAATGCATGAGCGCTGCAGTTCATGTAGCTTCTCATTCTCCGCAAAATAATTCCTGAGATAAATGTACACGCAGGCTGGACTTAGAAACAATGCGCTACGTGATGACAAATTAGACTTCAAGGTCACAGCATCAGTAGCAGCTGGTCGGACGTTGCTCAAGGTCGGTCTTTAAATATAAACTGCAGTGCGGTTTCACTTCAATATCAACTACCAGCTGCAACAGCTGTCGCGACGACCGCAAAACCCTTACCAATGCGGTGTAACCGCTGATGAAGTGATACATGGTCTGGGGAAGCGTCAGCTTGCTGACAGGTGGCAACACCCCGAACGCATCGCAAGCCAGTAGGATGACGTTCTTGGGGTGAGGTCCAACACACGGTATTCTGGCATTTGGGATGAACTCGATGGGGTACGCCGCACGTGTATTCTCTGCTCACAGAAAGCATGAATTGGACAGTTAGATAAAACTATCAGTATATGACCACCTACACCTTATTACCTGCAGAGAATTTGGCGCTGGTCAATGGCTGTGGGTGGTGACGATGTAACTCTACTTTAACACAGAACCAACTGGCAGATCTAGCAAGCTGCCAGCTGAAACTTGAAGGTGAAGAAGAATATGGAGGACTGGACAACCCCCACCAAAGAAGAAGAAAATTACACAGAAAACGAAAGGCTCTATGCAACCCTGCACTGAAGTCAAGAAACTCTCCCGAATGCTTAGTGAGCTTGATAGGGTATAAGGAATGAACATGACTCACCAGTCACAGACTTGTCGTAGAAGTCAATCTCCCTGGTGTGCTCCTCAAAGACCACGTTCTCCACGACTGCAAACATTTAACATTTCAACCCATGCAGCTCCACATATGAGATAGAGGCTCCAGACTGAGGCTGCAACAAGTTAGAGGCTACTTAGTACACTACTGTGTACTATAAATCACAATAAATATCACAGCAAATTCCTACAACCACACTTATCCTCCGTTACCCAGCCTGCATGTGATTGTTTCCATCACCAATATTGGACACACTGATGCTCGAGGAACAGGAACTCAACGAGTTGATATAATAATATAACTGTATGACCAATATGGCAAAGATAACGGGGCATACAGGAAATCAAGCTAGTGTACCAGCCCATTTTCTTCAATGCAAACAACTGACAACAAACACGAGTACAGTTCTGAAACAAGAAGTTTTGCGACACTTAGCAATTGGGCCTTACCTGTCCCGAACTTGATGGCATTGAAAATGTCAGGCTCTCTCTCAGCTGACAGGTCGATGCACTTGGCATAACATCCACCCTCGATGTTGGACACTCCGTTGTTTGTCCAGCAGTGCTCGTCGTCACCAATCAGCTCCCTATTGTGATCGGTGGACAAGGTCGTCTTACCGGTCCCTGCGAGGTACAAGGATGATACCCAGCTGGTGAGCAGGCCGGCCTGGCTACTCCCCCATTTACTGAAAGCTGATGTAATATGTAAAGTGTACACATTGATTGTCCCTCATATAAAACACTTATTTGTGTAGTATCCACCCCTATGTACTCCCTGAAGCTGAGAAGCAAATAAATTCCAGCATAAGTGGGGGCACACAGAAGATTACTACTACCCAGCCTTGTACTAGTTGCAGGACCTTCTGCCGGCAGTATAAATATTTGCATCTTTTTACGTGGTCAGGATTCTCACCAGAAAGGCCGAAGAAGAGAGCAACATCTCCGCTCTTTCCCACGTTGCAGCCGGAGTGGAGCGACAGAACACCCCTCTTGGGCATCAAGTAGTGCATCACGCTAAACAGGCCCTTTTTCATCTCCCCAGCATACTGAGTACCGAGAATGACCATCTCTTTCCTCTGCAAGTTGAGATCAATGCTGGTGGAGGACGTCATGTAATGAGTGAATCTGTTGCAGGGGAACATGCCCGCATTGTAGATGGTGAAGTCGGGCTTGCCAAAATCTTCCAACTCCTCTGCTGTCGGCCTTATGCACCTGTTGATACATAATGAGACTTCCCAGTGAGGATAGGTCCTATTCGTATGGATGAGGCCTACTACAAAGTGTCAAGGTCTATGAGTTGGTAAACTCGATCACAGCACCACTCGCAGCACCAGTCCTGAGGTGAGAGCTCCAGAGCTAACCCCTGGCCTCCAGAGCAGCATAGTTCCTCGGACAAAAAAGAAGCCACGTCAAAAAATTATCCTCGTAATATACGCAAGTATCAAGCAAATACAAGTACAACTTCAAGAAAAAAGCTGCAGCCCCTGCTTAACACAAACAACTCTTTCTAAGATATAACAGCCTTTCTGATAACTGCCCAGCTGACTTGCACATAAAACATATTGGTATAATAAAGCACCCCAGACGACGAGCTGCCGACTTACATGTTGTTCATAAAGAGAGAGTGGTAGGCCCTTGCTGATATGATACGAACTTTAAGGCGGTGCTCCGGATCCCAGTTTAGATACTGATCGTTCACATAAATCTTCTCCAAGGAGTTCAAATAATCGACAGCCCTCTCACGGTTGACCAGGAAAGTCTCTTGGTCCATCTCTATGTTTGGTGAGCCCCTGGCAAGAAAAGCAGGGACAGCATGTAAGCACAAACAATTTATGACATTCATGGCGTCATAAGGGAGAGACCATTTGTACCCCATTCTCAACTTCGCAGCTACGCCCGGCTATAAATTGTTACTCAAAGATTTCCTTCAAAACCAAGAGCAGCCACCAAGCAGACACCCTCCATAGTTTCAGCTGACTTACTTGCCCCACCACAAGTCATCCTTGGAGGAGTCTTCTTTCACAACGCGCTTGTCTTTTGGCGAACGGCCTGTCTTAGCACCCGACAGGGTGGCCAAAGCCCCTGTCGACGTAATGTAGGAGCTTTTCTCGTACTTGATAGCCTGCTCATAAAGCTCTGCAAGAAAAGTAGAAACAATGGATGCCTTTAAACATCCGGAATATTGATGCATTTCTGGAAACATCAGAACTCTATGCACACTAAAAGCCGTGGCGTTTTAAACAAAGCAAAAAGCTGAACAGATGCTGGAATGCACCCCGTTTGTTGGCAATGGTGAGCGAGAACATAATGCAAGAAACTTCACAAAAGACACAGCTGAGCTACTAATTATAACGAAGTCAACAATGTAGAACTTAAAAAACAAAATTTTCTCACGACTCTTGAGAACACGACTCCAGCATTGATGTCCTCACATGTTTGTAAGTTGTCCAATGTGACAGCTAATATAGTCCAACTGCATGTACATTCATTTGAAGCCTGATGCAGTTAAGTCAGCTCAACTGCAAATTTACTTCTTTGAAATCACCAACCCAGATAAGCAGACCCCAAGCTATCTAGTACAAGTATTTGCATGCGAGAAACGAAAACCCTCGTCCACCACGGCAGCAACGTCTAAAGCACAGTGTATAGAGTCTTACCAGCCGGAGAGAGGTTATACAGCACATGCGTAACCTTGAGAGCACTGTCACTCACGACGGGCTTGCTGGGAGCTACGTGCTTCTCAACAGGCTTCAGGTCCACGATTTTTTTAGGTGCTGCCTTCTGCTTCGAAGGGTCGCCCCTCACAACTTGTGGCCCCTTCTCGCGTACCAAGGATGCCAGAGAATCACTGCAAGAGCACAAACCTTATTAACATACCACCCATAGCACGTATGTCTTAACACAGTTGTGCCTTCTGAACGGTACTATAAAGCGCACCCTTCTAGTGAAAGAAAATCTTGATCAACACCAGTAATGATCAGAAGTGTTGTCTTTCATACTCTTTCCAAAGCCGCGTTGTCCACAGGGTATATAAGTATACCTGATAGAGTCCATCTGTATTCTTGATCTCTCCTCGTCTGTCATCTTTGCAGACTTGGGTGTGCTGGGTTGCGATTTTTTCTTCTGAAGAGAATGTAGTTCGTCCATGGTAGAAACTTTAACAGTTGATGTAGTATCATCGTTGCAAGGGTCATCTCTGGATGCCTTGGGGGGATGAACGTCGATTTTTGGAAGGCCATTGGGGAATGGAGTGGGCACTCCATGTGCACCGTTGCCGTTCACTGAAGGTGATTGACTCATTGTACCTGCCGGTTAAGCAAAAAGGAAGGGGGCATGAAGAAGAAAGTAAATAATCATCCCCGTGCAACGTAGAAGTCCCGCCCCTGCAACCGTCAGTGCTCCGCATTCTGATTCACATATAAAGCTATGGTTGACCACAATGGTCTAAGTAAATGAAGAGCTCACCTTACAGGTTGATCAGTAACAGGTCACAACTTTGCAGGAAAAAAAGACAGCACGCCCGCACAACAAATGGATTTTACACTTGCTATACTAGAACCTTTTTGTGAGCGAGTTTAAGAGAGAGCATCTAATTTAACAATGTTGCGAGAGCATTGTGAGACTTCTCAGCACTTAAAGTACTAGTTACGTCAACGCCGCGGTCAATCTCAACCCCCTTCCAGCTCCGCAACTACTGGAATTGCCTCGCAAATCTCTGCTCAGGTAGGGCCTAGACAACTTCTCGCTACACCAAGCTTATGTGGCCATCGACGTGGCTGATGACTGGACGGATTATCCTCCTCGTGCACCGGAAGAGGACCTACTTTTAGGGAACGGGGGGGGGGAGCCTCCAGGTATTCTTATAGACCAACTTTATAAGTCGAATATATCATCAGTCATCCCCTATGGTTATGCGGATTTATATGTCTCTCGACTTAGGCTGAGGGGGTGTGCATATAGGAACAGAAGTGGCAAGCCCCACGAAAATTTAGAGGGGGGGTCCTGATGTCCAAAAAGGCGTTCGATGCTTATTGTACTTGAACATTTCCTAGGTGGCATGACCTCATTCTTTCCAAGCGGCACACTGCTGCCTCACACTCCACAAAAGTGGGCCTCTTCCTGCCTCTCCTTCGCTCTACGACTTTACCGACACGTAAAGCTCTCAAAGAGTTTAATAGACCCCCAGGCAATTTTGGACAACTTTGAGTCATTCAATGTCATCTTGTGTCATCTGAATCGATCTGAGAGAGGCTCTTTCGGAAATAATGATCACAGTGATTATAATGAAATCACGGGCTTCGGACTTTGGTCTCGTGCGGCGCGGCATGGAGCGAAGTCATGCATGTCAACACAATTCTGCTCAATGCACCTCTTGTCATGCTGAGTTGGAATGAGTGATGGTGTATCTGGAAAGTTTACATCTTTGCCAGCTAAGCATAGTAACCGCTATGCTTCAGTCAGCTCGAGTCAGCTATGATGTCATCGCGTTCAACAGTTGAATGTCGGGGCGGGAGGTCCAAGCAAGCCATGGCCCACACCGGCCCACCCAGGCCCACACCAGCCCACACCGTCAGGTCAGGCTGAGACCTGGCTGAGACCGTGCAAGCGAACGTCTGAGGGTACGCCATAGGAACAGGGAACAATCTGAGATGCGGGTTCACTGCTAAGGCAGTAACCATTTGCTCGTCCAAGTCGCCAGGCACTTTTTTCCTGGTGCTATTTCGACATGATTGTTGTTCAGAAACCAGTAAACTGGTCGAGCGGCAAATTGCTGCGGCGTATCGAACGACTGATGTTTGTTACAAACAACAACTTTATTCGTGACGATAACTATTGAAGGACGTCATGGGTGGAACAACGTCGCAAGTTGTTCATGACCTACGACATGCTTAAGAAGATTGATGTTATGATGTGGAATTTGGATGACAATTGCTACAACCACATTCTTAATGTGATGGTACATTAGAGCAGATGACGTCGTCTTTCGCATTTTATGGAGTCGTTAATGTTAACCAATAACTGCACTTGTCTACTAGACTATCAACCGCACCGTAATTTCTATTGAGGGTGTCATGGAGTTGATATTGCAAGTTTGCTGTACTTTGAATGTGATCAATTGTGTGGAAGTAAGCTCACCAGCAGCCTAGGTGCAACAGATGGCACAGGATAATCTGCCAGGAAGATGATTAACGCGTACCAAAGGGAACTTACGGAAAGGCTAAGCTTCTGAAGCTATGGTTGTGGTTAATTGGCAGCTGAGGGTATCAAAAGCCTCCACGTTAGGTTCATTGAAGTACCGGCGGGAGCGCATATAGGCTGCTTCATATACCCTTAGGGCACAGATATTGTGAAGACGTGTACACCTGAAGCATCGCAGGAGGTAAGCTCTTGGGTATGCTTCTCCACACCTTCCGTGGCCTTTGAACTTCGTAAATGTTGATGCCAGCAAGGAGCAGTAAGGTCCAGCAGTCACTGAAAATGCACGCAGCAAGTATGAAAGGTGGCAGGACTTTTGCTCTGGAGTTGCGCAGGCTTGGGTTCTTCATGCAGACGCCCGTAGGCGTGCAACTAGTGAGATCAGAGGTTCTGCTTGCAGCTCTCGAGCAAGTGCAACACTTTTTGGGCCTTGAACATTGTGCCCATGCAGGGGTACTTGAAAGCCAACTTAATCTAGCGGATTCAGAGATAGATATGAATGTGATTTTGCAAATTTGATTGATCAAGTCCCGTGATGAGCTACATACAGAAGCTAACATTCGACGTCAAAATGGATGAAAGACTCATAGCCCTGTGTACTACTTCTAGGAAGGGATAGGCAGATCGCTGTCCACGCTGGATTAGATTGGGCTTCAATTTTAGGTGTCAGGGTCAAACCTGGAAGCCGAAACCTTGATCGAATCGCCAGAAAAGTTCATCTGTGGGCTTCTCCTTTAATCAAGAAGCTTCTCAAACACAACTATGGTTCACGTGTTTCGACCATGGATGACATATGATATGCAGCAAAGATTACAATCATTTCCAATTGCACAGTGATGTGTAAGTTTAGGAACAGACAACAGTAATGCCCATCACATCGCTGGTAACAGAATACATTCTGACATGTCTGTTATGCATCTTGGCCAATTACTGACATGGCCAATTGCAGTCGCCAGTTTTTGTTACTATGGTGTACTACAACTTAACTGCAAAAACAAGCTATGATGCTAATTGGATGACAGTGTTGGCAGCTTCAGCACTTTGGTGCGGTAGAGACCGAGAGCCCACACTGGGAAGATCCACCGGTAAGCCGAATATGATATCATACAGTTACGGTTAAAAACTCCAATGATTTCCTGCACATCCATGGCAAATAGAGTAGTGGTACGAGATAGGGCCTTAATCAAGCAGAAATTTCTGATGAAGCCATTTCAGTACAAGTGACGCCACCTTGTCCACGCTGTAAATCGTATGCTTCAAGAAATAATTTTGGCTTCACATATTAATCTGAAATACGGCCTCCCATGGGCTCAAGCATCATCATGCGCTGCAGATGAGGTCCGCTAACATACAGTCCACAGCTCATAACCATATGCTCAAAAACTTCACCGAAAAGTTAGTAGGCCAGCCAAATGCAAATGCGAATCCTGTTCAGACTCTGTACGAGGGGACTGTGCATGCAAGAGGGGGCGGAAGATTACCTGCTGAGGAAACTCTCCGTTGCCAAGCTGCGCATTGACGAGGACGCGAGCTGCCCTGTGCAGCGGCTGAGGGTCTCTCTCAGCCTGCACGCCCGTGTGTTGCCGGAGATCCCAACCAGGAAAAGCAGCATAGTCTCCAGAGGAGGGTCAGAGAGGGCCGACCTGGTGTTATGTGCAGATATTGTAGAGCCTGAGCATGGCAGCGTGGCACCGCTGCATGCCTTCCATCTGAAGGCACACTGTTCCAATGAACAGTTGTGGTTTGTGGACTGACTATACGTCAACTAGCAAGACTCAGCTGGCAGCTAGTGCTGTGCTGTACGAAGAGGAGCGTGTTGTGAGGAGGAAGAAGACCTGCCCTCTCCTTTCCACACGTGGCTTCTATATGGACAGCCAGAGCTGTCCGCTTTTCCAGCAGATTGCTTGGAATTCCAGGACAAATACTCTAGGGCGAATGCTATAGGACAAAGGCTTGTGCTACCTTACTAGGAATGAGATGTGGGCAAGGAGGGGACCTGGCCAGAGGAGATGAGGGACATGAGGGCCCACGCCGTGTTGGCCACGTGTGCTCTGCCCCCCTCCAAATTGCTGTACACCTGTCCACACGAGGCCAGCACTCACTTTCACTACAGTGGTCCACATAAAAAATTATGCGCAGAAGCACACTCCTTAATGCATTCCATACACAAAAGAAAGTTTCGGGGGTGGCAGGGGTGAGAGAAGTGAGAGGGAGGGGGAGAGAAAGACAGGTGGCAGGAGAGAAGAGGAGTGGGGCGGTGGGGGGGAAGATATGGGAGGAGGAGATGGAGAATATGAGAGATAGGGTAGGGTGGCCACCAGAGACAGGGAAGCTCTTTTACAGCAAAGCCTTCCCCAACTGCCCAGATTTGGGTACGCCTGCCTAGCTTTCGCAAGTCAAACGCAGGCACAGGGGACAAGGTGAAGTCTGCGGTGTAATTCGCAAGCTGCTTATGACATGCAGCATGGGCGCAGCGCATGCAGGCGTGAGGTAGAGCCATATGAGAGGCAGACACGGCCCCTCACCTTGTCTTGGCAGGACAGGTAGCTCTCCCCCCACCCGCCACCTGGCAGCTGCTTGGAGAGGAAGAAGGCGACGGCATTCCTGAGGCTCTGGGAGGTCTCATACTTGTCGCCTGCAGCCAGAAGGGCCTCGACACCAAACCACGTGCCGTAGGTGTAGCACACACCCCAGCTCCCATACCTGTGTGCCAGCAGGAGGAGAAAGGTCAAAGGGGGAAGGGAAGGGGAGGGAAGAGGGAGGGGAGAGGGGAGAGGAAAGAGGGAGGGGGAGAGAGGGATGTGCAGAGGGGACAAGATCATGAACTCATGCTTTTAGTCCTAACCTTTCCTGGAGTCGGGGAGAAGAGCGTCCTCTCCTTGAACCATATTGTCATCAAAACATGAGCAGGCAATAATTATGTAGGCTGCTCTCTCTATGGGCTGCTCCCTCTCAACAGGCTTCTCAAGGACTAAGGATGGAAGCTGCAGGAGGAAACAAGAGGAATGTGGCCACACGCCTGTGCACACACACAGGCACACGCCGGACGCATGCACAAACCTCCTGCTCATTTGCAAAGTGCCTCAACTGGCTCTACTTCCCACTTGATCATGCTCTTACTGCAGCAAAGGGAACGCAACTGGCCTGCTCAGGGTGCCCAGGAGAGGGTGCCCCCACAGCTTGCAGCTGTACTGTCTCCCTATCCCCGTCCCAGAATGGCTTCTGCAATTTTGCGTCAGGTCGGACCTAACACGGGAGCAGGGCGCGCCAGGGATCGTAATTTTCAATACAAGCCTGTATTGCGCTCCAGACAGTGGGGCGAGCAGTATGGCACACGAGCCAGCACATGGTCGTACTGCTGTATAGAGGCTTCCTAGCAGGAGTTCAGCAATACTAGCAAAGAAGGGGCAAAGGAGGGAGAGGGGTGGGGGGGGAGGGGTTCGTGAGGGGGCATAGGATTTGGAGTTGCACCAGGAGCCATCCTTCTCCTGGATGCTGACAATGAAGTCCCGGGCCCGCTGCATGCATCGTCGGATATCAGCTGCTCTGTGCGTCGGACGTGCCCTAGAAAAGGCTGCCAGCGCTGTCATGCACGCCGATGTGAGCTCCACATATCTGTGGAGACCAGACAAATCACCCCCGCATTCCCCCACCAACCCCCATCCCGGGCAAAAAACAGGGCTTCAGCAACTGGATAGCCATTTGCAGCGCCCAGCCTGATGTCCATTGCCCGCTCGTCCACCCTCACCCAAGCACGGTGATCCGGGGTCTGCTTCAAGGTGCAAGTCAAAGAAGTGTTTAGTTTTTTAACCTTTTTTTTTCAAAAAAAGCGTAGGGGTTCATGCCAAGCTCGCTCCTGTTCCGCAAACAAGCAGCATCAGGCCCGTCGTTACAATGCTGCCATTTTTTTCTGTGGTGGCTCAAAGGAATCAGGGCAAGCGCGCAAGGGACAAACAGCACAGGGGCAGCAACAGCTGCACCAATTGACAGCCCAGCACTTCTCAGTACTAGGCGATGCACGTGCACACGGGTGCGGCACCAGGTCCAATGAAGCGCTCAGAAGGGGCACAATGTACAGGCTGAGTGGCAAGAGGTACAGTGGCACACTTAGAAGCACAGAACTGCTGTCAACCCCTGAGGAGGGGCGCAAGGTACAGTCAACCTCTGAGGAGGGGCATAAGGTGCAGTCAACTACTGAGGAGGGGCACAGGGTACAGCGACACACACTCAGAAGGGCCACAAGGTAACTTGAGTTACTAATGAGAGGGGCACATCACTCAAGGGTTACACAGAGCGCTAGCACCGTGCGCAAGACGCGCTCGCCCTGCTGTGTCACAGGCCAGTATTTAAGACCCCTTGCATGCGCAACTCAGCTTCAAGAAGCGGAGATGCTAGGTAGGGGTGCTTTCGGGGGCCGGGATAGAGAGTCATGCTTACGAGTAGTCGATGACGATGTCCCCAAACGTCTCAGCCGGGTTGATCATCTGGCCAGAAGCGTAGCCCCCCCCCCCCC
>WELA01001161.1:393276-427065 GCA_009602735.1 Mesotaenium endlicherianum
CCTCCCCCTCTCCCTCCTCCTCCTCCTCCTCCTCCTCCTCTGCCTCCACCCCCTCCTCCTGCTCCTCCTCCTCCTCCTCCTCCTGCTCCTCCTGCTGCTCCTCCTCCTCTCCTTGTGTCTCCTGGTTTATGCTTCTGGTGAGAATTGCGGGCTTACTGCTCTGGCTGTCAGGTCGACTCCAGTCTCGGGGCGAGGTCTTACGATGACCCCTGGGGGGTTCTGATGTTCTGGGAAGGACCAGCCGCTCAAGTCAGGAGTCACAGGGGCCCAAGGTTTTAGGAAAGGGCTCGGGGGCTTAGGGTTCCCGGTCGTGGTCAGGAGTCGCAGGTATTTGTTCTTTGGTCCTTAGGGCCCTCGAGGGCACGAGGGCACGAGGGAACAAGGGCACGGAGGCAGGAGGGCACGGGGGCACGATGGCTTCAGAGTCAGGGCGCAGCATCGGGCGCTGCGCTGCTGGGCGTTCTCTCAGTCAGAGGCCTCGTAAGTGAGGGCTGGGGAGTGGGCTCTTGGCGCGAGAGTGCGAGTGCACCTGGGGGGGATGGACAGCGTGTGTGTGCGCACTTGCGTGTGTGCGTGTGCGTGTGCTTGTGAGTGCATTTGTGCGTGTGCGTGTGCGTGTGTGTTCGTGTACAAGTACGAGTGCACGTGGGTGCACGCCGTAGAAGGGGCGGGTTCCTTTGGAGGGGCTGAGGCGCCGATGCAAGGGCGTTGTGGTGCAGATGTGCAATCGTGGGGTGGGGCCGCATCGTGTAGGAGGACGCCAGCAGCTCGCGCACACTTAGTCCTAGCTGCTAGTCGCGTGTGTGGTGCGCGCGGCGCATGTGTCCCATAAATGCCACCTTTTTTTTCCAAAGAGAACATTTCCTCCACTGTTGTTTCCTTATGGTTCCTTCTGGGCCTCTCTCTCTCTCTCTCTCTCTCTCTCTCTCTCTCTCTCTCTCTCTCTGTGTCTTGTGGTCGTAGCCCGGCGATGGAAGATGGACTACAGGCCCCCTCCCGGAGGTGGCGGAGTTCCGGATAACTTTAGACCCGTCCAGAATTCTTCCCTCCTGTCCCCCCCCTCTTCTCTCACCCCAATTGCCTCTCTCTCCCGCTCCGACCAGGACCCTCTCCCTCGTACTGTAGTGCTTCCTAGAAGGGCCTTCTCTGCACGCGCGCATCGTCATCGAGAGGAGCCCCCAAGGAGCTGCAGCACTCCAAGCGAGGGGGCAAGGTGCCAGGGCGGGAGGAGGAGTACGACAGGCGGCAGCTGTGGGGCATTGAGAGCATCCAATGAGAGCTTACGGGGGCGCATTGCAGCGGCACATGTCGCCGTTGCAGCCGCAGCCGCTGCCGCTGCACACGCCTCCGCCCGCGCGCGCCTCCACATCGTCCTGCGGCCGCACTTGGCAGCACTGCAGCTTGCTCGCTGCCACCGGCTCCTCCGCCTGCCACCAGCCGCACGCCAATCCCCGACTCCCTCAGGTAAAACTTCGTGCTTCCTTGCTCGTGTGAATACCCACGCGTAAAAATCACGCGCGCTCCTAATGCGCCCTACGGGCCAGCCCAGCCGCGTGCAGAGAGGGAGGCCAGCCAGCCGCCGCGTGCATCCTCGCGTGACCCTGGAATCCAATCCCAGCATGGGAGGAGGGGAGGCTGCTGTGCGAGGGGAGTCACGGGTGAAGACACACCTGAGGGGAGCCTGCAGCCGCAGTGGCAGTGCTCTGCTTGCGGAGCGCCTGGCGCGCCCACACGCTGTGCACCGTGACGTCCGCCAGCATGGCCATCATGTAGCCCCCCACCACCAGCAGGTACGTAAACGGATAGCCTGCGACACGCGTAGCCGTCGCCCCCCACACGACCCAGCACCCCCTTCTTGTCAGCCTCAGACAGACAGACGGACGAGGGGGAAGGAACATCGACAGCCAAAAACAGGCAGACATTTGCAGGGAATCGGTAGAGCAGCTCGGAGACCATGCGGCATCTGGCAAGTGCCAGCTGTTGCGTGCTGATCTCACGATCGGACCCCCCCCCACACCTCTGCCCCCCCCTGTCGTATTTGCCTCCCTCTTCAATCTTCTTCTTACTCGCGGAGCCAAGTCCCAGCAGGGGCAAGGAGTTGGTGCTGCTGATGTGGCAAGCAGACGAGCTAGCCCATCCCAGCAAGGGCATACGAGGGCGAGAGAATCCGCAATCATTTCGTGCTGCCTCTATTGCATGCGTGCATGCATGTGCTCCTTTCCCTTCAGGGACCACATTCAGACACTCCCAGAAACTGCAACACCTGCAAGTCTCCCCCCACCCCCCCCTTCCCCCGAGTGCGCGAGTGTGTGTGTTGTGTGTGTGTGGGAGAGAGAGAGAGAGAGAGAGAGAGAGAGAGAGAGAGAGCTGAGAATGAATGGGCTTCCGGACGCACTGGAGGTGGTGAGGTCGGCGAAGCCGGAGGCGGAGTCGCCCGTGAGGTGCTCCAGCGCAATGGTGAAGAAGAGCCCCGCGGCGCACAGCAGCCCGTACTTGAGCAGCGCGGGGCTGATGCGCAGAAAGTAGGGGATCCAGCACCCGATGAAGGGCACCAGGAAGAAGACGGCGATGGCGCCGCCCTTGCTCCGCATCAGCCGCGACGAGCGCAGGTCCGGGGCCGCCTCTGCCTCCCCGTCAGCCTGCCACGTGTCGTGCAACCGCGTGGCGTGCCGGAGTTGTCAGCTCCGATTCCGTTGGCAAGTTCAATCGTAGTGTGTTGTGGAGGCAACATGCAAATGGAGTGGGGGCTAAAACTAAGCCGGCCCCATCGCAGAGACTGCCCCTCCTCTCTCCTCTCCCTCTTTCCTGCCGGCTCGCCCTTCGGGCTGGAAGTTTCAATGGAGCTGATGACATGAGGCAGACTGCTCGCAGCCTGTCACCCACTCTCCTGGAAATTTGGGACAGCCATGGAAAGGGGGCGTGCAACTATAGGTGGTCTGCCGGATGCGGCTTGCATGATGACGAGAATATATGTTACTGGTCCAAGCCTCACAGGGGAGCTGGGCCAGGAGAGCAGATGACAGGCTGCGAGCAATGTGCCGCGTGTCATCCTCCCAGACATCAGCTGCGTTGAGACCCAGAGCCCAAAAAGGGCGGGGCCGGCAGGGGAGACGGAGGGGAGCGGAGTGGCGGGAAGTCTCTCTCCTGGCTTGCTTAGCAGCAGAGCAGGCAGACAAGGCGAGTGCAGTGAGGCCGAGGGCAGCAGATTGTGTTTCTGGTGCCTCCTTCCCCAACCTCATCACTTATCAATCAAGGCTAATTCAGAGACGTTGACACAATCTCACGATAGTCTGAAGCGCACAATCAAGGACGTCGGCATGTGGCCTGTGGGGAAGAGGGAGGCACACGGCACAGAACTGAAGGCACCAATTGGTGCGATGCTGCGACAGACTTACCCCGGCCGGATCGTCGTCTGCACCGCCATCTCCGTGGGCAAGTGTCTGACAGGAGAAGTATGTGCAGAGAAGCAGGAGAGCGAAAGACAGCCTCAGGTGCAGCCAGCGCCTGCAGCACAGCACCACGTGGCAGGTCAGGAAGGAGCAACCCGAGCTGGAAAGAAGACGGCTGAACATGCATGCGCTGACTCGCTCGAATGTAGTGGCGCCGATTCCTAGAATCCAGCTCCGCTGTTTTCATGCCATGACTTCCCTAGCAGAGCATAGTGAGCTTTCAGAAGATGGAGAAAAAAGTCTGAAACATGACATGAAAGGAATCAAGTGGCTACTCTATACAGTAGCTGAAGCTTCAAGTAATAGCAATCCTTCGCTTCCACCTGCCGTCCTACTTTATTTGCACTGTCTTACACGGACACAAGACAAACAGCTCACTTCCTGCAGCTGGATTAGTGACTGTACCTGCAAAGCAAAGGAGTCCTGGCCATTGTCTTAAAATGTACACCGCACGTTCAAGCGGAAGCTAGTCTCCACTTCTAAGTTCTCGCAGGCTTACTCTTGCCAATTCAATTGCCACATGATCTGCATCTACTGCAATTGATTTGGAGCGGAAGGGATATGTAAAAGACTCACATTGTTGCTAGTCATTGCTGGTCTTTCACTGCTTAGGAGTCGCCCAGCGCCTGATGGTCGATAGCATGTACTAGCCAGCCGCACTGCTTCTGACTTCTAACATGCAGTACATCCAGTACACAAAGCTGTCTCCACAAGCTGTTATCTAAACCATGCCATTGTACTGCGCGGCTCGACACAGACGAGTGCATGATTTTTTATAAAAGTCGGGAGAGATCTGGCCGGTGTATCCTACTGAGGTCTTAAGTAGTGCGGGAGCATACACCGCCACACTAGTCTCCAGTCGGTGTTCGCGAGATTTCCCTGACTGCTCGAGAGTAGACGGAAAGAGACTAGCATCGACGTTCTAAAAGAATTTGCAGCCAAGTACTTGAATTTTGTTACGATATTGTTCGTTTTCGCCAGTGTTGATCCAGTGTCGACCTCACAGAAAGTAGGGCACATCCAAGGAAGGGAAGTGAGAAATGGAGTCAGAGAGGTGGTGAGAGCAGGTGACAGCCCCGGCCTGCTCGGTCCTGCTCGATTGACTCCGGTGCACAGTCGAAGTGCCACGAGGTATGAGATGGATGGTAATGCCCAGTAATTCCGGTAAGGTGGGTGATAAAAGACAGGACTTCCCAGAAATTCACCCTTCATCGTGCTTCATCCTACCTCGTCTAGCCGTACGTTGCGCAGGTGAGGTGAGTAGAGGTGACCCAATTTTAACTACCGAGTCTCGCCTCCCGAGGCACAAGTCCCGAGCCCCGATTCAACAGTCCCATGCAGTCCCGACTGCACCAGTCCCATACAGTCCCGAGTGGTACCAGGCTGCTGCTACGCCAAGGGCCCAGCCTCGCGGATGCTCGCGGGTGTGACTTTTAACACAGCTCTCTGCAAGAGTGCACTACCTACAGTGGAGTCTGGACTCTGGACTACAGATTACTTCAGGCCGTATCAAGACGAAGCGGGCTGGTGCAGGTGCAGGCAGGCAGGTGTTAATGAGGTCGGGGTCTGGACTATGCCAAAATAGACATCCTGTCAGCTTCCAGTACAGGCCTTATCTTCTTAGGATCGATCTGTTGGAATTGGTTGGAATCGACCAGCATCGACCGGGTTCGATGCAGTTCGATGGGTTCGATCAGGTTCGATGGGTTTGATGGGTTCAACCTGGTTCAACCCAGTACAATCATTTTGACCAGGGTCAGCTTATTACTTGACTAGTTTACTTTTACCATTTCTATCAATGTCTACTCCAGTCTACTTTTCCTATTTCGGTCTTCGCCATTGACGTGATTGCCTGTGATTGCCCATTTTCAGCAATTTTCAGGCCATTATTTCAGGCCATGTCAGGCAAGTTCAGGTGAGCAATTGTATATCTGCGAAGCATTTTATCCACTCTTGTTCGACGACGTTGACGTGACCATCTACTGTTCGCCGAGAGCGTGCAATTTCAAGCAATCGTATACCATCGGGCAATCGGGAACTCCTTTTTGCGACTTCCGCGGCGGGGCAAATCCATCAGCATTCTCTGCCGTACGTTCAAGATGCTGAACTAATGAGGAACATACATAATTTAGTGATCATCTTCAGCTTTTGCTAAAGCCTCCCATCTTGCTTATCTTTTCTTCTGCAAAAAACATTTAGAAATACCCAACAATGGCTGCCCTCTCTGCCGCCGCTCTGCATCTTGCAGTCGCTTCCACCGCAGGATGTACCGTTAAGGTAAGCGTTTCAGCTGGCCCAAGCGGACTTACAGAAACAGGCCTGCATTACTAGTTACATGTACTCACTCGTAGTCCCGCTGGTAACAATGTGAAACTCTACCTCTTTTTTGACGCAGGCTGTCAAGTTTGAGGGGCTTAGAGCTTGCCCCCAGGTGGCTGCTATTCGCCTGCAGACTTCTGTAAGGAGCTCCCGCAGGAGCCTCTCCATCTTCTGCGCGGTAAGATAATATTGGCTCGCCTCTTCTGCCGGTGGTTCGTCCGGAAGCTGAAATTTGAGCTCAATGTGATTGTGCTGCAAAAAATTGCTATCTTACTTGTTTATCTCTAAATGCCACAGGCTGCTCCAGAGACATTGTCTACGGTCCAGGGCGTTATTGCAACCCAGCTGGCAGTTGACGCAGCCACCATCAAGCCCGACTCCAAGTTTGTTGATCTTGGAGCTGACTCACTTGACACTGTAAGTTCAACCTGCCTCGCAAATATAGTGCATCACCATCAATCCGGAAAAGGAGAGTCAAGCCTTTTCTGTCTGTGCTACCATGTATGATTCTTCTGTCGAAATGCTGCAATAAACAGTGACCCTGTATTTTGCACACCTCTGTATTTGGAAATTCAAGTGATCAAGGTAATGTATATATTACTCTGCAGGTAGAGATCATGATGGCTCTTGAGGAGAAATTTGACATCACATTGGACGAGGACAATGCTGAGAAGATTGAGACTGTCCAGCAAGCGGCAGATCTCATCCAGGAGCAGGTATCCAAGGCTTAGGTCATCTTGGTTAGATTACCACCAACAGTGTAGGTAGACTGACATGTGGCTTTAATATGTAAAGCAGTGGCCCATTAGCACACATGGAGCCTCACATGTTTCCCAGGTGAGTAGTTTAATTATTCTGACGCAATGGTTTAGAAAGGGGTTGCAGGGTTCATAACAGTCAGCTATTCTCCCAGTCTGCCCGTCCTGCTCCCCTTTCATTAGACCTTCAACATGAATACTTCGATGAATTACATCTACAAAATGCTTCTTGTATGCCTGATTTGTGCCTGCAAAAAATTGAAATCTGATGCCATTAAGAGGCTCTATATGGTCTCTGTGCATCCTCCCCCGCCAAATCTGTTCTATCTGCTGTCAGAAGTATGGCTGGCAACAATTCTTGTCCAAACTTCCTACCTGTCCCTTGGAAGTGGCAAGTTAGGGCTTTCTCCTGATCCTCGGTTTGATTAGGGGACCTTGCACGTTCAAGCTAGTTGAAGGAGGTGTAGTTAGTGTAAGAGTACAACTGGCACTAGCGGCTTCTGACACACATCCTCTCGAAGCTTCACATTGCGAGTTTCCTGGCCCTTGCATGCAAGCCCTAACTAGGTCATTGAAAGCTGACGAATTGAATGCAACAACCTCATGGAGGCTTTCCTGTTTTCCTGTTAGTGATTATGTGAATGGCATAAGTGGCACTTTTGTAAGAGCAACACAGCATAGACATACGTTCCCTAACTGCTTTTAGAATTTCACCGTATCTTCTTTGCTCGATAAAGAATGGTAAGCTTCCTCATGAGCCAGGTGTGACTGTGACTTAAGAGGGTTTGGCATTACATGCTGTTGTACTGGGCAAGAAGAGAAGGGCATCTCTCCTGTTTCAACAACACGTTTATTTGGTGAAGGTTCTAATTGGAGATGGCGAGAGGGCAGGTGGCTTTTAGTGATGTGCAGCGGCACGAACAGCTGTTAATAAAAAAGTTAGTAATTGTTCTAGTATTACCTCTCTCTGGTATAACATAACCCTGCCTTCATTTCCGAATTCGTGTAGTTTTTTCAAGACTGTCAGTCTCCCATCCTCACTTCTGTTGCAGCTTAAAGAGGGTTATGAAGCACAAGTTCGATGCAGATGCTCAGAAGGGTCCTAACTTAGTGGACCATCACCTGCTAGCTGGACGTCCTTTCGATAGTTTTCATATGTTTGGCATGTGTGTCTTTGTTAACCTTGTATGTCAAGAGTGAGTCTTTGTCAGTTACTTGAAAGGGTCAAGCAATCTGCTGTGCATGAGTTTTACTGCGCCTTCAATGTATTCTTAATGCCACTTCCGAATGAAGTCATTGTTGCCCGTCAATACAAGTGGTGTTTGTTTGTGCACAATGCTGATTACTCAAATATATTTCATGGTAATATCTCAGTATTATTTGGTGTTTATTGAAACCATTGCATGGTAGTAAATTTTGGTGTCATGCTCCCAGTTCACATCATATATGGTAGAATAACGAGAAGTCCTTTCTAAAATTGTTGACAACACTAATTCTGCACGATGTTGGCCGACAGTTCTTCAAGCTAGCTGCATTTGCCACTTCATTTATATAACGAAATTTTTACTTCACGTCCCTTGCTGTCACATGGGATGGGAGCACCCACCTCTGTAATCTTGAACAGAACACCCCCATCATTTGTTTAGAAATTGGAGGTTTGCGATATGAAATGTCCCAAACCAATGTTTGACAACTGTGAAAATTGTCAAATTTTCAAAAGCTTTTGTCGCTCTCGCTCGACACACCCAAATTCTCTAGAGCTTCCTCCTGCAATGCAGCATTCATTGCGCTGGACATAAGTTGCTACACTTACCCAGCCGCTTACCCCGCTAACCCCCACACTTGGAGTTGAAAATGGTTGTTTAAGCACGAGCCTCAGTTCTCTGTAACAGCCATGCGCAACATTGTGTTTTTTATGTTGTTTGGTACTTGATGTCAATTGGCAATAACCTGCAAAAAAGATCCGGTGACCAACTCCAACACAGCAATAGCATCATATTGGCGTTTTTTCTTTTATATAAGATTGAGCAGAATTGTAACATAGTCAGGCCCATACAAACGTTAGCAAAATAAGAGCATAGAAGTCAATAGCAAGTAATAGCTAGACTTAGAGAGGATTAGCCACGAAGAGATAATGCGCATTGTAGCATATTTACTACTCCTATTATCCTTTCTATATTTGAACATGCGAACGATGCAGTCACAATGCATCAACAATTCATTCAAACCTCACCCTTTATTCATGAGTCAATCCTTCCAACGGTCTTCCTAGCAAAGCATGCAAAGGGTTCCTATCATCTGCTGACGTCTCCCTCCAAAAATGCTTTGCACGTAGAGAAATAAAAGAATAAATTGTGGTACCAGAGCTTTTCTCATGCAGCCAAGTAGCTTCCAAGACTGCAGACTTCATCTGAACCACCAGGTTCAGGAGTGCCTCAAGCAGAAGCCTTACGTATGCTCGCTGTCAGCAGTTTTGAAGCCAGGCTTGGAATCTTAGAAGGTCTGGCTAATACCCCTAGCTTCAAATATCTGCACCATGAGCGTCAGCTGCAAGTCGGGCTCGTCGTCGTCGTTGTCATCGTCATCTCCACGCTCAGTGCGAGAAATATAAGGGACGTCGCAGAACTGCTTGAGGCTCAAGTCCACCACGGCTTCCGCAAACGGCCCCCACTCACACTCTGCGTCGTACGAAAACGTCAGCTTCCTAAGCCCTCCCCTCTGGTTCGGTGCCGGCACCTCCTGCTGCGACGCGAAAGTCCAGCAGCCAAGCGTTGGGACGGGAGAAGGAAAACCGGCGTGAGCTCTCTGTGCAAGCATAAGCCCCGTGAGCACGCGGGTGTACGCGCGCCGCGCACCCTCGCTGCACTGGCTGGAGAGCAGGGCACGAAGCTCCCTCAGGTTCGGGCAGCCCACGGCAACACCTGCAATGCCTGTGCTGCGCAACCCCGTGACTTCCAGAACCAGCAAATGTGGCAGCCCTGGCCCCCCTGCAAAGCCCGCCCCTGTGAGCGCCTCCAGCTGGCGCCTGTGCTCGATGGAAAGCTTCTGGAGGCGGGGGCACCCGCCAGCTATGACCTCGATGTCGGCGTCACTCACATGATAATTGTGCAGCTTAAGCACCTCCAGGCCAGGCAGCTCCATGGCCCCCACCCTTAGCCCCAGCCCAGGCGCCAGCCCCAGTCCCAGCGCCGAGTTGCCTTCATCAGTGGGCTGCAGGTCAAGGTGGTGTTGGCCAGGAGGCGGTAGCGGCTGCGAAAGGAGAGCAGGAACAGCACCAGCACCGCCACCGCCAGCACCACCGGCACCAGCGTTGTCGCCTGCCTGAAGTTCAGCGTCGACAACACCTGCATCGCCTCCCAGATTCATGCCCTCAACAGCAGCGTCATAATCGCCATCATTTTGGGCATTGTCTTGGTCACCATCCTGGTCAAGGTCTTGGTCATGATTGGGGTCATCGTCGTGGTCTTCACCTTGGTCGTCAATTCGGCCTGGGTCCACGTCATCGTCTTCTACGGTGGACCCATTGGATAGAGTGAGGCTCCTAAGGCCACGTGCCAGGTGGCGGCGCCGCTGCACAACTGCCAGCGCAGCACGCACGGCGGCAGGTGTGGTCGTCGTGATGAGCCCCAGGGTCTTGAGCGCGGGGCAGCAAGCCAGGAGCGTGCGCACGTACACCCTTGCCCTGCTCGGGGTTGGGGGCAGAGTCACCATCAGAGTTTCCAGAGCTCCCGTTGACCGCGCACCTCCTCCTGGATGACACACGCTCCGCGGCACACTGCTGCATCCTACACCCTCCACGTCCACTTTCTCTTCTTCGTCTTCTTCACTGCTGCTGCCACCCTCACCGGCACCTCTACCCTCGTCTTCCTGGACGCCGCCCTCGTCCTCCTCCAATACCTCGTCCACATCCCAATCCTCCTCCTCATCATCATCCTCCTCCTCGGCACCACCCGACAGCAGTTCCCCCGACAGAAAGAGCGTCTCCAGCAGGGGACACCTGGTAAGGAGCGCGTGAATAGCCGCTGATATCAGCTGCTCGGGCAGCGGCCTCTGCTGCCCCCGCCTGTAGCGCACGGGTGGCGCAGAGCTCCCAAGCACGTGCACAGTCAGCCTCTTGAGGCGGGGACTAGGGGCGCGGCCGATAGCGCGAAGCGCAGGCGCGTATAATCTGGGGGCCCCCAGGTAGAGAGACAAGCTCTCCAGGCAAGGGAGGAGCACCAGGGCATCTTCCAAGCAGCCCGCCTCCGGGCCCCCCTCGGTGTTCCTGGCGAAGGTGCTGCCCTCGTGCCACCCTGACACTATTGTCATCGGGAGGTGCACCAGCGCGCGACAGCTGCCGGCCACCGCGGGGATCTCCGAGACGGACTGCACCGTGAGCGTCAGGTCCGTCAGAGTGCGGCCGTGGGCGGCGATGCCGGAGACCACGCCCGCTGACGCCAGTGAATAGCACGTCAGTTTCTGCTGGAGGATGCCATGGCTGCTTGGAGCAAGGAGGCCCTCCTCCAAGACGCCCGCCGCCGACGCACCATTGCCGCTGATGTGGAGTGTCTTGAGACGGGGGCAGGCGGCAGCAACGGCCAGGATGGCGTTGGGGCTCTGCCTGGTGTGGACGTCCTCTTCGTCCCCCCCATAGCAGTCCTGGAGGGCGAAGCACCGGAGCATGGGGAAAGGACGGGCCAGCACGGCGGCCATGGCTGCCGTCTCCTCCTCTGCCTTCTCTATGGCCCCCTCAACACTGCGACGCCCTCCTCGCCTTCCGCCCCCTCCCCGTCGCCCTCCCGGTCCACCGCCCCCTCCTCCTCTCTCTCCACCTCCATGGCAGCGACCTTGTTCACAGCTGCAGGTCCCCTGGCTGCCTCGCCCTCCCACACGACTGCCATGTCCATGACTGGCTCATCCAATAAACGAACCGCAGCCACAGCCTCGTTGGGCAGCTCCTCTGCGACGGGGGTTGTCAAGGTCTTGAGCTGCTGCGTGAGGAGAGTGCGCAATGCCCACTCGAGAGAGGTGAAGGCGAGCCCGGTGAGGGCCAGCCAGCGCCGGCAGACGAGCGACGCGTTGCCCCTATCGGGCCCCGACTCCAGCTTTGCCAGGATGGCCACCTGGCACTTGGGCGGCAGCACATCCAACGAGCCTAAATGCGTGCATCCCCCGAGCAAGCAGACGCATACGCACACCACACACACGCACACAGACACGCACACAGAAGAGGCACCGAGGCACCATCACAAGGGGTCAATATTGAGCTTCTGCCTGAGCCTGCTTCCAGCTCCCCTTCGCGAGCTCGGCCGAGCAGGCTGTGGGCACAGGGGCTCAGGGGCTCAGGATGGGCACGCACTTGCAGATGTGTGCCAAGGTGAGGAAGGGCCATAGTGCCTTGGCAAGGGGGAGAATGAGGAGATTGTCGGGAAGGATATTTGCGGCCAGAGCGACTCACAAGGGTCTTGTGCCTAGGGCTGGAACCACTTTGGACTCTGGAGGGCGGCTGCCAGTTCACGAAAGTATGGAGGGTACTAGCACCTCCTTTGCATTCCCTACACTGTGTTAGACCACCCGATGGTTTTCTTCTGGTCTACATCGGCCCACGTAATCCACCAGCGTTGGCTCAGAGTCGTTGCCACATCATAGCCGTCCTTTGTACTGGATCTCTGTCATTACCGTATCGTATCTGTCATTGTGCTGAAGTTGTCGACGCTGTGCTCGTAGATGATTCGTGTGCTACTTCTGTACTTTCCTGTAGGTTTGAGACGATAGCGAGACACTCTAGACAGCACTTGATTCACTTGGTTGTAGCCGCTCAACCTTTTAAGCTAACCTGCTCACCTTAGTCATCGACTCCTGTTAGACTTTCTCCAAGTTTCTAGTGCAGCTACACGAGTAGATCATGCTTCAGGAGCACTCGTCTTATTCTTGTTGTGCACATCATAGTCGAATCTGAAGTTGACCATCTCAGTTATATTTCCACACGCTCGAAAAGTAGGAAGTCCCTTTTCAAATTGTGAAGGATGTTTTCATCCCTCGTGCTGTTTCAATTCTTGTGATCTTCTTCCAGCCCCAGCCGTACAGCACATACACACGTTCAGAGGCGTACACTGTTACGCAACAGCTCCTCTCGCATACTTTAGTGGGACATGCTGTTACGGAAGGGTCAGAGCAGGCAGTGAAGGTGAGCGAGATGTGCAGGAGCAAGCGGCCAGCTTCTAAGGTCATGCATTGGAGGGAGCTCGCCGCTGATGGCCGTTGCATGTTATGGGGCATGGCGGTTGGGGGCTTGGGATAAGGTGTAAGACTATAGGGGTAGGCACATCAGTAGTGCTGCTCACGCACTTCCCCACGCGTTCAAATATTGACCTTTGAAAGTGAATGGCGTTAAATCCTTCTTTACTGTTGAGAAACTGTACCTGACATCACATGCTGAGCCTGTCCGTTTTCTTCCCTCCGCCGGACGTAGTGACCATGCAATCGGATTATTGTACTGAGCGAGCTCTGCCTGAGTTCCAGCTTTTGCTGTTTGGACAGTCGCTGCTTTGCAATAACGACATGTGAGTTTCTCTCCATCCTAAGCTCTGTTACATTGGAAGGTTGTTCTTCCGCGTTAGTCCAGGAAGGGCGAGATGTTTAAGATGTTTATGGGAGTTCCAAACTTCGAGGAACTAATACGTCTGATGAAATGATACGCTTAAAGAGAAGCCAAACAAATTCAAGTCTCTATCTCTCATATGCCACAACGAAAGTATTCTGAGTACAACCGTTTTTTACTGTCTGCTATTACCCATATACTGCCTGAGTGCGCTTTATTGACGTACCACCTCATCACAGCAAAGATGGCCTGTTGGGAGAATTTTTTACAATATTGCATTCTTCATACCCATGTCGTAAATCTTGGTTGGCGCCCAACATTAGCCACGCCTTCATTGTGTTCCTTGAAACTGAGCGTGTAGCAGGCACAACCTAAAACTATAAAATATCAGTTGAAGAGGTCACGTCCATGAAGGAAACTTCACGATGTTGACGGTTATTCACGGCCATGCACATTCATCAACATTGTTCACAACATTGCCAACTCACACCACTCACCACTTCTCGACACCGTGGACATATATGCTTAGGAGGACGAGCTGACAAGAGCAGACAAGAGAGGGCACCTCGAAGCGTCGCTATCTCAACAGTCTCTTCCATGTCACTTTGGTCAAGTGTATGGTCAAAGATGTGCTCCAGATGGTTGCGCATTTGATGTACATCCGTACGCATGGCACCACTTCGGACTTGCAGCGCGCGATAAGCGACACCGGACACCGACATCTATCGTGACAGAAATGAGAACTGACCTGGACTGACATTTGTGGCGCCAATTTAGGTAGTTCTCTTTAGGGTGCTCCGGCTATAGGGTGCGACGGGAAAGAGAAGGCGCGAACCGCGCACTCACAGAAGTTATGTGAATGTGCGCCTCAACGTTCTTTGATAATTTTTCTGGACTAAAGTTTATCCATACTAGTGCTAAGACCAGCGCAGGCGTCGACATAGTCGGTGCTTATCGTACCGCCTAAGTTTTCATATGAGACTGCTTTAGTACAAAATCCAGGGAATGCTTCTGTAGCCCGCACTTGCCTATATGCTTGAGTACCTGCTCCGACCCGTTACTGCACCCATCCTTCATATGCTTCAATAATACTGCTCGCTCCCTGCTTCCCACTCCTACACTCTTGGGCTTGTACTCATATGATTACATTCCTACATGGGGAAGAGCAAGCCCAGATTTTACGCAGTCGCAGTTGGGAGGCGGCCTGGCGTTTACAGAACCTGGGATGCATGTGAACAGCAGGCAAGTTCTAAGTCTTTGCTGTGGTCATTT
Source organism: Mesotaenium endlicherianum (assembly GCA_009602735.1). Classification (NCBI taxonomy): domain Eukaryota; kingdom Viridiplantae; phylum Streptophyta; class Zygnematophyceae; order Zygnematales; family Mesotaeniaceae; genus Mesotaenium; species Mesotaenium endlicherianum. The sequence continues at coordinate 407,655 of WELA01001161.1, forward strand.
ATTATTCTCATTGCACATTATACAAGCCAATGATCTGTGTCGCCTCAAATATACCTGATTTATGTGCCATTAGCCTGCTATATATATATATAAATTTGTGGGCTGTAATGAAGGTTGGCTAGCCAAGTCGCCAGACGTGTTCATTTTGAAATATAGAGCCTATTCTCTATTATATAACACCAAAGCTGGTGGGAATCATTTGAATGACAAAACTGAGGCCTTTTGTGATGCACCAAGGATTCATGCACTGTGAAATTTGCACGTTTATGGCATTGTGGAGGCTCGAAGTATATTTGAGGGACTGCAACCTCAGCTTGTTTATCTTCCGCTCTAGTACTCTACTCTATGCGCATATTCTCATCAGTTGTGTTGGACGAGGAAACAGCCCTTCTACATGGGCACTATCATTTCATTGTATGAGAGCTTGTTAAACAAGTCAACCAGATGCAGCTCAATCTCATGCATGCACATATTTCATGCTCTCATCAGGTCAAGGGCTTCTCTGGGGCCGTCCACAAGGGCTTTTATAGCTGGGAAGATGCAGCGGCTTACATGGCTGCAGGAGCAGCTCCTCCTCAGCACTACCACTCATACGGCGTAGGGTCCTAGAGTGTCATGGAGGTGAGTTTCAGAGCAGCTGGATTCACATTATGGCTCAAAGCTATTTATTTCTGAAATAAGAGCTGTCAGGGTAAAAAAGGCTGTGCTTTTTGGTGTGTTAGCGATGACACAAAAGGTGCAAGGAGGACACCTGACTCAAGTTATGCCCTTTCTGGGCACACTTCAGTTGTGCTCTGTGGTGTCGCAGGAATAGATTGAAGCAATTTTTTTGCTCTCTCCTTGCTGAATGTGCATGGTCAGGTGGCTCATTTGGACACATGCATTTGTAACTCGCATGCTTCCAACAGATTCTATCATCCCCTGGCACCCCCCTGCATGGAAGTTTCCCATTAAGTACAGCGAGTGAGGGTTCCTCGCATGGCAGAAGTCAAACACGGCAAATTTCCTCAGAAGGCGTGTGCAATGGTCGATGTCAAGCATGCATGTGGCTGCTCAATGTCTTGAATGGCAGGAGTACCGACTGGAGTTTCATGGCGTGTCAAGGGGCAACCCCGGGTGGGCGAGCGCTGGAGCTGTGCTTCGTTCTTCATATGGCACCGTGGTAAGCTGAGGAAGTTATGAATATGAAATTGGCACATATGAACCCATGCATGCAGCACGACTTGAAAGTGACTCAGGTGTGAGCATGCCTGCTAGCTCGTGTTTTTTGTATGAGATTCGTTTTGCTTACGCAATATTATATGTCCAGCATATAGCATGTTGAGTCTAACCCTCAGCTGACGACTACTCCCAGTACCAGTTCCCCCTAGCGGAGCCTATTTTTGTGGCTGAGCGGTACTTGGGGGGGAGGAAGAGAGATGTCCGCCGGCACTCATTAGGGGTCATGACAGCATGAGGCGTTTGTGGCGTTGGAACATGTGGCAGGATTACAACGGGCACGCCACGCACCTTGCCAACCAGGGCGTCTTCATGCGAGGTGTGCGCTCCACCTCCTCTGTGGTCCCGCCATCTAAGTTCCTCATCAGCCTGCTCTGAAGTCTCTCTCGCGAGCTGCCTTGCCTTGCAAGGGCACCCAATCCAGGGCCCAGGGGGACCCACACCTGCACTGTCTAGGGGGCGAGGCTTCTGGCGTTTCACTCGCACCCTCGCTCAGCTATCCGGCTGCAGCCTCTATTATTTCCGTACATCCAAAGTACTGAAGCCCTTTTTCCACGCCAGGTCCTGACATGTTGTGCTCCAGCTGCGCTCTGGCAGCTTCTGTCTGGCAGCTTCTGTCTGGGCGAGTAATACTGCCAGCTTCGGTAGTTTGATGTCCTGTGTGGTCTCTGGTTTCTCTACTGAGTCTGACCAAACAAAAAGCTGCTTTTGTATGGTGTGTGCTCCTGAGGAAGCAGAGACGAGGCTGGAGCTACTGGTCTCGCATGCGCAAGCGAGTCTGCCGTGGAAAAGCACAAGCGAGAGCAGGAGCGAAAGCGACAGCAGCAGCAACAGTGACAGCGACAGTGACAGCAATAGCGACAGCAATAGCGATGGTTAGACAGGCTCACAGAGATGACGAGAGTGTAGAACAAGGTGTTGGTGGTGAAGGTAAGAAAGGTCTTGGTAGTAGTGGTAGCACAGGTTCTCAGGCTTTGAGTTATTATTGATTTCGTTGTATATTAAGGTCTTTTTTTCAAAATATACGGGGGACATACACACGTCGGTGTCTACATGGTACCCGTTCCTAGCCGCTTTGAAGCGAAGACATGGATAGCTGACAAGTTAATGCTCATTAACAGCTCTAAGGAAATGTGTTTGGACAAATGTGTTTGGACAAGCTCCTGTCAAGATCAAAGCATTCTTCTCGAGACTGAAGTTCATTGTGCAGTACATATAGCGGCTTGCACTTTCAGATGATCAGTTACCCCAGCCAGATCGATTCTCCTCCACATTGCGTCTGCTGTAATGCCTGCGTATGCTTTCATGCAGTACAAGAGTCTCCTAGAGGAATGGAAACATAAGAGGGCCCCAAGGTTAATGTTCAGTCAAGGTTATGCACTGGCGGAAAGATTGTCTGCTCCTGCCAGCTTACTGCTTGTGCAGCACGTTGGGCAGCTGTTAGATGCTCAAACGTGTAAATGTAGATGATGAGGACACATACTGTCATAGCTAGCGCTCGGAAAACACTAACTGCATTCCTCTTTTGAAGTACCTGTCTGCAATCAACAGCACGGACTTCGTATGACCGAGTGCATGTCCCATGCAAGCTTTTCAATTTGCGCTTCACGCCGAGCTAGCTAACACGCTTCACGCGGACTTTCGAATTACGGAGACTTCAACTAAAGCTCTCCGAATGAGTGTAAACCAGCTCCTTGATGCATGACAGAATGCGAGCAGAATAAAGTGAGACGGAGCAAACCTCGTCACTCCATAAGCAGCTGTATCGCTTGGCGCAGTTGTAGCTGAAGCTTGCATACATGATATCCAGGAGTTTGCAGATATAATATTTTCTTAAGACAAACTGTGACAAGAGTTGTGAGCAAACCTCAGAGTCGAAAGTGAAAAGTAACAGAGCTTATGAGATAGATGACAAAGACTAAGCCCGCCTACTACGCCGTCAGAGTGGGGAGGCGGCCTGGCATATACACGACCTGGGGAGAATGTCAAGCGCAGGCAAGTCTAGACTTGCGTGTTTTTTTTTCTTTCTGCACCTCCCAATCTCAATGCACTTCTCGTCCCACCCACGGTGAGCTATCTACGAACCAAAGGGTCGTCTGGGGCCTGGAATGAATCGGATCAAATCGCCAGCCAGCCTGCTGCATGGGAGTCCCCCGACCCAACAAGCTAGAATAGGAGCCATAGGCATTTCCCATGCTGAAATTGGCGAAAGGCGTCAGCGTGCTTCCAGCTCTGCCGGATCCCTTCCGCGTCGAAACTGCTGGGGGTGAGCCAGCACAAGGGGAATGCAGTTTGTCAAGTATGCCTGTACAGCACCAGTACTGACAAGTGGCACCTACTGGTGGCGATGCCAGGGGGGCGGAGAATAAGAGTCTGCTTCAACTCTCTAAGTATGCGAGTGTACATGTGACGCTAGTGCTCTACATACAACCACGTCGTGAGGATGACAGATGCTCCCTGCTCCTGTGCTTGCATCAACTCTGCCTTCCAAAACACACACACTGAGTCCTGACACTCAGGTCCCAACAAGTGGACCTGGATTGACCTGTCATCAGGTCAACCATTACTCCGGGAGCATCTACAAGAGCTTCACAACCCAGGCAGAGGCCGAATCTTTCCTGGGAGGAGCCGCAATTGCAGCAGCAATAACAGCAGCACCAGCAGCAGCAGCGCCAGCAGCAGCAGCAACAGCTCCCCATCCTCCTCCTACTACTACTACTAGTACCACTATTCCTCACTCGCCACCAGGCAAGAGGAAGCGAGGGGGCCAGCGGAGCCCTCCACCCTCCCATGCCTGGGAGGAGGCCCAGAGCCTACCAGAGCCTGCCAGCTCTAGCGCAGCCATGAGCCCCTCAGGTAGGGACCACAGCCTCCCCACGCGTGACAGTGCTGGCAGGGATGTGCTGGCACCCCGTGGCAGACCCCTCGGTGAAGCTTCAGCACCTCCTCGACCTCCTCCTTTCTCAAATCATCACATTAATCAGCAGCAGCAGGAGCAGGAGCAGGAGCAGGAGCAGGGGCGACAGGAGCGGCAGCAGGAGCAGCAGCAGGAGCGGGAGGAAGATCCTGTGGACATGGGATCTTTGAAGAAGCCGAGGCCGAGGCCAAACCCGACCAGAAAGTTGCGCGTCCCAAAAGCTCCCGCTGACTCATCCAATCTGACGTCATCACCCTCCAGAGCTACCCGTGCCGCCAACGGGGTGGCAGAGGCGGGGGCTGAGGCACAGCCTGGGGCTGGCAGGGGGGCCGGTGTCGGGGCTGGTGCCGCAGCCAGCGCTGGGGCGGATGCTGCGCCTTCCTGTGGTGACAGTGCCCACGACGGCGATGGGCAGGTGCGCGGCCATCACGCTCGACCCTGTGCCTCTCTCTGCAGGGGGCTCTCTGTGTGTTTGCTCTTTCTGCGCTCTCTCTATTTTTCGGGGGCACGTCGGTTGGTCTAAATTTGTACAGTTTCTCAGTCAAGGAAGGACGGTAGCAGCTCTCTCCTTCCTGCTCGCGTGCGGCTGCGTGTTGCCATCTGGATTGTTCCCGTCCATGCCCTCGTGTGGCGCTGCCAATGGCGCAACACGCTGACACGCTGGCTCCGGCAGCCACAGCCCGGGCTCGTGCTGACAAGTGTCGAGTTCCTGATGGTGCTGCTACTGGATCAGAAGGATAGCCTGGATGAACCCCAGAACCTATTCAGGGGGTAAAATGAAAGAGGATGTTGCCCTCCTTCTCCCATAAGCCTAAATTGCTTCATCCTGCTCTTGGGTTCCTTAGCTTCCCTCCCCAACCCCAAACCCCATACCTGAACCCAGACCTAACCCCTAACCCTCAATCCCCTTGTGGGCCGCTCTTGCTGGGGCTCTGCCAGGTGAGGCGGATCAGATGGAGTGAGAAAATCCGCAGAAAGGTGTCTCTGAGATGGGGGTTGCTGACACGCCGCTGCGGGCCCCTTGCCTCTGCAGGACGCGGTCAGGCTCCCCAGAAAGGGGGAGGAGGCGCGTGTGCTGGCGCATGTGAGCATGTGCCAAGCAGGAAGCATGACGAGTGCGTGCGTGCATGCGCGGCTGTGGCTGACAATACTGTGCTGTGCTGCAAATGGCAGGATGCTGCTGCGCGGGTACGGGAGCACGGGCGCGAGCGGGAGCAGGAGCAGGAGCGGGTGCAAGCGCGGGAGCAGATGCGGGCGCGGGGGTGTGGGGAGAAGGAGGAGGAGCGGCAGCAGGAGCAGGGGCGGGATTGGGGGGAGGGGGAGTTCAGGCTGGAGTATGACGGCGCCTCCAAGGGCAACCCGGGGCCGGCCGGCGCCGGCGCTGTGCTGTTCGCCCCCGACGGCTCCGTTGTAAGTCGAGGCAGGAGTTCCGCAGGGCAGGCGGGGATGATGATGTGTGCATGTGGCAGAGCCTCTGAAGCTGCTTGCTCTCGTTTAGCCTCGAATGCTTCATCGACGCTTCATCGTGATAGTCGAGGCAGCTTCTTGCAGTTTTCTGCACTTTTGGGGAAGTTTTCTGTTGGCTGTGGGCTGCAAGGGGTGCATGTGGCAGTTGAAGAGAGTGGCGTTGGCGCCTATACATTGTCAATTTGCAAACCCACTGCAAAGGGCGAAGGGCAAGAGGGCGAATGGAGGGAGGGAGAGAGGGAGGGGGGTAGACGCGGAGGGAGGGGAAGAGGGGGAGGGGAAGGGAGGGAGAGCCAGAGGGACACAGTGCAAGACAAAACGAGTGTGTGTGACACAAAACTCCGACCCATATGCCCTGTGTCCAGGCCCGAGACTTCCGTGCCCCTGTGCCCTTCCAAGCCCCCCCCCCTCCCCTTCCTCCCTTTCGGCATGTGTTGGTGCGAGCTGGTGCAGGTGGAGGAGGTGCGGGTGGGGTGCGGCATCGCCACCAACAACCACGCGGAGTACCGCGGCCTCATCGGCGGCCTCCGAGCGGCGCTGCGGCGGGACGTGCGCCGCATCCGCGTGCGCGGCGACTCCACGCTCGTCTGCAAGCAGGTCAGGGAGTGGGGCTAGTGGCCAGGGGGGTAGGCGGGGGCTAGGGGCCAAAGCAATAGGGGGGCAATGGAGGAGGGGCAGGGGCCTAGAGGGGCTGGGCCGCAAAGGAGGATGGAGGCAGGGGAGGGCAAGGGCCAGGGGCCCAGAGGAGGAGGGGGGCAGGGGCAGGTGTGGGGCGTAGGAGGGGTGCTTTCAGGATGCACCAGGCATTCTCACAGAGAGAGGAGATGCCTTGCAAGGCTTCAGATATGATGGGGCGGCGCTCAAGAGCTCCTTCCTCTTCTCCTGCCTGTCTTGGGGGTGCAACTCCTCTCGGCGGCTGACGAAAGCTGCAGGAAGTGGAATGCTGTGGGCTGCTTGCTGCTTGGCTCGTGCTGTCTGGTGTGCGTGAAGGGCATGTCAGCATATGCGGGGATGCGACAACCTAGTGTTGCGGCTGCCCTTCCTCAGTGTTCTTTCCGTGCTGCATGGAGTTGCTCTCTTAACCCACCTGCTGCCGCGCGCGCTCCACCTGGCAGTGAGACCCCGAGCGAGATGACGTAGATAGATGCGCAATTCTGCGACGCACCATAAGAGCTCCAGGTCTCAAATCGGCAGCACTTTCAGCTTTCATATAAAATTATTGTTCTTTAAGCTCCCTGTTGCCAGATGCCTGCTGCTGACGCAACTCGTCCGGGGGTGTTGTGCTCCCCCTCTTCCCGCCTCCCTTCCCTCCCCTTCCCTCTTCGTCCTCCTCCCCTCGCTCATCTCCCATTGTTCCACGCCCCTCCCTGCCCCTGCTTTTGTCTCTTCCTGTCTCTCTCTCCCTCTCTCAGGTGAAGGGCCTGTGGGCTGTCAAGGCGGAACCGTTGCGGCCTCTGGTGGAGGAGGCGAGGAGGCTCATGGCCAGCTTTAAGTTCGCTGACATCATCTTCGTGCGCAGGGTCAGTCGCTCCCGCATGACGGGATTGACCACCCTCTCTCTCACTGATTTCGAGCTTCTCTTCCATGGCAGGCTGAAGGGGGCGGGGGGAATTTGGTTTGGTAGAATGGGGGCTATAAAATGAGTAGGCCCGGCTGCTAATTGTCGGAAATTTTTACTTCGGAACCGAGGGGGGCCATTGCCTGTCTCCCATTATTGGGTGTGAGTAGGGTTGCTAGAGCACGCAGCGTTGACACGTACGGCACGTGTGGCAGGAGCACAACGCACACGCGGACCGCCTGGCCAACGAGGGCGTTCTCTTGGAAGGTGCGTGCCATGGCTGCCCTGTGGTCCCCTCTACTCTCATAATTGTGAAGCGACTGAACTCTTGAGTTTATTCCGAAGCTGCCCGTCCGCACTTGTGGGCCAATCCTTTTGCAAAAATCTCGGGGATAAAATGGCATTCTAGAAAGGACTTATAGGTGCCAGGGTGAAGAAGTTGGAACCCTCCGATTTGTTCTGTCTGGCTCGCAGCCCTCTCGCAAGCGGCCCTCCGCTGACCCGACGAAAGTCCGATGACATCAGCGGCGCGATCCTTTTTGCCTCTTGCCACGTCCTGATGTTCCTCGCGTCAGCTGCGCTGTGACACAACGCGGCCCTGAAGCTTCTTAGGCTGTGGCTCTCCCGGCACCCAACGTGGCGCCGCCTGTCTGCGCGTGTGTGTGTGTAGCTTCCCCACTGTGAGGGGCAACCATGAAGGGCCTGATCGCCGCCAGGAAGATGTACAGACGAAGCTTCCCCCTGTGGGCTTCTCCTGGGTGTGATGCGGAAGCAGAGTCCAAGCTGGAGCGACTGGGCGAGCCTGGCACGCCAGCATCACCAGCACCGCAAGCGGCGGCGGCAGCAGCAGCAGGAGGAGGAGGAGGACCAGACGGAGCAGGAGGAGGCAGTCACAGTGGCAGCGTCGGGGGGCACGACAGCGAGCGCGGGAAAGCAAGCAAGAGGCAGAGGGCCAGCAGGGGAGGAGGAGGAGGAGGAGGAGGCAGAGGGAAAAGCACAAGGACAGCTAGAGCACGAGCAGGCGGATCAGGTTCACTGAGCGACAGAACAGAAACAGGAACAGGAGCCGTGGCTGCAGCAGCAGCTGCTGCAGCGGCAGGAGGAGGAGGAGGCATGGCGTTTGGACCTCTTCCCGCGCACCGCAGCCTTAAGGCGGGGGGATGCCGGCTCCTCTCTCTGTCGCAAGACCTGCGCTGCGAGCTTGGGGACCCAAGGCAGGGGGGAATAGTGACGACCGAGTTTCACACAGCCTCTGCCGCAACGATCAGAGGGCTGAGAAGCTCCTTGGGGCTCTCGGCTGCAGTGAGGCAACAGCGATCTGCGCTGGCGCAGCAACGCGCTTGGCTGCTGGTGAGTGTTTCTGGTGGCGTGTGCAGCCATAGGATGAGAAACTTGACACCCTTGGGTGTCTATTATTTACAAGTCCTCTGTGCTGTGTGTTATCCCGTCGAGTGCTCAAGGAATGCGCTACTTTTTCTCTCTCCGCGCCACTCAGATGCACTTAGGCGCACGCCTTTGGTTGCCTGTTGTGGCTTTATGGCTTGCTCACGGATCTTGCCTGTGGGCACTCTTTACATGTGCAGGGCCCAGCCGTTCTTTCTGCAGCTCTGGCGTCGAATTGTGCAAGCGTGAGGCACAGGATGGCTGTGCTGCGTGCGCCCCTTCCTTCCAGAAGAGTGGCCTCGCTGTTCCACATAGGACTTACGTTTGCAGCTCTCACGTTCGCTTAGTAGTCCATGTGAGAGTTGACTTTCTGTCGACCTGGCCGTATAGTCACATTCGAATCAACGTTCTCTCCTGTAAGTTTTATTCATATACGTCACACTTTCTCCGGTGTTTAGACAACGGCCCTGTTTTTACCGAAGCCTCAGGGACCTAAGCACATCGTGTGCACCTGGGATGTGAAAATCGGACTTTTTACCGGGAAAATGAATACAGTTTTTCACATTTTCTTTGAATACAGAGGATGCACAGCACGTATTACTTGTTGGAAGTTGACCCAGTTTTTACAGGCTATGCGTCTGCGAAGATGGAATTGGAAGTGAGCATATTGTATATACAAGCAGTTTTGTCTTTGGAGGTATATGTGAAGGTCAGAAGGAACTTTGCTCTACTTCAGTGTCTACGTTTTATGATGTTTACTAGACAACTTTAATTATGGTTATCATTCGGCTCTAGCTGTTACGTTAACAGTGATCGGCATGACTTGGGTGTCATATGTTCTGAAGGGTGGAGCTGAGCTGGATTTCTGAATGCACATCATGCTAGACTTCAAGTCAGGAAGAGGACATTTTTAGTAAGGGGAAACTCTGCCCTATATGGCCAGTTTACAGTGGCCAAATCGATACCGAGTTGATTGATTGAAAAGTACTTCGCTGTACCTCGAAGTACATTTTCAAATTTAGCGCGATGAAACTGGTGTTTACATTGGTGTCAAGGCGCGACGCGATTGATTGAAGTTTGTGAAGAATTTGATTGAACTTTCTGGTTTCAATCAATCGACCTCGCCTTTTCAATTCTGCTCTCGAGCAGAATTTAAATTCTGGAATGTGTTCGACCCCTTGAATGACCCCCTCCTCGACGACCACTCGATTGACAAGGACTGTCGGTATTAGGTAGGGGAATCAAATGAGGATGTACCCAAGGAGTACTTTCTTTTTTTTGCTACCGATTTAAATTTGGATCATGCACAAGGCCACTAACCACACGGGTCATAGGGCTGTAGGCAAGCAGGATCATGCACAAGGCCACTAACCAAATGGGTCATTGGGCTGTAAGCACGCAAAAAAGCTAGCTAACTCTCTCTTACCTGGGATATTTAATGCGCTGGTGCGTCGATGACAGGATGCAGGGCGCTGTTGTGGAACGGTACATGTGTATATTGTGTTACCCCTCCCTCGCTAGTTGGGAGCTGCCAATACAATAGTTGCTACTGCATTCAGCAGGCTATGGTGTATTTTAAAAGTTATGTTCACGGCTGGTGAGAATGTGAGGTTTCGGCACCCAAAGGTCAAATCTTAAATGCAAGATGAACGATGCACAATGTTAAAATATGCTTTGTGAGGTCTGACCAAGCCCGGAAATGACGCGGAGACGAAATGCGACATTGTGGAGGGGATTGTACCATTTCCCTCACTTAATTTTGTGCCTGTGCACTATAAACACTTTTTTGTTTAGCTGTCGGAAACTTGGTCGTCTACTTTGTCTTCGTCGCTTCGATCTCGTAATTTTCAATTCCGCCATTCGCGTTGATCAATTGAGTGCCTGTGGCCACTGTAAACTGGCCCTTAGTTGGAAAGAAAGAAAACAAAAGTGATTATCATTTACTGAGTACTAAGGACGAAAATACTAAAATTTACGAACACCAAGGGCAACGTGTGGGGTTAAGTGGAGAGAGCGCTCTATGCCCAGGTCATGGCAACTGAAAACTGTGCAATATACCGTCTGGCACTCCCGCCACCTACCACCCACCCCCTTGCCCATGCTAGTCTTGAAAGTTGGCAGGACTGCATGATTAAAACGAGTGGGACAGGAGAGCAATAGCACAGAAACTTTGCCTAACGGTCATTATAATGAGGCATTGCATTAGATTCTACATCATGCACGGGAAACACCCACAATCTAGCAAGTAGGGTTGCCAGTCAAGGCACAGCAAACTTGGAGATAGGTGTGCAAGAGTGGAAATCATATATGTATTTATGTATATCAAATACGTTCACCTGTTTTCAGGGAACAATGTGAAGAAACCAAACATCAAACCAAATTGGGACCGACCAGTACAAGCTACATATTCTATGTTTCTGACAAATGAACTCTGACGTTATGTATACAATGTGTATATATCAATCTTGTCCTACTTGCTACATTATTAATCTTGAAATACAATCCATGGCCAGGGATCTCCAGCGATTCCATTGCACTGAGAGACCAACTGAACGGACAGGAAAATTAGCTAGACATAACTGAGAATACCTTCGAAACCAAAACCAGTTACTCTGCTCAAAAAATGGGAGGGCAATGTGCCCTTGAGTGTTTTCGTCCTATCAATGTCAAATCTTCATCGTCGTCATCATCATCATCACCACCACCACGTGTGAGCAGCTAGTATGCCCCCCTCACGCGGTCCTGAATCAGCTGGCGCTCCCATGGTGCAACGTCACCGAAGGCAAAGTCGGGAAGGTGCTCAAAAGGGGGCTGGTGATGGTTGTTCTTGGCGAGGTCATATGTTGCACCCCTGATTGCCTCCTTCTTTGGGCCGCATGGCCTCTTTGAAGTGACAAAGTGATAGGCAGTTCCAAGCTGCACAAAGACACAGGCGTGGGAGGATTAGCAACACGTCGTATAGTCACATGTCTTCCACTCTTACGCAGGCTGCTGCCAATCAACAAACCTTGTCTCCAAGTAGGTTTGCTGCAAATGTCATTGAAGTTGAGTGCGTAGATTGTGCTTACATCCATGTCGTTGAACCAAAAGAGATATGCGATGGCGGCAGCAGGAGCACGCCCAAGTCCCGCGGTGCAGTGCACATAAACAGTGCGCCCCTCACGAATGTGTCTGTCCAGAACGGCCACCATGCGGGGCAGCTCATGGCGCAGAGAGTGGGGGTCGAAGTCACGAGCCTGCAAGCATCTTCAAGGTGCACGTCAGACCTACTCTGGAATGAGAGCAAAGAGACTGAACTGCATGTGCTTCCTGGGCATACAACGAATGTCCTCTGAAGCAAGGAATGTCCTCTGAGCGTACTAAACCTGCAACCTTATGAAATAAGATACGAAAAGCAACTACCACTCATTGATGTACACCTACGCTCCACCAGTCCAGGGAGCCACCAGTAGAGGACAAACATATTTCTGTTTATGACTTCCCACCATCATGCCTCATCTGCCAACCTCACTGGTGACTCTGCCCACTCTGCACATCAATTGACTGAACCCTGCCCATGTTTGACAGGGAACTGATTTTCCTAGGCCAACCGGATGTCACAATGTTATGAAACTGTATTTAAGGAGAGTGCAAAGGGAGGCAATGGCAGCAGGGCATCTGGTCTTACAGGGCGGCGGTAGTGACGAACTCCCAATTGGTCACAGCGATGCTTGATGCTGTTGATGTTGATTCCCCAGTATTGAATGTCATGGTCTTGCTGAAGGTTCAAGACAACAGCCACACCCTCGTCGAAGAAGAGCCTATCGATGTCCTCTGAGCTTTGTGGCTGAGATCCCACGATGAGGTTCTCGGTAATGCGGGTGTAGTACATGCCTGATCCATGCAAGTTGGAAAGAGGAGTCAATCAGGTTATTGCTCACAACTCTTGTTTCAATAGCTTCGACAACCTTTGACTCCATGGCATCCTTCGATGCCATGCCAAATGAGTCAGTAACGTATTCAGCAATGTTGAATGCTTTACATGTCTGTTTGTCAGTAGCATACAGTGCAAGCAGGTCCTATATATCTAGACTAGAAGATACACCCAAGAGCCAGTCACATATGTGCAAGTCACATTGCGCACACCCTATGATCCCCTAGAAGGTGACACCCCAACTAGGGCTAACTAGTACAGCTCTACAACCAGAGACAGTCACAAACATCGAAACTGTTGAAGAACCAACTCATCAGATGATCACACTACTGCAAAAAACAGAAACATAGAAGGAAAAGATAGTCTTCATTGAAGTGTCAAGACGCAGACAACGAGCACATCACTGCCCCCTTTTCTATGATGAGGGCTGAATCTTGTAGAGCCAAGTGCCTTTGCTACATTTGACCTGTGCTTGTGTGGAGGGAAGCATGCTGGTGAGATATAAGAGCTGCATGCTAAGACTTGTACAGTAATCCGTGCGTACCAAGGTCATGGTGATATTCGAAGGGGCTCTTCATCGCCCTCTTCATCATCTGATTGTATTCGTGAGAAGATTCTCTCTTCTCTTGTGGAACGGCCTCAGGCATGGCTACAGATGCAGAGCATATGGCAGATAGCCTCCTACCACACGTAGAGGTGGCACTGGTGGCTGTGTCGGGTAGTGCATGTTTAGAAAGACTAGACTTGTCCAATGCAGACGAACAGCGTGTAGCAATCTGCACCCGACTCATTCTTTGACTAGAAGAAGAATGATAGCCATTTAAGCCACTAGTAGAGGCAAAAGCTACCTCGCTTATCCTAAGAGCAAGGGACTGCTGACTAATTGCCATGACAGAGTTACTCCTGACACACTAAGCCAGTAAATGTGCCCTTTGTTGATTTAAGCTTGGCGGTAACAGCTTGTTGTAAAGTATAAGTTGCAGCTCTCTAAGAAACGATTGTTCAATTCAAGAGTAAAGTCTAATAAGCAATGACTATATAAGGGCCAACAGATTGGAGAACCCGGTAAACTGAGATCCGGGGAAAGATACTCCAGTGAAAGGATCCGCTAACACAGATTGTCAACGATTTGGTTTGCGTATAGAGCGTTGGTTGAAATGGCAACGATGGAATTCCTGAGCCAAGCTCTTACCTAATACGACAGGTGTTAGGCTAGGTGCAGCCCTCTGACATTAGGTTTCAAGCTTCTGCTTGCTGCTGGCTCAACAGGGCTCAATGAGGCTTCGGTAGCTGGGGGGACCAGTTTATTAGAAGCAAGACGTCAAGTCCTTTCTCAGCCAACCGTCAGGCTTTGACTAGCCTTCACAGCTGCCGGCTTTTTAGGTGGCTAGACTCGTGGCTGACCTTAAATAACACGGCAATACACGGCAACACAAGTTTTCGACGCCTGAATGACATGGCGAGACACTTGGTTGAAACTTCAAACGTGTTCTTTAAATAGTATATCCAAAACGCCGCGATCTGAGGAGAAACCTGGATACGTGCAGGCAAGTGGTAAATCATTGTGGTGAATAGGATGATGATGGAAGGTGATTGAGAAGGAACGGCCACGTACCGAGTTGTACTGAGTGGGGATGTCGTACTCTCGGATGACTCGTGGTTCGGGCTCACTCGTGGTTAAGGTTCACCCGTGGTCCAGGTTTCTAGAATTAGGATGAAACATTGTGGACCACTTGAGAGTGCTTGAGAGTGCTCGAGAGTCGAAAGCCAACGCACACGATTGACACTTCCGTCGAAACCTGCAACCAAGAGGTACGTAATGTCATGCCTATCCGTGTCGGTGCCCGGCACGGGTCTTGGTTGTCCACACGCGAGATGTCGTCCAAGTTGACCCTTGTAGGTGCCTCTCACAAGTGAGTTAACGTCCTCCTTGATCACCAACATCTGACTTCGCACGTATGTCATAGAAGGCCAGACCCAATTAACTCCCCGAACTCGCAAAAGCCAAGTTACTCGCAAATGCCAAGTTCTCAATCAGCAAGCTTAGTATATACACACTGAGCTCACTTTCACCCTTTCTTTCGAGGGTTCTAATAATTTTGCAAAAAGTTTTGGGTGCCTTCAATTCTCTTTAATAGTGCGAATACGAATAAAATGGTAACTCGAGGTACTGTGATCGCACGCCAATTGTACTTATACAATCGACACTTCCAGTTGTATTTGGCGACGTGTCGCATGCGCCGCAACCAGCCACGATGCGGATCGTTACACTCTTTCCACCTACAAGTGTGCACGTCTCGGGCACTTATGCCGCAGCGACGCGAGAAACATTGTTTTGGGATAGTGTCCTTTCTTCGTCCGATCCAAGCATCGCCATACGGTCGTACCATCCACCAGTCTCTCACCCTTGTGCTTATTGGAATTTGAACCCTAGACTTGTGGACACGGTTGCGTACGTTCGCGCTCCAATATCATTGCCAATATCATTGTAGCAATACAAGCGATTAGCTAACTTGAGGTACTTTGATCACGCGCCAATTGTACGATACAAATCAAATCAACACTTCCGGTCGCATTCGACGACGTGTCGCACGCGTCGCAACTGGTCGCGCGGCAGATCGTTACAAAATGTCTATTTTGTTTTCTTTAAAAGAATACAATCGCAGTGAACAGGCTTCGTATTATGGCATTCTACTATATCCTCTACGTATGTGACCTTGCCTTGTTGAACAAGCTAGCATTAAAAATTCACACAGCACACACTCTAATATATTTTAAATACATGTTCTTCAAATTTCTCATGGAGTTTCTAGAAGTTTCATAATCACCTTGGCACTCTACGTGATTGTACGTGATTTTTGGAATATTCATATTTTAGTGTCCTAGCCCCTCGATTGCAATCAAAATGTTTGTTATTGGACTTGCCACTGTCATGAAGTGAATTCGTGGCACTAAAAATTATTTATAGTTCTCAAAAGTCATAGAGTCTTTGTAATGAATCAGTAGTATTGATAGTATAATATTCATTTACATATAATAGTTAACTAAGTTTAATCTTCTGGACTTTAGTTAATATTAAATTTGCTGGACTTTTAGAATTACTCAGGATAATGACTCAGTCAAAAGCAGCAGGCTGAAGTCTACTATTGGTCAGCTTGCTGACACATTCTTTGACAGTCAGCTGACTGCCGTACTTGGTATCAGTAAACTGCCTAGTTATGCATCTAAGAGTGGTATGCTAGATGAGTGGTCAAATGACATCCTTGGGGTGGATGACAATTTGGAATGATGGGAGATGGCTGTGGATTTGATTAGCCGAGGTCCTACCGACGTGGTTAATTCCCGGATAGGCGGTGCCATCGCACTTGTTGTTGAACAGTAAACTCCATTCCATGTACGTAGGTTAGGTCATGCTCTTGAGTTCGGCATTTGGAAACGAGACCAACTCTCTTGTACCGCTTACAGAGAGATGTCTGAATCCAAGGCGAGAAGCCATTGATACGAACTCACTTCTAACCTTGTGCATATATATGAGTTTCCTGATTGCATGATTGATGCTCGTTTACTTGCATTTGACGTGTGAGTATTGTACTGCTAGTTGTGGAGTCTTTTGTTGATTACTAAGTAACCTGAAAATACCGTAAGGATCACTTGTTGATATAAGGGACTTTTATTTATTGTTAATCGCCTATTGGTAAGTCGATTCATTTCAGTCTCAAATCACAACTTGTTGATTCTTTGTGTAGAGATTTGAGTTATTATATATTAATTTGCATATATTTCAATGTTTTCAAATATATTTGGAGTAGTATTGTGTGGATTCAAGTGTGAATAGGTACTCTAGTGACTTGGTTCATGTCTTTTGAACCTTCTAAGGCATTTTGGAAGTTAGAGGAAAGACCTAGAAGAACTCCACGTGGCAAAAGTCAAATGTGCCATTTTTAGGTCAAAAGGACATGTGTACATTATTCTAGAAAGAGGTGGCAAGTTTTGGGATGTGTTGGGTGCCAACACATCAACATACACCTTCCTAGAAATTACTTATTTAGCAAGTATATAAACAAGAGCTAGAACATAGAAAGACATTCCAGAATCACTCTTGTACTTGCCAAAATCCAGAAATATATTAACTTTCAAGAAGCCATCTCTCTTTCAAGAAGCTACCACTTGTGTTCAAAGATCCTTGTCTTGAATAGATAAAGTATTACATTTCACTAAGTACTTCATCCATCTGTTTCACTACAGTGGTATCGGAGCTAGGCACTTTGGTAGCACAAGAAGATGGCCGATCCTCAAGACCAACAGCAAGCTTTCGAAGGAAGCCCTTCCTCTCCAAGACACCCTCCTCCAGCGCCGATGGGAGAGCCCACTCAAGAAAATCTGCAACAACAAGAAGCACCACAAGGAGGAGCACACCCTCCTCCAGCGTCGATGGGAGAGCCTACTCAAGGAAATCTGCAACAACAAGAAGCACCACAAGGAGGAGCACCGTCAAATCCCGTGGCAGCCGCTATAGCAAAGTTGACCCCACCACAAGGAGTTCCCGCAAATGAGTGGGCAGCCTTCCTAATGACCGTCCACAACCAAGTGGGCTTGGCCACCTATGAAGCAACCGTGCAAGCGTCAAGAGAAGCTATGGCTGCCATGGTTGCCCCTATTGCGAGCAATGCTCAAAATCCAGCCCCGGCTCAAGCGCCTCCACAAGAGCCAACGAGAGCAAGGAAACTCATCAAGCCCGGCAAACCCGACACTTTCAACCCCGGGAAAGGTGCCAACCTGAATTTATGGCTCTACCAAGTGGAGACGTACCTCGCGTTCCTTGAAGTACCCGAGGAGGACTACGTTCCCTTTGCCGTTACCTTACTTAGAGGAGCAGCAACATCATGGTGGCGTAACTATCAAGCGGCTATATATCAAGCTATGGCGCACCCCATGCTCGGCCAAGAGCCCCCACCATCATATGCAAGATGGGCAGATTTTCGTGAGGCCCTCAAGAAGCAATTCATGCCCATCAATGCGGAGAAGATTGCCCGAGGAAAGCTCCACCATCTCAAGCAAACGACGTCCGTTCAAGAGTATACATCCAGATTTCACGCCCTCACTCTTGAGATCCCCAACATGTCTCTCGAGGAGAAGATTGACCGTTACATCTTTGGCCTCAAACCCAAGGTGGCAAAGGAAGTGGAGTTACGCGACTTGACGGACTTCTCAAAGATCATTGAAGTGGCCCAAAAGGTGGATACCTTGGATTTCAAGCACTCCGTGCCTTCATCTTCACGGGTACCGACGACGCGGGTGTACGCAGCCCCTTCCACATCCGAATCTGGACCCACACCCATGGAAATCGGAGTTATTAAAAGGGACCCCGCGGCTGCCCGGAAGAGTGGAAGACCCTCCAATGACACTTATGATGCAAGAAACCAGCAAGGAGTGAAAGCAAGACTCTCCCCGGCTGAAAAAGAAGCTCTCATGACGGCTGGACTATGCTTTTATTGCAAGGAAAAGGGCCATCGTGCACTTTCATGCCCCAAAAAGTTGTCAAAAAACGGACAGCGCCGGTAGGCCAGGAGCGTACCACCCCAAGACCCACTTCACGAGAAGACAACAAGCCAAGTGAGGTGGAGACTCCCGTCGAAGACGACGTTCCAGCCGCAATGAGTTTGAGAGGTTACCTTGGAGGAGAGAAGGTCCACATCTTGGTGGATAGCGGAGCTCAAGGCAACTTCATTGCTGCAGATTTTGCCACCAAGCACGGTATTACTATGCGAACTCTTGACCACAACGAGGAGATTATGATGCTCGATGGATTCTCCTATACTACCCCTTCCAAGAAGACGTACCCCTTGGCACTCTCTATCAAGTCCTTCAAGGATAGAGTAGTGTTCTCCCCCATGCAATTGGGCAAGTACGACGTCATCCTAGGGACGCCTTGGTTGACCAAGCACAACCCCCAAGTTGATTGGAGGACCGGTACTATCAAGATCAAGAATGACATCACTTCAAGAATCTGTATTTTGCGCGCAATCCAGAATATCCAGACCCAAGACATCCAGAAGCCGGCACACGAGATACTATTGTCCGCCCTCCAACTCAAGAGACTTGTGAGGAAGGGACACGAGGCTCTTTTGGCCTTGGTCACGTCAAAAGACATCAAGAAAGACATCGAGAGTCAAGAAGGCAGCCCCGTTCCCAAGGAGATACAAGAAGTCTTCGAGGACTACAAAGAAGTGTTCTCCTCGGAATTGCCCAAGGGCCTACCCCCCAAAAGATTCGTAGACCACAAGATAGAGTTGGAGCCCGGAAGCAAGCCCATCTCTCGGCCTACGTTCAAAATGTCATACACGGAGCTAGACGAAGTCAAGAAGCAAATCAAGGAGCTACTGGAGCATGGCTTCATTCGACCTAGCAAGTCGCCATTTGGAGCCCCGGTGCTATTTGTCAAGAAGAAAGATGGTACCTTGAGGATGTGTGTGGACTATCGCGCCCTCAACAAGATCACCATCAAGAATCGATACCCGCTGCCGCGCATGGATGAGCTCATGGATCGGCTAGTTGGAGCCAAGTACTTCACGAAGATTGACTTAGGGAGCGGCTACCACCAGATTCGCATCGCAGAACCGGACATAGAGAAGACGGCATTCAGGACAAGATATGGACATTTTGAGTTCATGGTCCTGCCATTTGGACTCACCAACGCGCCAGCAACTTTCATGACTATGATGAACACCATATTTCAGCCCATGTTGGACAGATTTGTGGTGGTATTCATCGATGACATCCTTATCTACAGCAAGACCCTTGAAGAGCATGCGAGACACTTGAAAGAAGTCCTTGAAGTATTGAAGCAAAACAAGCTATTTGCGGAGGAGTTAAAGTGTGAGTTTGCCAAACAAGAAGTGGAGTTCCTAGGTCTCCACGTGACTGCTGATGGCATCAAGATAGACCCCGAGAAGAC
>WELA01001210.1:11003-36438 GCA_009602735.1 Mesotaenium endlicherianum
TTGTCAAAAAGCCCCACGGTTCCTACAATGCAATTAAAGAAGACCGGGCTGAGGATGATCAGGGTGATGGATATGAGTATGAGTATAATGCCATCCAGTCTAGAGGTAGAGGTGGTTTCTCTCGAGGCGGCTATGGAAGAGGTGGTGGTAGGACTAAGCCGAGACCAGCCTCAGCAAAATCCACTTGCTACCATTGTCAGCAGTTGGGCCACTACAGAGAACAGTGTCCAGTCAAGCACCTTCCGAAGGTCGAGAGAAAAGACCAGCCTTTAAAAGACAGCAACAGTCAGTAATCCAGTCTACTGACTGTGAGGATGCTAGAGATAGTGAGTCGTCACTAGCTGCCCTCGTAGCAGGTATTATGGGTCCTGCTGAACTGGATTCACTATGCATGCCTGACAACCAGATAAAGGAGACCATCAGCAATATAGACGTCCAGAGAGTGCACACTCTGGATGCTCTTGTTCCACCTGATGTCCAACATTTCTTTGCTACGTCAGGAGAACAATGCGAAAGTCAGGAAAAGACAGTCTCCCCTATCCTACTCCATTGCATGATTGCAGGTAGGAAGGTGAGGGCATTTGTCGACGGAGGGGCGTCACATACTTTTATCCATAAGGACTTAGTTAAGCGGCTAAGGCTGCTTACTGTCACCCAAAGGAATAGAAAGATATTCCTTGGAGATGCCTCAAGTATCCCGAGAGGAGTTATAACCAAGCCTATTGAGGTCCAGTTAGGTTCTGGCATTGCAGTTCTAACTGAAACGCTTACATTTGAGGTACTCAACCCTGGCTTTTATGATCTCGTGCTAAACAGGTCCTGGCTTAATAGACATCAAGCTGAAGTGTGTTGGAGCAGAGGTACAGTTAAAGTGAGAGGAGCCAGTGATGGGCAGACGGACTTAGCACCCACCAGTGCTCTTCCTCTTGTCCTGTGTGGATGGCAAATGAAGGAAAAGAAGAGGCTTCCAGAAGGATGCAAGTTGCTGAATGCAATGGAGTTCGTCAAAAGCTGGAACCAGAAGGAAGACAGAATGTTCTGTCTGCTGCTAAGAGAGGTACCTCCTCAACCTGAAGAAGTGGTTGAGAAAAAGGTAAGCCCTCCGGAGCACCCTACTGCTGCAAAAATTGTTGCTCAGTACACGGATGTATTTAATATGCCTCCAGGACTACCCCCTAAGAGGGAAGTAGATCATAGGATTGATTTATCACCTGGGAGTCAGCGAACCTGCCAACGCACTTATGGCTTGTCTTATGTGGAGAGCGAGGAGTTGAAAACATAGATTGCAGAGCTCAAGGAACCCTAGGTTGATGTTCCGCACATGTGGAGCTTGGTTTTTATACGACAACCTCGACTCAATAAGTCATGACAGCCTTCTCCTGGGCAGCCCTCAAGTTGACTGGTACATATACCAGCATTCCAGAAGGATGTTGCATGACATGAGCTAAGGGTATATGCCCTCTCTGCGAGGGAGATGCCGGCAAGCCTTTGGCTATTTCTCTAGCAGCCATCCTGTCTGCCCTGTCTGACTTGGTCTCCGTGCCTGAAGATGGGCTCTGTCCTATGGCGGTTCCCAGCCAAGTGATATCCTCCTCTTCAGCGAGCTGCTGCAGGGCCAACTCAGTCTTCTCCCTTACAGGGGATGTGGCAGGTGATAGGATCACGGCGGGGCTAGTGTCCTCCTCCTCGCCTTCCTCCTCTTCTTCCTCTGACCTCTCCTCCTCTCCGTCCCCGGGTTCCTCTGAAACTGCTGGGGTCTTGAAATGAATCGACTTACCAAATAGGTGATTAACAATTAATAAAGATCTTTATATCAGCAAGTAATCTTTATGGTACTTTCCGTTAACTGGTTAAACGGCGAAGGACAATACACTAGCAATGAATAATACTCGTCAGTCAAATGAGAGTAAACTAGCATCAATAATGCAAATCAGTAAACTCATACATAAGCAAGGTTAGAAGACAGTGCGTATCAATGGCTTCCCGCCTTGGATTCAGAGTTCTCTCAGTAAGCTCTACAAGAGAGTTGGCCTCGTTTCCGAATACCCAACCCGAGAGCAATGCCTAGCATATGTACATGGAATGAGTTTACTGTTCAACGGTCAGTGCGATGGCACCGCCTACCCGGGAGTTAACCACGTTGGTAGGACCTCGGTTAACCAAATCCACCGCCATCTCCCATCATCCCGAATAGCCATCCATCATGGGGATGTCATCTGGCCATTCATCTAGCAGGTGGTACTTAGATGCATATCAAGGCAGTTCGCTGCTACCGAGCACGGAAGTCAGCTGGCTGTCAAAGAATGTGTCAGCAAGCTGACTTAAGTTGACTTCAGCCTGCTGCTTTTGGCCGAGTCATTAAACTGATAATTATGTAAAGTCCAGCAGACTGATTATTAACTAAAGTTCAGCAGACAGACTACTAACTAAAGATCAGCAGGCTGAACTAAATTAATTATTATATTTAAATGAATATGCTATCTACTAATATACTGATTCATTACAATCCCTCCAACTTAACTTGTTGTCGCCTCGACAACATTAAACTGCAAAAGCTTTAAATAAAGAAACTGACCCTGACCAGCCTCCCTTACTGACTATCTTTTCAGCCTGTCACCTTAAGGGGTGGTTCCTGGGGCTTCAGGATCAGGAGACGGAGATCTGGACCTAGATCTGGACAGCCCTCTAGGTCTGTCAGCTGGCCTTCTAAAGAACCCGGTTTGCTCTAAAGTTGGACCTCGAGGAGAACGAAGGATGGTAGCCTGCTCTTCAACCACTTGGGTGTTGATGCCCACATAGACAGGCATTCCAGTAGGATGCTGAAATACATTGGCTAGAGGTACATGCCCCTGAGCGGAGGGGGAGGCTGGCATACCTCTGGCCCACCCGCGTGTCCCTCTTCTGGCACCCCTGTCCTCTGGGGATTTCTGTCTGTGTCTGCTGCCCAGTACCGTCAGATCAGCTTCTTCCCCTGCTTGGGCAGGTGGGCTGGGGGAGCGAGCGCGGGGTCCAGTTGTCGCCATAACGGGGATCACATTCCACACACCTGATCGTGGTTCTTTAGGAAGTGCCACTGCCTGTCCCTGGGTATCCTGAGTACCTGCTGCTGATGCTTCTCCTCTGCCTTGTTCTTCTTCCTCATCCTCCTCATCCTCCTCCTCGGAGAGAGTAGGGGTCTCGTCCACTAAGTCGTCCTGCTCCCTAGTAGACATGGAGTAGTCTACCGACCTCCCTTTCTTAGGGCGCGCTGGAGGTTGCTTGGCCTTCAGCCTACTGATATCTATCCGGCCTGCATTCTTTGCCCATTTGACAAAGGCATGCTTTCCCTTAGAGAAGTACTCTCTTCCCCTCCTCCTATGTTCCTTGGTCTCTGCATTCATATTGCTCAGGCATCCATTCAGCCTGGGGTCCCAAGGGGCAATGTGAGGTGGTAGGATGAGATAGCCGTCTAGGCCATAGTGGAAGTCATCCGGTTGGGCTCGGTCACACTCCTGCTTCTTATTTGTGACGGTCATCCACCTCCAGTCTGTTGGCTGCTGGTAGTACTGGGGTCCGTGCTCAGCCTTCCTCAGTTTACACGGGAACCAGTGGGGAGAGAACATCTGCTGTCCTGCTTCCCTGGCCAAGTACTCCCAGCTCCTTCTCTCAACTTCATTGTAAGCTGGCAGGAGTGTGAGGTAGAATACCGTATCCTTAAAGCTATCGGGCCGCATGCTCACCATCCGGATGAGTCTCTGATCTCCCACTATTCCCGGTATGGGGACCGGCTTGTCCTCTGAATCATCTGCGAGATACCGGGCCTGCTCTGCTGTATAGCCCACCATCTTAGCATAATCTTCGTAAAGGACCACGCCGGTGTGTGTCTCGATGTACCTGTCCAGTGCTGTAGCTCCTTCCTTCTGTAGCAGTGTTGTCTGTTCCAGCCTGTTGATCTCCTGGGCTGCCAGCAATGCTTCCTTCAGGTTATCGAAGTTTTGGCCACCCACCACAGTATACCTGTAAGTGGCCAAGCTCTTCTGTCTGTCCGCTTCAATCTTTTTTCTTTTCTCCTCTTCTGCCGCTGCCGCTTCTTCTTGCTGTTTCTTCTGTCTCTCCTCCTCAGCCTTCCTGAGGTTTTCCGCTTCCTGATCCTTCTTCCTCTGTGCCTCTTCTGCCGCCTCTTGTTGTTTGCGGACCCTTTCTTGTTCTCTCCTGGTGAGGGACGTCGCCGCCAGCTCCTTCTGGTATTGCTCCATTGTCCTCCTGGCTTCTTCTGCCTTGCGCTTTCTGTCCTCCTTTTGTGTGGTGGGCGCCATCCTGCACATGTAACCAGGGCACAAGTTAGTAGGATATGGACCTTTGTCATAGGGATTGCAGGAAGTATGTTAGTATTTAGTATAGTGGCTTCGCTGCTGTTTACCTTACAGGATGATTGCTAAAAGTTGACGTAGTTGCGATGCGCTACACATAAACGTATGAGTGTGTTTTTATCGCTCTCGCTCACTAACTGTCATATATTTTCCCCTCCAACTTAAATGGAGACAGGACCGCCTGTCACCTTCCCGTGTCAACTGAAATGACAGTTATGGAGGGACTCCAGCGGCCCGAAGGTGGAACCGTGTCAACGCCCCTTTGGCATTGGTCAAGTGGTCCTTAAACTCCCAAGTGTCCCCAGAGGCATCGTAACCCTTCCATCGAATGAGGTATTTCATGACATATTTAGACGATCGACGGACCGAGCGAGCGTCTAAAATCTCATCGACCTCATATTCCTCAGGGTCGCCGTCCCGGACAGCGGGGACCGGTCCCGGTTGGACAGGGAACCGACCTGTGAACAGTGTATCACCTTTGATGTACGGTTCCAGGAAGGAGACATTAAAGACCGGGTGCCCCTTGTATTCAGCTGACATGTTCAGTTTGTAAGCATTCTGACCGACACGACGGACCACCGAATATGGACCGACCCAGACAGGGCCAAGCTTTTTCTTGACCACACCAGGGAGGTACAGGTGCTGAGAATGCAGTTTGACTAAATCCCCCTTGGAAAATGTCAGTTCCCGACGGTGTTGATTAGCGTATTTTTGTTGGTTTTCTTGGGCCGTGTGCAAGTTTCGTTGGACTTCTGACAGGGTGTCAGCAAACTCCTGAGTTAACTGGAGGGAGACCGGGTTGTCAATCCCTTCAGGGTGAGTTAAAGATTCCCCTAGCACATCTAGAGGAGACTTAGGGACTCTACCCAGGCTGAGTTCAAAAGGAGTTTTGCCCGTTGACGCGTGCACCGCACTGTTGACCGCAAACTGAATTTGAGGCAACAGGTCATCCCAATTATCTTGTTTTTGGTTAATATATGCTCTCAGCACCTCCTGCAGAACTCGGTTAGTTCTTTCAGTCTGCCCATCAGTCTGAGGGTGGTTTGCTGTGCTGAGCAGCTGTTTGACTCCCATTAACCCCATTAAAGCTCTCCAGAACTTAGAGGTGAATTTTGAGTCTCTGTCTGAGATGATATTAGAAGGGAGCCCATGTTGGCATACTACATGGTTGTAAAACTGTCTCGCTGTTTCGAGTGCAGTCACTTTGACAGTTGTGGGGATAAAAATGACCATTTTTGTCAGTTTATCCACGACTACCAGTATTGAATCATGCCCGTTGGCAGTTCTTGGTAGTGAGACCACCCAGTCCATGGATATAGTTTCCCAGCGTCCCGCTGGGATGGGTAGCGGTTGCAAGAGACCTCCGGGTGGTGTGTGCCGAGACTTATTTCTCTGACACTGGTCACAGGACTTGACATATTTCAAGACCTCCCGGGGTAACCCCTCCCAATGATAATGTTTTGCCAGTTTGCCAACAGTTTTGGCCTGCCCCAAATGTCCACCCAGGAGACTGTCATGAGCTTGACTCAGTAAGAGAGACCTTATTTCCAAGTTATTAGGAATGACCAGCTTCAGCCTGCCTGAAGTGGTTTCAGTCACCCAGACCCCTCCCTTAAGCTTATACCCGAGTGCAGTAGCACGACACACACCAGTAGTGGGGCTGGGCTCAAATGTTGGGTCAGAAAGGTAGGCTTTCCTAAGTTGTTCAAGGAAGGACTTTTTCACCTTTAGTGAAGTGAGTGCACACAGGACTTTATCTACAGCATGCTGACTAAAGTTCCTTTCTTGCAAGTCAGGTCTTCTAGAGAGTGCATCAGCAGGATTCAACTTCCCTGGTTTGTAGTCGATCTGGACTTGGAACTGCTCCAGCATCTGGCTCCAGCGGTTCTCCCTCCTCGACAGCTTGGACTTCTTCTGAAAGTGGGTCAGAGCTAGATGATCTGTAATCACCTTAAAAGCTTTACCATGTAAGTATGCTCTCCACTGTTTGAGTACATGAATGATAGCTAGCAGCTCTTTATCATGCACTGAGTAATTAATCTCCGCTGGATTAAATTTCATAGACTCATACAACACAGGATGCCACTCCTGCCGTACCTTACCATCCTTTGTGGTTTTGTCAGCAGGCTGCAACAAAATAGCACCCATGGCAAAATCAGAGGCATCAGTAACCACCTGCACCGGTTTGCTGGGGTCATACACGGCTAGCACTGGGGCAGAACAAAGGGCATCTTTAAGGGTCTGGAAGGCAGCCTGCTGCTCTTCCCCCCACACATACCCGATGTCTTTCTTAGTAAGGTCAGTCAGTTTACTGGCCTTTGTGGAATAATTCTCAATAAATCTCCTATAGTAGTTAGCCAACCCGAGGAAGGATCTAACTTCAGAGACAGACTGTGGTACTGGCCAGTCCCTTATGGTCTGGACTTTCTTAGGATCCACACTGATGCCCTCTTTACTGACAACGTGGCCTAAGAATTCAATACTTTCCTTAAAGAAATCACACTTGCTCATTTTAGCATACAAGTGATTTTTCCGCAGAGTGTCCAGCACTTTCTTTAAGTGTTCAGTGTGCTGAGCTTCATCTTTAGAGAAAATTAAAATATCATCCAGGAAAACTTGCACAAACTTATCCAAATAAGGTCTGAAAATGTCATTCATAGCACCCATAAAGGTAGCAGGAGCATTAGTCAGTCCAAATGGCATCACGTTGAACTCATAGTGTCCATAACGTGTGCGGAAAGCAGTCTTGTGTTCATCCCCCTCAGCAATTCTGATTTGATGATAACCACTCTTGAGATCTATCTTACTGAACACCTTAGCGCCAGACAGGGTATCAAGCAAGTCCTCGATTCTGGGTAAAGCATACTTGTTCTTTACTGTAATTCTGTTCAGGGCTCTGTAATCCACACACATCCGCATACTGCCATCCTTTTTCTTAACAAATAGGATAGGTGCGCCGTACGGTGATTTACTGGGAGAAATGTAACCATTTTCCTCCAGCTCTGCAATCTGTGTTTTCAACTCCTCGCTCTCCAAATAAGACAAGCCATAAGTGCGTTGCCAGGGTGGCTGGCTACCAGGTAATAGATCAATCCTATGATCTACTTCCCTTTTAGGGGGTAGTCCTGGAGGCATGTTAAACACATCAGTGTACTGAGCAACAATTTTTGCAGCAGTAGGGTGCTCCGGAGGGCTTACCTTTTTCTCAACCACTTCTTCAGGTTGAGGAGGTACCTCTCTTAGCAGCAGACAGAACATTCTGTCTTCCTTCTGGTTCCAGCTTTTGACGAACTCCATTGCATTCAGCAACTTGCATCCTTCTGGAAGCCTCTTCTTTTCCTTCATTTGCCATCCACACAGGACAAGAGGAAGAGCACTGGTGGGTGCCAAGTCAGTCTGCCCATCACTGGCTCCTCTCACTTTAACTGTACCTCTGCTCCAACACACTTCAGCTTGATGTCTATTAAGCCAGGACCTGCCTAGCACGAGATCATAAAAGCCAGTGTTGAGTACCTCAAATGTAAGCGTTTCAGTTAGAACTGCAATGCCAGAACCTAACTGGACCTCAATAGGCTTGGTTATAACTCCTCCCGGGATACTTGAGGCATCTCCAAGGAATATTTTTCTATTCCCTTGGGTGACAGTAGGCAGCCTTAGCCGCTTAACTAAGTCCTTGTGAATAAAAGTATGTGACGCCCCTCCGTCAACAAATGCCCTCACCTTCCTACCTGCAATCATGCAATGCAGTAGGATAGGGGGGACTGTCTTTTCCTGACTTTCGCATTGTTCTCCTGACGTAGCAAAGAAATGTTGGACATCAGGTGGAACAAGAGCATCCAGAGTGTGCACTCTCTGGACGTCTATATTACTGATGGTCTCCTTTATCTGTTTGTCAGGCATGCATAGTGAATCCAGTTCAGCAGGACCCATAATACCTGCTACGAGGGCAGCTAGTGACGACTCACTATCTCTAGCATCCTCACAGTCAGTAGACTGGATTACTGACTGTTGCTGTCTTTTAAAGGCTGGTCTTTTCTCTCGACCTTAGGCAGGTGCTTGACCGGACACTGTTCTCTGTAGTGGCCTTTCTGCTGACAATGGTAGCAAGTAGATTTTGCTGAGGCTGGTCTCGGCTTAGTCCTACCACCACCCCTTCCATAGCCACCTCGAGAGGGACCACCTCTACCTCTAGACTGAATAGCATTGTACTCATACTCATATTCATCACCCTGATTATCCTCAGCCTGGTCTCCTTCAACTGCATTGTAGGAACCGTGGGGCTTTTTGACAATCTTAGACACCAAAGCGTTACTCTGGCGCTTGTGATTGAACTGCTGCTGATCCCAGGCGTCAGCATCCTGGATCAAGTCAGCCAGTTTCTCATACTTTTTCTCAGCAAAATGACCAGAGACCTCGGATTTCAAGCCATACCTGAAGTATGCTATCCTATACCGTTCTGGCAAATCAGGCTGCTTCATCATGTTCTCTTGGAACTTTTGAGCAAACTCAGCAACTGAAGTGGTCTGCTTCAGTGTCAGGGAGATCATCGCATAGATAGCTTTCTCCTGCTGGTTGATGACATCAAACTTCTCATGCAACTTCTCGACAAACTCTACCCACGTAGGGTCACCGAGTTGCCGAGCCTTACGCTCTTCCTTCCAGTAAAGCCACCAGTCTGCGGCACTGCCTTTCAGTAGCGCACCGGTGTGCCTGACCTTCTCGTAATCTTGCAGTTCTGGGTAGTTCTCCAGCCACTGCTCAACATCCGCGAGAAACTTGATCAGGTAATATTTTCTGTTTCCCTCAGGATCATAGTCCTGGGGAGGTTTCGGCTTGGGCTTACTAGGCCCTCGGCCACCACCACTAGTGGTGTGAGACCCCAGTTGGTCTCTGTCCCGGAGTAGGGACATTATGATTCTTTTGTCCTCCTGCTGGGACTGATACATGGTCGCCATTTGCGACTGCATCTGAACGAACAATGCTCCCAAGTCTACATTTTGGGGTGGTAGATTAGCAAATGCAGCAGCAGCATTGGCATCTACTCGCTGAGTAGTGTCCTCAACAATCCCTCTTGCTCCTGCAGCAGCAATTCCTGCCGCATTCAGCCGGTCACGTATTTGACCTAGGGGTACATTGAGTTGTACGGCAGGAGGTGGGTTCAGAACATTGGCCCTTGATGCCATAAGTTCTTCAACAGTGCGCTCGTCAGCTGGCTGTCCTTCCCTCCTTTGTATATCTTCAGCGGCCTTTGCTACTTGTTCAGCTTCTAGTCTGGCTATCTCCTCCTCAGCTTGCTGAGCTGCGACTGAGGCAATAGCAGCTGCCTCATCTGCAGCCTCCCTAGCTGCAGTATCCGCTACTGCTTCCGAATAGGTACGGTTTCCCGCTACATGGCTTTCCGCCTGGTTTTCGACATTCTCGTTATCCTGGTTCTCCATGTCTCGGGAGTTGCTAGTTTGAGACCTTGTCCTTACCATACAAAGAAGACTGTGATAACTGCTCCGATACCACTGAAATGAATCGACTTACCAAATAGGCGATTAACAATTAATAAAGATCTTTATATCAGCAAGTAATCTTTATGGTATTTTCCGTTAACTGGTTAAACGGCAAAGGACAACACACTAGCAGTGAATAATACTCGTAAGTCAAATGCGAGTAAACTAGCATCAATAATGCAAATCAGTAAACTCATACATAAGCAAGGTTAGAAGACAGTGCGTATCAATGGCTTCTCGCCTTGGATTCAGATCTCTCTCAGTAAGCTGTACAAGAGAGTTGGCCTCGTTTCCGAATGCCGAACTCGAGAGCAATGCCTAGCATATGTACATGGAATGAGTTTACTGTTCAACGGTCAGTGCGATGGCACCGCCTACCCGGGAGTTAACCACGTTGGTAGGACCTCGGTTAACCAAATCCACCGCCATCTCCCATCATCCCGAATAGCCATCCATCATGGGGATGTCATCTGGCCATTCATCTAGCAGGTCGTACTTAGATGCATATCAAGGCAGTTCGCTGCTACCGAGTACGGAAGTCAGCTGGCTGTCAAAGAATGTGTCAGCAAGCTGACTTAAGTTGACTTCAGCCTGCTGCTTTTGGCCGAGTCATTAAACTGATAATTATGTAAAGTCCAGCAGACTGATTATTAACTAAAGTTCAGCAGACTGACTACTAACTAAAGATCAGCAGGCTGAACTAAATTAATTATTATATTTAAATGAATATTATATCTACTAATATACTGATTCATTACAGGTCTGTTCTGTCAGCTGCTCCAGCTCCTCCCGAGAAAAAGAATATCCCACTGACCTTCCTCTTTTGGGTGCTGGTGGGGGCTGCTGAGTCCGGACCGCATACAGGTCCTTTTCCCCTTGCTTGCTTGCCCATTTGGTATAAGCGTGCTTCTCTTTAGAGAATGACTCTCGGGCCCTTCCCTGTCCCCCTGCATTTCTTGGCTCATGCACTCTCTTACTCCATCCAATCTTGGGTCCCAAGCCGCAATGTGAGGGGGCAATACTATATTCTCATTTAGGTCTGTTAGGAAATCCTCATCCGTCGCCTTGTCGTTCTGGTGGTCCCTCATGTTGATGGTCATCCACCGCCAATCGGTGGGCTTCTGGAAGAAGGCAGGGTCTGTTTTTTTCAGAATACAAGGGTACCAGTGCCCTGCAAAGTCCAGCTGATTAGTTTCCCTGGCGAAGAATTCCCAGCTCCTTCTCTCCACCTCATTATACATGGCCTCGAACCTGATATGGGGTGTAGAGTCCTTAAAGCTCTCCGCGTCCATGGGGATCATCCTGATGACCCTATCTTTCCCCCAAATACTCGGAATCGGTACAGCCCCTGCTTCGTTCGCCTGGGCCATTGCCTTGGTCTCTCTGACTGTATATCCTACCATCCTGGCATAATCATGGTAGAGGAGGAGCCCTGTGCTGACCTCTATATACTTGTCAAAGTTTTCGGATGTCTCCCCTTCCTTCTGTAGGATGTCCTTCTGTGACTTGCTGCGACTTCTCTGAGCATACTTGAAGGCCTCCTCCAGTAGATCAAAGCCCTTGCCCAGCACTGTGTAGCGGTAGCTGCTGATTCTCCTCTGCTCTTCTTCAGCCTGCTGCTTCCGCCTCTCCTCAGCTGGCCTCTCCTCCTCTGCTTTCTTGGCCTCCTCTGCTTTCTTGGCCTCCTCTGCAGCTTTTCTGTCCAGTTCTTCCTGCCTCAGTCTGGCCTGTTCCTCCTCCTCCTTCTTCTTCTGTGTCTCTCGCTGTTGTTGGAGTCGTTGTGATTCTCGAGCAAAGATGGAGGATGATTCGATGTCGCCACGAGATTGCAAGTATTTTGCATGTGCCTCTTCCGCCCTTCTCTTCCTCTTGAGTTCCGACTTTTGAGTCATCCTGCTCACTCATCAACACAATGCAGTTAGTGAAGTCATGATATTTTGCCGCTACTGAGTGCCGTTGATGAAGAGGACGCGATAGGACGAGTTCCTAGTGTGAAATACCTGGTGTGAGTGAATATCAGGGTAAATTGAGTTTAGACAGAAAGTGAGTGTGAGCGCGGCTGATCCCAAGACAGAACACCAGTCCCTCCAACTTAATTTTAAGGGTGGGCTGCTTGTCACAATTGTCACTAACTGTCACATTCCCCTCCAACTTATATGGAGACAGGACCTCATGTCACCTGTTCTTGGCTACGAAAATGACAGTGAGGGAGGTGCCCCAAGTGGAACCGTTTCAACGCCCCTTTGGCATTGGTCAGCTGATCTTTAAATTCCCAAGTGTCCCCAGAGGCATCGTAACCTTTCCATCGGATGAGGTACTTCATGACATATTTAGACGATCAACGGACAGAGCGAGCGTCTAAAATCTCCTCGACCTCATATTCCTCAGCGTCACCCGGTCTAACAGCGGGGATCGGTCCCGGTTGGACATGTAACCGACCGGTGAACATTGTGTCACCTTTGATGTACGATTCCAGGAAAGAGACATTAAAGACTGGGTGACCCTTGTAGTCTGCTGACATACTCAGTTTGTAAGCATTCCGACACGGCGCACCACCGAATATGGATCGGCCCAAACAGGACCAAGCTTTTTCTTGACTACACCAGGCAGGTACAGGTGCTGAGAATGCAGTTTGACCAAATCGCCCTTAGAAAATGTCAGCTCGCGAAGGTGCTGATAAGCGTATTTTTGTTGATTTTCTTGGGCTTTGAGCAGGTTTTGTTGGACTTTTGACAGGGTGTCAGCAAACTCCTAAGTTAACTGGAGGGAGACCGGATTGTCAATCCCTTCAGGGTGAGTTAAAGACTCCCCTAGCACATTCAAAGGAGACTTAGGGACTCTACCCAGGCTGAGATCAGAAGGAGTCTTGCCCGTTGACGCGTGCGCCGCGCTGTTGACCGCAAACGGAATTTGAGGCAACAGCTCATCCCAATTATCTTGTTTTTGGTCAATATATGCTCTCAGCACCTCCTGCAAAACTCGGTTAGTTCTTTCAGTCTGCCCATCAGTCTGAGGGTGGTTAGCTGTGCTGAGCAACTGTTTGACTCCCATTAAAGCTCTCCAGAACTTAGAGGTAAATTTTGAGTCTCTGTCTGAGATGATATTAGAGGGGAGCCCATGTTGGCATACTACATGGTTGTAAAACTGCCTCGCTATTTCGAGTGTAGTCACTTTGACAATTGTGGGGATAAGAATAATCATTTTTGTCACTTTATCCACGACTACCAGTATTGAATCATGCCCATTGGCAGTTCTTGGTAGTGTGACCACCCAGTCCATGGATATAGTTTCCCAGCGTCCAGCTGGGATGGGAAGTGTTTGCAAGAGACCTCCCAGTGGTGTGTGCCTAGACTTATTTCTTTGACAGTGATCACAGGACTTCACATATTTCAAGACATCCCGGGGCAACCCCTCCCAATGATAATGTTTTGCCAGTTTGCCAACAGTCTTGGCCTGCCCCAAATGCCCACCCAGTAAACTGTCAAGCGCTTGACTCAGTAAGAGAGACCTTATTTTTTAAGTTATTAGGAATGACCAGCTTCAGCCTTCCTGAAGTGGTTTCAGTCACCCAGACCCCTGCTTTAAGCCGATACCCGAGTGCAATAGTACGGCACACACCAGTAGTGGGGCAAGGCTCAAATGTTGGGTCAGAAAGGTAGGCTTTCCTAAGTTGATCAAGGAAGGACTTTTTCACCCTTAGTGAAGTGAGTGCACACAGGACTTTATCTACAGCATGCTGACTAAAGTTCCTTTCTTGCAAGTCAGGTCTTCTAGAGAGTGCATCAGCAGGATTCAACTTCCCTGGTTTGTAGTCAATCTGGACTTGGAACTGCTCCAGCATCTGGCTCCAGCAACTCTCCCTCCTGGACAGCTTGGACTTCTTCTGAAAGTGAGTCAGAGCTAGATGATCTGTAATCACCTTAAAAGCTTTACCATGTAAGTAAGCTCTCCACTGTTTGAGTACATGAATGATAGCTAGCAGCTCTTTATTATGCACTGAGTAATTAATCTCCGCTGGATTAAATTTCATAGACTCATACAACACAGGATGCCACTCCTGCCGTACCTTACTATCCTTTGTGGTTTTGTCAGCAGGGTGCAACAAAATAGCACCCATGGCAAAGTCAGAGGCATCAGTAACCACCTGCACCGGTTTGCTGGGGTCATACACGGCTAGCACTGGGGCAGAACAAAGGGCATCTTTAAGGGTCTGGAAGGCAGCTTGCTGCTCTTCACCCCACACGTACCCTATGTCTTTCTTAGTAAGGTCAGTCGGTTGACTGGCCTTTGTGGAATAATTCTCAATAAATCTCCTATAGTAGTTAGCCAACCCGAGGAAGGATCTAACTTCAGAGACAAACTGTGGTACTGGCCAGTCCCTTATGGTCTGGACTTTCTTAGGATCCACACTGATGTCGTCTTTACTGACAACGTGGCCTAAGAATTCAATACTTTCTTTCAAGAAATCACACTTGCTCATTTTAGCATACAAGTGATTCTTTCTTAGAGTATCCAGGACTGTCCAAAAATACACAAGTGTACTGAGCAACAATTTTTGATGCAGTATGGTGCTCCGGAGGGCTTACCTTTTTCTCAACCACTTCTTCAGGTTGAGGAGGTACCTCTCTTAGCAGCAGACAGAACATTCTGTCTTCCTTCTGGTTCCAGCTTTTGACGAACTCCATTGCATTCAGCAACTTGCATCCTTCTGGAAGCCTCTTCTTTTCCTTCATTTGCCATCCACACAGGACAAGAGGAAGAGCACTGGTGGGTGCCAAGTCAGTCTGCCCATCACTGGCTCCTCTCACTTTAACTGTACCTCTGCTCCAACACACTTCAGCTTGATGTCTATTAAGCCAGGACCTGCCTAGCACGAGATCATAAAAGCCAGTGTTGAGTACCTCAAATGTAAGCGTTTCAGTTAGAACTGCAATGCCAGAACCTAACTGGACCTCAATAGGCTTGGTTATAACTCCTCCCGGGATACTTGAGGCATCTCCAAGGTATATCTTTCTATTCCCTTGGGTGACAGTAGGCAGCCTTAGCCGCTTAACTAAGTCCTTCTGGATAAAAGTATGTGACGCCCCTCCGTCAACAAATGCCCTCACCTTCCTACCTGCAATCATGCAATGGAGTAGGATAGGGGGGACCGTCTTTTCCTGACTTTCGCATTGTTCTCCTGACTTAGCAAAGAAAGGTTGGACATCAGGTGGAACAAGAGCATCCACAGTGTGCACACTGTGGACGTCTATATTGCTGATGGTCTCCTTTATCTGGTTGTCAGGCATGCATAGTGAATCCAGTTCAGCAGGACCCATAATACCAGCTACGAGGGCAGCTAGTGACGACTCACTATCTCTAGCATTCTCACAGTTAGTAGGCTGGATTACTGACTGTTGCTTTCTTTTGAAGGCTGGTCTTTTCTCTCGACCTTCGGAAGGTGCTTGACTGGACACTGTTATCTGTAGTGGCCCAACTGCTGACAATGGTAGCAAGTGGATTTTGATGAGGCTGGTCTCAGCTTAGTCCTACCACCACCTCTTCCATAGCCGCCTCGAGAGAAACCACCTCTACTTCTAGACTGTGAATCATTATACTCATACTCGTATTCATCACCCTGATCATCCTCAGCCTGGTCTCCTTCAATTGCATTGTAGGAACCGTGGGGCTTTTTGATAATCTTAGACACCAAAGCATTACTCAGGCGCTTGTGATTGAAGTGCTGCTGATCCCAGGCATCAGCATCCTGGATCAAGTCAGCCAACTTCTCATACTTCTTCTCAGCAAAATGACCAGCGACTTCGGATTTCAAGCCATACTCGAAGTATGCTATCCTATACCGCTCTGGCAAGTCTGGGTGTTTCATCATGTTCTCCCTGGAACTTTTGAGCAAACTCAGCAACTGAAGTGGTCTGCTTCAGTGTTAAGGAGATCATCGCATAGATAGCTTTCTCCTGCTGGTTGATGACATCAAACTTCTCATGCAACTTCTCGACAAACTCTACCCACGTAGGGTCACCGAGTTGCCGAGCCTTACGCTCTTCTTTCCAGTAAAGCCACCAGTCTGCGGCACTGCCTTTCAGTAGCGCACCGGTGTGCCTGACCTTCTCGTAATCTTGCAGTTCTGGGTAGTTCTCCAGCCACTGCTCAACATCCGCGAGACATTTGATCAGGTAATATTTTCTGTTTCCCTCAGGATCATATTCCTGGGGAGGTTTCGGCTTGGGCTTACTAGGCCCTCGGCCACCACCACTAGTGGTTTGAGACCCCAGTTGGTCTCTGTCCCGCAGTAGGGACATTATGATTTTTTTGTCCTCCTGTTGGGACTGATATATGGTCGCCATTTGCGACTGCATCTGAACGAACAATGCTCCCAAGTCTACACTCTGGGGTGGTAGATTAGCGAATGCAGCAGCAGCATTGGCCTCTACTCGCTGAGTAGTGTCCTCAACAGTCCCTCTCGCTCCTGCAGCAGCAATTCCTGCCGCATTCAGCCGGTCTCGTATTTGACCTAGGGGTACATTGAGTTGTACAGCAGGAGGTGGGTTCAGAACATTGGCCCTTGATGCCATATTTCCCTCGACGGTGTGCTCGTCAGCTGGCTGTCCTTTCCTCCTTTCTGTATCTTCAGCGGCCTTTGCTAATTGTTCAGCTTCTAAGTTGGCTCTCTCCTCCTCAGCTTGCTGTGCTGCAACTGCGGCAATAGCAGCTGCCTCATCTGCAGCCTCTCTAGCTGCAGTATCTGCCACTGCTTTAGAATAGGTACGGGTTCCCGCTACATGGCTTTCCGCCTGGTTTTCAACATTCTCGTTATCCTGGTTCTCCATGTCTCGGGAGTTGCTAGTTTGAGACCTTGTCCTTACCATACAAAGAAGATTGTAATAAGTGCTCCGATACCACTGACATGAATCGACTTACCAAATAGGCGATTAACAATTAGTAAAGATCTTTATATTAGCAAGTAATCTCTATGGATTTTTAGTTAACTGATTAAACGGCAAAAGGACAACACACTAGCAGTGAACTACACTCGTAAGTCAAATGCGAGTAAACTAGCATCAATAATGCAATCAGCAAACTCATACATAAGCAAGGTTAGAAGACAGTGTGTATCAATGGCTTCTCGCCTTGGATTTAGATCTCTCTCAGTAAGCTGTACAAGAGAGTTGACCTTGTTTTGGAATGCCGAACTCGAGAGCAATGCCTAGCATATGTACATGGAATGAGTTTACTGTTCAACGGCCAGTGCGATGGCACCGCCTACCCGGAAGTTAACCACGTTGGTAGGACCTCGGTTAACCAAATCCACCGCCATCTCCCATCATCCCAAATCGCCATCCATCATAGGGATGTCATTTGGCCATTCATCTAGCATACCACACTTAGATGCATATCGAGGCAGTTTGCTGCTACCGAGAATGGAAGTCAGCTGGCTGTCAAAGTATGTATCAGCAAGCTGACTTAAGCTGACTTCAGCCTGCTGCCTTCGACTGAGTCATTAAACTGATGTTAAATGTGAAGTCCAGCAAACTGATTATTAACTAGAGTTCAGCAGGCTGAACTTATTGAAGTGTTATATTTATATCAACCAATATACTGATTCATTACAATTTAGCTGTTACTTATGCAACATGACCAGGGATGTCCAACTGCGGCTTTTCCGTAAAGAGCAAAGAAGACGTCTCTGTGGGAGCTTGGCGTAGGAATACATAGAAGACCTGTTGACCGTGCTTAACCAATCGTCAAACTTGCTTGACTGATAGTAGAAGAGTCTTCGAAGGACTGTTCGTTCTCTTGGGCTTCTTGAAAGAGCAAAGTGTTATCTTTTTACCTCTCCTGTGGACAATGCACGTACTCTGATCGTAGTCCAACAATGCACTTGTCTTTTGAAGCCAAGTGTCACCCGAAATTGCATCAACATCAGCGGGAGGGTTGTTACATGGAGCCGTTCCCGCGGTATGACTGCAACTTAAGAGGTAACCATATTGTCCCAATTATGTCAGGTAAAGGACCATCGCCAAGACGAAGTTGGACAATTGATTTGACTGGAACCAGCTTTAAATTTTGCGCAAAACGTGCGCTTATAAAGCTTGTGGATGCACCGAAATTGATGACAATAAAAACAATACGACCTGAGATGTAACTCTTAGATGTCATGCTTAATGCCAAAGTGTCGTTGTGCATAACGAGCAAAGTCTCATCTCGAAGAGGAGAAAGAGAAATGTAAAGCTACGCAGGCAAACGCCCATTTTGCATCGTCAAACTCTTGGAAAAATTGAGTGATACGCTCAATCACAGGGGGTCCTTTAGTGAATGCAGCAATGTAAATTGGGGCAAAACAGTGTTTTGATCGACGTGAAAATGACAAGTGATCGTAACACTTTTCAAGGTTAGGGTCATTGAGCTGAAAGTGCAAAAACACGCAAGCATGTATGCACTCGAGTTTCGTAAACTCGACAAAGCTCAACACTTGCATACCAATATATTTTGAACAAAATACATTTATATCAGGTATGTCGGAGAGGACAAGAATCTTTGGTGGATGGAAACAAACGCCAAGGATTTTTTGTTCACTCAGAAGTGTTGTCGATAGCTCAGGAGAAGGCTTTGCGGCTATCTCCTGAGCTACTCTTTTAAAGGCCCCTTGCCTTTAGCGTTTGAATCAAACCTCGTATCCTTCTTTGAAGGACAATACTTGGAGGTATGACCCTGCTTGCCGCAATGAAAACACAGACCCTCAACCATCATGCGATGTTTGGCTTCTGTGTTATCAATCTTGCTAATCTTAGGTGCTGGCCCCGCTTGTCGAGAACCGCCGGCCACGCCGTAAGGGGTGCTACATTTTGGATCCGGCTGACCAGTCCTAGTAGGAGCAACAACAGGAGGAGAGCGATTGTGAAATGAATCGACTTACCAAATAGACAATTAACAATTAATGAAGGTCTTTATATCAGCAAGTAATCCTTATAGTGCTTTTTGTTAATTGATTAAACAGCGAAGAACAACACTCTAGCAGTGAACAACACTTCGCAAGTCAAATGCAAGTAAACTAGCATCAATAATGCAATCAGTAAACTCATACATAAGCAAAGTTAGAAGACAGTGCGTAACAATGGCTTCTCGCCTTGGATTCAGATCTCTCTCAGTAAGCTGTATAAGAGAGTTGGCCTCGTTTCCGAATGGCGAACTCGAGAGCAATGCCTAGCATATGTACAAGGAATGAGTTCACTGTTCAACGAGAAGTGCGATGGCACCGCCTACCCGGGAGTTAACCACGTTGGTAGGACCTCGATTAACCAAATCCACCGCCATCTCCCAGCATCCCAAATCGCCATCCATCCAAAGGATGTCATCTGGCCATTCATCTAGCAAACCACACTGAGATGCATATCTAGGCAGTTCGCTGCTACCGAGTACGGAAGTCAGCTGGCTGTCAAAGAATGTGTCAGCAAGCTGACCTAATTTGACTTCAGCCTGCTGCTCCCGGCTGAGTCATTTAACTGATTATTTTATGAAGTCCAACAGACTGAATATTAACTAAAGTTCAACAGGCTGAACTTATCTGATTATTATATTTAAATGAATGTTATATCTGCCAATATACTGATTCATTACAGATTGTTGCAAACAGGCTAACTACAAGGTTGCGACGCCGGTTGCTCCTATTGAAACAATCTCTGTGTGGCGAATCATATCAACTATCGAAGTCCACTCTAAGCCTGTGAGGGGATTTGCATTGAGACGAGATCCAATGTCAGGCTGGAGTCCCGTGCGGAACATGTGAATCTGAGTACCCATATCCGCAGGAACGTCTACTATCTGTGCTATTGAGATACTAAAACTTGCTGACATATGCCTCGATAGTGCCCGTCTGCTTGAGAACATCTAACTTTTCCCGTGCTACCTTGGAAAGGTTGTGACGTTCAAATGAATTCCGTACTCTAAATTCCTCAAACGTCATCGGCTGACGGTCTTGCCCATGCCACAACTGAGAGGCATCCCCCTTAAGAAAAGTGGAAGCCATCATGGTTTGGGCGACGGAGCGATCTTGGCTAATACAAAGAATATATTGAGTTCCTTTAGGAAACGACAAACATCGCAACCCGGGCCCCCTGAAACTTTTTGGGAGGAGAGGAATTGTATGAGGGCGTCGGTGCCGAGGCCTGCCCAGGGTGGACGGGCTGGTGAGGTGTGTTGACAGCGTGGTCAGATGGTCCCGCCCCCCCTTGAGCAGCCTGCGAAGAAGGAGGAAAAATTGGATTAGCGTCGAGTTTGACGACCAAGATTGTGATGATCTGCGCCAAGTGGGGACTAGTGGTCTTGGAGAGAGAGATACGTTCCTTCGTACGACCCATAATCACCCCCAAATTGTGAAGGACAGCACCCATGTTGATAATTTCCGTAGTCAAAGCTTGGAAGCGAGCAAAAACATGTGTTTGATAGGATCAAGGGGTACGAGGTCCCTTGGGCTCTTGGTTGTTGTCGCCTGGGCCGCCGGCTAGATATTGAAGAACAACAAGCGGAGGATGAATGGCTGCCGCAACGGCGACTTAGGCCGCGGCAGCGGTTGCAGCGTCTGTAGCAGTAGCATCGGCACCAGTGGCGGTCTCAATAGAAAAGCCGAGGTTTTTGCTCCAGAAACTACAATAAGCGATCGTAGCGCACGGCAGGACTAGGATGGGTGACCATCCCAATTAAGAATTTCCCCTGAAATATATTTTTCCAAAATATATTTCCCAACGACCAAAAATGAAAATTCTTGGAGAAATTGAGATTGGCTCCGATACCAATGTAATGTTTCTGCTTTTCTTAAGGATCTTTGCTCGATATTGAAGAAAAATTAACTATTTAATGGAAGAATCAAGGACAATTTTGCATATTTTTAATACTTGAGACTATGAGAATAAGAACGTAAAATCGTAGAATGCGTGCAGTGAGAATTACACTTTCAATGACTCTTGCAAGTATATGTACTTGCACAACATGAAGCACTGGAGTGCTTCGAGTCACCTGCTAGGGCACTGGTTTATGTTTGACAAAAACAAGCGAAGGGGTATAACTCGTTCGATTGAATGCTTGTAACGCGCCGTTTGGCCGTTTGGAGACTTTTCGACGATTTCCGAAAAAACGTTTTGCGCCACAAGGGCGTTTTCGTGTTCACGCGACTTTCCAAAAAAGTCGCGACTGTTCGGTTGATTGCGTACGTTCACGTCTGATATGAATTGGGAGTTTATAAAAATTCTTTGGCCGTCAGGTGTGGACGTTTCTGTTGTGATATAAGTTAGAACATATCATTTGGACTATAGTATGATGCTTTTGAATATTTTGGAATAGTTTTGTGTGGACGCAAGTGTGGATAGATCTTTTAGTGACTTGGTTCATGTTCCCTGAACTTTCTAAGGCATTTTTGTATTTAGAAGGATGGCCTAGAAGAACCCCATGTGGCAAAAGTCAAATGTGC
Source organism: Mesotaenium endlicherianum (assembly GCA_009602735.1). Taxonomy (NCBI): domain Eukaryota; kingdom Viridiplantae; phylum Streptophyta; class Zygnematophyceae; order Zygnematales; family Mesotaeniaceae; genus Mesotaenium; species Mesotaenium endlicherianum. The sequence continues at coordinate 32,312 of WELA01001210.1, forward strand.
CATTTTTAGGTCAAAAGGACATGTGTACATTATTCTAGAAAGAGGTGGCAAGTTTTGGGATGTGTTGGGTGCCAACACATCAACGTGCACCTTCCTAGAAATTAATTGTGTAGCAAGTATATAATCAAGAGCTAGCACGTAGAAAGGGAATTCGATGATTGCCAAGTTTGAGAAATATATTAACTTTCTACAAACCATCTCTCTTTCAAGAAGCTACCACTTGTGTGCTATGATCCTAATCTTGAATAGATAAAGAAATCTACTTTATTAAGTACTTTATCCATCTGTGTCACTACAGTGGTGTCGGAGCCAGGCACTTTTGTAGCACAAGAAGATGGCCGATCCTCAAGATCAACAACAAGCTTTAGAAGGAGGCAATACACCTCCAAGAGACCCTCCTCCAGCATCGACGGGAGAGCCCAATGAAGAAAATCTGCCACCACAAGAAGCTACCACTTGTGTTCAAAGATCGTAGTCTTGAATAGATAAAGAATTCTACTTTATTAAGGACTTTATCTATTTGTTTCACTACAGTTTCAAATGAAGGACAAGGGTTTGAATCCCTCCAGGTAGAAAGTAACTTCGTAAATTCGTTTCCGTTTGAATTGCACCTGTCGTGGAATCGCGTTGACGCGGCCGGGAGGTCGCGGGTTCAATTCCGGCCGGTGATTCCCTTGTGTTATCGGTTCGGGTTTTCTTTCGATCGTCGTTAAGTCGAAACATTGTGACAGTCATTATCCGAATCATGAACGTCATAATGAGTTAATTAATCCGTAGTTAATTACCTTAATTGTCTTGTAGTTAATCGAAGTAACTTTATGATGTATTGCAATATTGTTTTGCAAACTATTGAAGATACGTTATCGATAAATTTGCTGGTCATCTCGCCAATCAACCGAAATTTGTCGGCACACGTGTGTGGCAAGAAACTTGTCAAAATGCAATCTTTCATCGTTTCGAAAGTATTTTAGGAATTAAAAAAAATATCCTAAAATATGCCTAAAAAGCTCAGATCGTTACATTGGGTGCTGGCTTCAGCAACGAGACGAGGCAAGCCCCACTTGTAATTAGAGTATTGTTCAACATAGCAATGGGGGGGTGTGGCAGCGAGGAAGCATAATTTGGCACAGTAAGGCAGGGTGCTCGAGGCCTGGGGCTCGCCTAGCACTAGAGAGGGCGAAGTTGGCACTAACACCCTCGTCCGCTCTCACCCCTTCTGGCCCTGCGCCTACACAACCCCACTCCACCCACCCCACGCCCCACATGCGCGCGCGCGCGAGAGAGAGAGAGAGAGAGAGNGGAAAGAGGGAGGGAAAGGGAGGGGGAGAGAGGGAGAGAGAGGGAGAGGGAGGGAGAGAATGGGAGAGAGAAAGGGAAAGAGTAAGGGAGAGAAATGGGCATCTGCAATAGTTGTTCGGGCCGAAAGCCGGTGACACATGGTGTCGAGAGCACCAGGCCCAATCACTCAGTTTCATTGACCAGTGCGGAGAAACGCCCTGCCTACTGGAGTTTCAGAAATTCAATGTTAGAAGCAAACATATAAATGCAAGCAATAACATGCTTGCGGCTATCTTCCGCGGTTGTTGGGTTGTGGCGGCGGGCTTCATCAAAGTTGGTCACTTGCTTGCATTCGTTCATGCTCGAGGCTTTGGGTTGGGTCAGAGCCATTTTGTTCAGCCAGTTCGACAACGCGCAAGTAAAACAGAGGGACAGACGTCTGGAAAGCTAGAGGTTACAGTGTTGGTATGAGCAGGAGCGATTAAGAGGGGAACACGGTGCGTTTGGTGAGCCTGAGGCCCGGAAGATGGGGTTCGGGGATGGGTGCCCACTGTTTCACAAAAGAAAGGGAGCAAAAATTGAAATCCACCATTTGTAAACGAAGGGTGGCCTCCTTTTTGAAAGAAGGTGCCGTCTCCACCGTTTTGCTTCAGTTGTCGAATGCATTTGCCCTCTCCACCTTTTGAAAAGACGGGAAAATTGCCAACCACCCAATGTCCCTTCTAAGGGTGATTGAGAGGATTTGAGAGGAACCCAAGAACTGAAAGTCTAACTTACGGTTTCGTTGGATTGTTCTGGTATGGTTCTGGTCAGTTTTGTTGATCAGCTGGTGATATCAGTTTTATGGTAAATTGTTTTATGGTAAATTATGTTAAAAGCCTCGCATTGACCAAAAACCAGGTAATCCCGTCAACAAGCAGGCGTATGCTTGAAATCACTCGAAATAGCTTGAAAAATTCCTTGTCCGACGTGGCATGGCGTATGCAAAGAGTACGATTAGGTGGCACTGGATACGGAAACTGGACACGACCAAGCACAGCAGAGCTTCCATCTCTCAGGCCCTCAAGACCACTTGGGAGCACTTGGGAGTCGAGACACCTCGGGAAATTGCATGTAAGTTGGACTAGCTTAAAATGACGTGGCAATCGCAGATGTATCTGGACACTTTCGACAGAAACCGCTCTTCGTTGCAAATTCCTCTAATTTCCATGGAAAAGAAAGCCAAGTTGTATGTTTTGCATCAATTGTCCCGTTGACATTCCTCACTAGAGAATTTGCAATTTTTGCGTTGAGAGGCTGTGGAGTCATAAATGCGGCTCTAGGAAGAATGACACATGCTTGTGCATTTTCTTTGGACCGCAATACCGGCTTTAAGGAATGTCAAAGTGCACGTGCTTAAATATATAGATACCGAAATGGGTTCAGAAGGACCAGCCTCATTTCAGGTCAAGTCGGTCAGCATTCCTCAGCAAAAGACGTACGAGAATCGGGTCTTCCCTCTAGTATTATCTCCTGCTATTAATACTGGTACTTTTCATCAAACTGAAGCTCACGCGTCACCAGATCAGCATAACGGAGAGCCTAGTTCTGGAGCTTCTAGCCCTGGAAGTATAGGTATACTTGATGTAGAAGCTTGGGTAAGGCAGCAGAAAATATGGATCGAGAATCAGTTGCTTGAGTATGGTGCCGTACTTCTGAGGGGTTTCCCCGTCGAGTCAGCCGCAGATTTTAATCGTGTAGTGGAGGCTTTTGAATGGGAGGAGCTCCCTTACGTCGGAGGTGCAGCTCCGAGGACCAACGTTGTTGGGCGAGTGTTTACCTCAAATGAATCACCCCCAGACCAGAAGATACCCTTTCATCACGAGATGGCTCAGGTAGGAGCACTTTCATCATGCATCTTCTTAGTATTGGTGCAGAGTCGCGCCCTAATGACCTGTGGGTAAGCTGCAAAAGATACTGTTGGACATGGTATTAAGATGTCTTCCTTGAGGACTGGAATGTTTGCTACCTTTTTCCTTGTCTTGTTTGTTGGCAAGCAATGTCCTGCTTTGACGCAGTGAGCAGCCGGTTGCTGTTTGGTCGAGGTCGTTGGCTGGGTTAGTTTCGTGAGTTTTGTGCAGGTTTTCTTTTGTATCCTCTTCGTTTTTCAAGTACGCAAGCAGTAGGGCAGGAGACGTTTGGGCAGTGTTTTCCGAGCAGTCCAATCAGTACAGCTCCTGACTGAAGCTACATATATTTGTTATCATAAAGCAGCTCACTGCAAAGAGCTTCCGCCTTCAGCGCCCCGTGGCACACTGTGCTAGTCATGGACGTCAGTATGCAGCTAACTTCCGGGCAGGCTAATGCATCAGCAGGCTTTTGACCTTAGCTCGGTGACAAATGGACCCAGACCACTCCCGCCAGGCCAGGCTGGGGGGCCACGCGCCTCGGGCTAGTGAGAGCTAGCGAGTGAGCGAGCACGCAGCTGGCAGCAGGTGCTTTTGGAGCCCATCTTTGACTCGTCAGCGCATCTTTGACTATGTCAGCCCGTCGTTGACTTAAGTCAAAACGCTCCTGGCAGGTCCCCGAGTACCCAGCCAAGCTCTTCTTCTTCTGCGAGGTCCCGCCGGCAGAGGGCGGGGAGACCCCAATCCTGCTGAGCCATGAGGTGGTGCAAACCATGGAGGCTCGGTGGCCCCAGTTTGTGAGGGAGCTGCGCGAGAAGGGCCTGGTGTACACGCGCGTGCTGGGCGAAGGCGACGACACCACGTCGGCCATCGGGCGCGGCTGGCAGTCGACGTTCCTGACGACTGACAAGGAGGAGGCCACCAGCAGGCAAGCACGCGCAAAGCAGCCCCCCCCCCCCCCCC
>WELA01001210.1:61046-78296 GCA_009602735.1 Mesotaenium endlicherianum
GCCACTTGACATCCCTATGGTGGATGGCTATTCGGGATGATGGGAGATGGCGGTGGATTTGGTTAACCGAGGTCCTACCAACGTGGTTAACTCCCGAGTAGGCGGTGCCATCGCACTGGCCGTTGAACAGCAAACTCATTCCATGTACATATGCTAGGCATTGCTCTCGAATTCGGGATTCGGAAACGAGGCCAACTCTCTTGTAAAGCTTACCGAGAGAGATCTGAATCCAAGGCGAGAAGCCATTGATACGCACTGTCTTCTAACCTTGCTTATGTATGAGTTTACTGATTNGAGAGATCTGAATCCAAGGCGAGAAGCCATTGATACGCACTGTCTTCTAACCTTGCTTATGTATGAGTATACTGATTTGCATTATTGATGCTAGTTTACTCGCATTTGACTTACGAGTATTATTCACTGCTAGTGTGTTGTCCTTTGCCGTTTAACCAGTTAACGGAAAATACCATAAAGATTACTTGCTGATATGAAGATCTTTATTAATTGTTAATTGCCTATTTGGTAAGTCGATTAATTTCACTAACTGTTCCAGATGAGAATTAAAACTAAAGATGAGGAAAGGGTCAATAATACCAAAACGCACACGTCTTTACCAATAGATGCCACATTCAAGAAATGAATTGACTTACTTATAAGCAGTTAACACTTAATAAAAGACTTAAATATCAGCAAGTTATCTTTATCGTATTTTCCCTCAGAGTGTTCATCACTATCTGGTGGTGCTCAACATGCTCAAACTCATTTTAGACAAATTAGGATATTATCAAAATAGACTTGCATAAACTTATCCACCTAAGGTCTGAAAATGTCATTCATAGCACGGTGCATCCATGAAGGTAGCAGGAGCATCGGTAAGAATGAAAGGCATCACATTACACTCATAATGTCCAAAGATGGTGCGGTCATCAATCTTGTGTTCATTTCCCTCAGCAATTCTGCTTTGATAATAATCACTCTTAAGATCAACCTTACTAAACATTTTAGCTCCAGACAATGTATCAAGCAAATCCTCAACTCTGGGTGAAGCATATTTGTCTTTAACAGTGATTCTGTTTAATCCACTCACATTCGTATACTGCCATTATTCTTTTTAATATAAAAGATGGATGCGCCATAAGATGAATCTCCTCTAGTTCCTTAATTTATGTTTATAACTCTTCACTCTCCTTGCCAAGGAGGGTGACTCCCAGGTACCAGATCAATCTTATGATCTACCTCTCCCTTAGGTGGCAATCTTGGGGGCATGTTAAAAACATCATCATACTGAGCAACAATTATTCCACCAGTAAGGTGCTGTGAAGGGCTCACCTGTTTCTCAACCACTTCTTCAGGTTGAGAAGGTACCTCTTTGAGTAGTAGGCTGAACATTTTGTCCTCGTTCTGACAAACTTCGTTGCATTCAGCAACTTACATCCTCTTGGAAGTCTTTCCTTCTCCTCCATTTGCCATCCATACAAGACAAGAGGAGACACATTGGTGGGTGCTAAGATAGTTTGCTCAGTGCTGGTCCCTCTCACCTTAGCTGTATCTTTGCTTCAACACACTTTATTTCTATTCAACCAAGGCCTCCCAAGCACGAGATCATATAAGCCACTGTTTAGTATCGCAAATATAAGCATTTTAGTTAGAATTGCAATGCCAGAATCTAACTGGACCTCAATAGGCTCGTTTATAATTCCTCCCAGGATACTTGAGGCATCTCCAAGGAATATTCTTCTATTCCCTTGGATGACAGTAGGCAGCCTTAGCCGCTTAACTAAGTCCTTATGGATGAAAGTATGTGACGCTTCTCTGTCAACAAATACTTTACCTTTTTACTTGCAATCATGCAATACAATAGAATAGGAGGGATTGACTCTTCTTGACTCGCATCGTTCTCCTGACTTAGCAAAGAAATGTTGAACATCAAGTGGAACACGGTCATCCAGAGTGTGCACTCTTTGGAGATCTATATTGCTGCTGGTCTCCTTAATCTGGTTATCATGCATGCATAGTGAATCTAGTTCAGCAGGGCCCATATTGTAAAGTCATAGGATTGTAGAGTGCATTTTTTGTGGTCATTTTGATACAAAATTCATCGAATTTGGTTAGATATTGAGAAAGTTATGGATTTCTAAAGTTTAATTAATTCTAAAGGTTCGTCGACAACTGTCCTTAATTTGCGGTGAGCGCGACTGTCGAATTGACCGACACTGTCGAGCGATCTAGTCCCTTAGAGTTTATTTGAACTGTCACGTAATTTTGGCTGACGCGGAGTGCCAACCAGGTCGATTTACCTAGAAGTTTTGAATTAGCCTAGCGCGCCTAAGTTGGTATATTCTAGACATATCGATGCATGCATGTGAAAGTCAAATCGGCCCGACACGTAGGATGAGGCTGATCTCGCCTACTCACGCATATTTTGGAAGGGACGATGTGACAAACACTTTGAAATTTTGTTGCTAAGCGGCCCTCCCTCCTAGGGGCGAGCGGTCGTCGTAGAAATTTATAAAGAGGCATAACTTGTTCGTTTCTCATCAGTTTTCACTTTCTATAGATTTCTACGAGTTTGTAATGCCTTTCATTCTGTTCCATTTGTGAGCACTTTCTTGCTACTCAAAATGTTGAGTAATTTTCCTAGGCCTTCTTAGGATATGCCGCTGCACTCTTTAGTATGATTGCAACTTGTTTGGTTCCTCGTGAGTCACTACGCATCCACTAGGGCACTCTGCCCCTTTCACATATCACCTGCTAAGAAGGCAGCTAGCGATGACTCACTACCTCTAACATCCTCACAGTCAGTAGACTAGATTATTGACGTTACTGTCTTTTAAAGCTGGTCTTTTCTTTCCACTTTTGGTAGGAATTTCTTAAGACACTGCTCTGTGTAGTGGCCTCTCTCTACGCAGTGGTAGCAAATCCGATTTGCTGAGGCTGGTCTCGGCTTAGTCCTACCACCACCTCTTCCAGAGCCTCCTCGAGAGTACCTACCTCTCCCTCTAGACTGTATAGCATTGTACTCGTACCCCAAGTACTCTTGCTCATCCATCTGATCATCCTCATCCTGGTCTCTTCAATGACATTGTAGGAACCATGTGACTTTTTGACAATCTTAGCCACCAGAGCACTACACTGGCGCTTGTGGTTGAACTGCTGCTGATCCCAAGTATAAGTATCTCGGCTCAAAGCAGCCAGCTTCTTATACTTCTTCTCAGCAAAATGACTTGACACCTCGGACTTCAAGCCAAACCTGAAGTAAGCTATCATGTACTGCTCTGGCCACGTAGGCTGTTTCATCATGTTCTCTTGAGCATACTCCGCAACTGAATTGGTGTGCTTCAGTGTCAAGGAGATCATCGCATAGATAGCTTTCTCCTGCTGATTTATGACATCAAACTTCTCATGCAATTGATTAAGAAACTCTTCTCACGTAGGGTCACCGAGTTGGTTAGATTTTGTTCTTCCTTATAGAAGAGCCACCAGTCCGCTGCGCTGCCTTTCAGCAAAGCAGCGGTGTGCCCGATTTTCTCAAAATCTTGCATGTCTAGAGAGTTCTCCAGCCACTGCTCAACATCACTAAGAAACTTTATTAAGTAATACATTTTGTTCCCCTCAGGGTCATATTCTTGAGGTGGCTTTGGCTTTGGCCTGCTAGATCCTCTGCCACCACCAGTAGTGTGAGAACCCACTTGGTCCTTCTCACACAACATTGGCATCATAAGTCTCTTGTCATCTTGTTGGGACTGATACATCATAGTCATCTGAGATTGTATTTTAGCAAATAGTGCACCCAAATCAACATAGTGAGGTGGCAATCCAGCCATAGCAGCACCAGCAGCATTAGTCGCCCAGCAGCAGCTTCAGCATTTCCTCTTGCTGTTGCATTAGCAATTCTTGCTCCACTCAACTGTCGATCTATCTGATCGAGAGGTACAGTGGTTGGTTTTGAAGATTGGCCCTTTCTGCCATAATCTCTTCACCGTTTTGTTGTTCACCAGACGTTGCTTTTTGACATCCGCATTCTGCTCCGCCTTAGCTACTCGTTCAATCTCTATTTTGATGCGTTGCTCTTCAGCCTGCTTGACTGCTATCCCAGCAATGGCTGTTGCCCCTTCTGCAGCTTCTCTATTGGCTGTATTTGCTAATGCTTCAAAATAAGTGCGAGGTCCAAATACATGACTCTCGGCCTGTCCTTCAATGTTAGCATCATTCTTGCCCTCCATATTTTGAGAGTTGCTAGTTTGAGACCGCGTCCCTACCATACAAAGAAAACTGTGATAAGAGCTCCAATATTACCGAAATGAATCGACTTATCGATAGACAATTAACTATTAATAGAAGATCTTCATTATCAACGAGTAATCTTCATGGTGTTTTCTGGTTAACTCTAGCATTGCATTGCTCATAAATCATTACAAGTAAACGAGCATCAATCATGCAATCAGTAATCTTATACATAAGCAAGGTAAGTCTTTAGAGACAATTCTCGTAATGGCTTCTTGCCTTGGATTCATATATCTTCTCAATCAGCGGTACAGAGAGTTGGCCTCGTTTCCAAATGCCGAACTCAAAAGCATAACCTACCTATGTACAGGAAATGAGTATACTGTTCAACGGCAAGTGCGATGGCATCGCCTACTCGGGACTTAACCACGCCGGTAGGACCTTGGCTAACCAAATCCACAACCATCTCCCATCATCCCGATTCCCGAATGGCCATCCCACCCAGGGTGTCATCTAGCCACTTATTTAGCATATCACACTTAGATGCATAACTAGGCAGTTCACTGATAACAAGTACGGCAATCAACTGACGTCAAAGAATGTGTCAGCAAGCTGACCAGTAGAAGACTTCAGCCTGCTGCTCCCAGCTGAGTCATTAAGCTGAATATTACTAACAATCCAGCAGATTTAATATTAACTACAATTTAGCGGACTAAACTTAATTAACTATTATGCTTAAATAAATACTACACTATCAATAATAATTGATTCATTACACCTGGACGCGAGTCCAGCCTTACACACGTGTTGTCTGACAACACATAAGTTCGGTCAATCTTGACTCCTAGCGACGGGTACACGTGTGACAGCGCATAAGCTCGGTCAATCTTGACTCCCAGCGATGGGTGGGAATTTGTTACGCAGGTCAGCCGTGGGCTGCCTTCGACTAGGCTAGCAAGAGCCACGCCAGCAACTGTCGAATCTCGCAAAACTGAAGCGACATGTCCCTGAGCCCATGGCCTATTGGTATCGCCTCCACGGTGGCACTGGCACAATATGAGACATGGTTTTGAACCCCACGTGAGCGTAGGCACCGACGAAGAGGTTACGCTGTCATGCGCAATGCTTTCACGGCAAAGCGCATATGACATTTAACTTGGTACAAGTTAGTTTAAGCAATAACTTTGAGGTGAGTGCATGCATGTGCTTGGGTAAGCACGAGCTATGCACACTTTGCCCTCATTCTCGCTTACATTTTCTCGATTATTGAAGGAAGAAGGAAAAAGGAGGAATAGGAAGGAGAAGGCGCAAAGCTGAAGGAGTTTCCAAGGTCACAATGAGCCCGAGAAGGCAAGCTTTTTCCGACGCTTGTAGATCTTCACTTCCATTCTCTCACGTTTGTACTATAAGTTAGAATTGCGGATTTCAAAAAAATGATTCCCTCTTTGAAAAGATAGAATCTGCAGGTTAGACCTGCAAGGTGAACTCAGTGTAGAATTAGGACGAACACTACAAGCGTGCGAGAAACACTCGAAATGGTGAATTTTGTGTTAGTTTCTAACTTTTAGAAGTCTTGAATGTTGAATTGCTGTATGCAAGAGCAGTTTGAGTGAGGAAAATCCTCAGTAAAGAATTGAGAAGTCCAACTTGCAGTGAAGAATTGACAGGCACGGCTAAGAGCGAGAGGCTCGGCCAAAGCAACATAAATTTCTGTAAAATCGTGAGTTTAGTAAGCTTGTATCCTTGAAAATAAAGCGAAAGCGCGTGTGTATGGAATCTTTTTCTTAATCAACAACTTTGATGCGATTTTGTATACTACAAATATTGTCAACTGTAAACCCATTAACTCAGGCAAAGAGCCAGTTAAGACGTGGATGCGTTTGTCCTTGTAAAAGGATCTGAGCAACAGGTTCTTTTTTGCAAGAATTGTTGTTAGTCTTTGGAAGAAGGCCAGAATAAGATCAAAGATTGAAGACTTACCCAAGATTTTGCTTGTGCTAGTTTAGGATGACCAGGATGCGGTCAATCAAGTGCACTTTGTCACCAACACACGTGCGTATGCCGGTAATTGGTGATCAACCAGGTTGAAAACTCAGGTGCAAAGGCCACCGACAAACTGAACAGGTTGAAGGCAACCTTCACACTTGCATGTGGCATTTACATGGGTAGGCGTGACTGGGTTTTGACACTTGTCACAAGGATTTGTTACACCACCTCACACACTACTTGGTCCTAGCTGTCGATTCGCTCGAAGGTGCCCGAAGTCTGACTTCGACAGGGTACGATAATTTCCTTCAAAGTAATCTGAAGTAATCTGAAGTAATCCTGTCGATTATGGCTGGATTCTGGCATCGTGATGAATTTCGGTGCCTCTCTGGCACTTTCTCAAAATAGTAAGCATGTGATCCACCACAAAGTTCGCCGACGATATTTGTTCAAGAACAAAGTTTTGTCCCTCTCGGTGCTTTTCTCGTAGCTCGAGTCCGAGTTATACGGAATATTTTCGACAATCGGCGAAGACGCTCGGCGATAAATTGGCAGTGATTCAAGTAAAGTGCCAAGTATGCGCAAAGCCAACTTCATGCCCAAAATTAAAGGACTAGAAAAATAAGTGCTCATTTGACCTTTGGCCAGACTTGCTGTTTCAATTATCATGCTCCACGCTGCTTGCATGATGCCGAACTGTGAGCAACTGCAGGGCCGATCCCCGTTTCCGGGCTGGGTAGGAGCTTAAATAAAACATTTTAGGTTGCAAGACCTTGAACCAATACATATATATTCTGAGCAGATGTGTGTGAGTTGCCTTCCACCGTGAGCACTTCTGCGCTCCAAAACTGTTCGAGCCGTTCTTGATCATAAGCTTCTACGAGATGGGTGCTGCAACAGCTTTGACAGCTTCTTGGACGATGTCCTGCTCCTTCACCAAATGTGGTACATTTGCACCAGTCAGTGGCGCTTCTTGTTGTGCCTCACAGGTGAAGAAATTGAGTCCTATACGAACCGGACTTTCAGGCTTTCTTGGGACCAGAGCAGCCAAGAGGGCTGCACTGACGTCAGGACTTGGAACATTTACTGGACTGGAGGTCGTAGGGGGCCGGGGTTGTCCTGCAGACATAGCATGCAGGCCGTCAAAGGAGTTTAGCGCTGCAAGTAGTGGGCTTGGGGGACCTTCTCCTAAGTCCATCTCAAAAACTCCAAAAGCTGCTGCCCAGGAGGTGGCAGCACCTCCTGTAGCGTCAGACGAATCTGAAACGTCGGACTTGGCAGTAGGGGACGATTCAGAGGCGACGATCAAGTGGGCGCAGAACTGGTATCCCGTGTCACCCGTCATTGACATGGACCCTGCCGTACCTTATCCCTTTGAGGTACATGCAGGCCCTGTTCACACTGGGGCTCTTCACCCCCTCCACTTCTGTTCCCACATCGCCTTTACTTGCTCCTAATGTTTCTGTGTTCTCTCGTGGCCTTTGACCTCCCCTGGTTCTGTTCACACTGTGAGCTTTGACTTCATTTCTGCCCATAATCTAGACCCCTCTCCAAGTCTGTTGACTCGGTGACCTTTGACCCCCTCCTGGCCTTTTTACACGTGTCTTTTGACTTCCTCCTCTTCGCACCGGGCATTCGACTCCCTGCTGCTCAGTCCACAGACGACCCTTGACTTCCTCCTCTTCGGTTCACATGCGAGCCTGCTCTTGCTTGAGAGCCTGTGCCTAGCTTTTTTTGGGCGCCACTTGGCACCTAGTGTTCTTTTCTTGCTTTTCAGCTGTCCAGCTGTTCAGCTGTTGCGCAGAGATTCTCAGGGATCCAATATTCTTCTATTCACATGCTTCCATTCTCCTTTGTATTCTCTCTGAGTCAGCAGGGTGCTGCTGAGGCCTCTGTCGTTGGACTCCTCGAAAAATAGCCGAAGCTCTCTTTCAAGAAGAGAGTGCGTGCGTGCGTGTGTGCATGCGTGCGTGCGTGCATGCATTTGTGTGTGCATGTATTCGTGCATGTGTGCGTGAGCGTGTCAAGCTGTGAATGTGTGTGTGCGTGCGCCTGTTGCGCGTTCGTGTGCCTGTGGGTCTGTGTGTATGTGTGCGCAAGCGTGTGTTCGTGCGTGTGTCCATGTGCCTGTGCGTGCGCGCATGTGTATGTGTATGTGCGCACACGTATATGTGTGTGTGTCTGTATGTGTCCATGCCCCTCACATGCGCGCGTACGTGCGAGCGCACGCGTGCAGATCCTAGGGAGGAAGGTGGTGTTCTGGTACAGCCCCAAGGAGCAGAAGTGGAGCTGCGTGGACGACCGCTGCCCCCACCGGCTGGCGCCGCTCTCGGAGGGCCGCGTGGACCCCGCCAGCAGCACCCTGCAGTGCAGCTACCACGCCTGGAGCTTTCGCAGCGATGGCTCCTGTGCCAGCATCCCGCAGCTTGCCGATGCTGCCTCCGCGCTCGGTGGGTGCTCTCTCCCTATCCCCCCCTCTCCCTCTCTCTGCCCCCCTTGCCGTTCTGCTCGCCCAATCCCAATACTCAACCTGATTTTCATCCAAGCCTTATCCCGAGCCTGATTAAGGCTTCGATACCGAGCCTGATCACGAACTGTGAACGTCTGTTTTGCGATGTCCCGTAGGGACGTACTTTTCCATCCTCGATCTAGACAGGTCACTAGGCGCTTCATTAGTCCCGGAAGGAAGAAAGTGTGTGACTTTCTCTGCCACCTGCAACCTGGTTTTTTCGAGTAGTTCTGACTTGGGAACATCAAAGGATTTTAAACCTATGTAGAGTGGAGCAGTCATTAATACTTTTTTTTTCTGTTTTATAGGATTTGGCCGAAAGAGGCCAACAGGGGGAGCAGAACAAAACGGAGGCCCCCCCGCCCAATGCGGCCCTCCAGGACCTCTGAATTTTTTTTTGTTGGGGGGCACGGGAGGGGGGCGGGGCTCCCCCGAAAGTATGTTTCTTTTTCCCCTTTGGGCCGGCATAAGGCAGAGGTGCCGGAGGGCCCGAAGGAGCACAGGGTGGGGGGTGTCGGGGAAATAGACATTTATTTGCGAGGGGGAGTAGAGAAGTGGGGTGAAAGTGATCAAACATATAATACCAGGCTCTGGCAAAGCCATGCTTTGCCAGAGTATCACTCAACACATGCTTAGTTTTCTAGAAATCTACTATCTGTCTACCTCTCCAAACACAATATCTTGAGTACCTATAATAGTCACTACGTCTGCCAACATATGATGTTTAGACATAAAATCAAGCCCCTGTGAATGCGCAAAGCCAGGAGCTCGAATTATGCAACGATAAGGACGATTAGTACCACTACTTACCAGACATACACCAAATTCTCCTATAGGTGCTTCTACAGCAGTATATGTAGAAGAAGCAGGTACAGATACGCCTTCTGTGTATGATTTAAATAGAGCGACAAAAATGCACAGAAACGGTGTTTGTGTTGCAGGAATGACACATTCCATCCAGTCTGAGACGAGCCTGATTACGGTCCCGAGCTTGATCGCAAGCCTGAGTGTGGCTATGATACCGAACCTGATCCCGCTCTTGAGTCTTGATCCCGACCCTGATCCCGACCCTAGCTTAAATCCAGGCCTGGCCTCATCGTGTGTCACGATCCCGACCTTGATCTGCTGGCGTCGTTCCCCTACCAGACCCCGTTTTCTGATCCCGAACCTGATCCTGATCTCAGGGGACCTCTCCTCCCCTCAATCATGCCCGCACGTCGCAATTTGAGGTTCAAAGTTCTGTTTCTTTATTTCTTTTTTTCCCCTTGCGTATGGTGTGGCTTCACCCGTTCTTTACGGCCCCACCCTCGCAGCTCTGAGCGTGCAAGCTGTGGGGAAGTGCGGTGCGATGGCGCGGCGCACTAGTTGCGCGGGGGTGAGGTGTGCGTCTCATCTGGGAGGGGGAGGGGGAGGGGGAGAGAGGAGCACAGCACGGCCCAGTGCAAAACAGCACAGAGGGGAGCAGAGAGAAACACACGCACAGAGATTACAAAGGGAGGGGCGGATAGGTCGGATTAGGGGAGGAGAGAGGTGTAGACTTGAGGAGGGGAGAGGCAGATTCCCCAGTCGGACCTTTTGTGTGATGAACATGCCCTTGCTGGTTCGAATTTCGCTGAGAGCGCCCTGCCCCGACGCCAAATCCGTGACCAGNAGAAGTGGAGGAGCTGCTAAGAAGATTCGCATGTGTTCACGCAAAACTATATAATATAACATATATATGTGTCTGTGCGTACTAGATATACATAGATATATATATACATATATATATTTATATATATACATATACGTGCGTACATCTGCATAAGATGCTCATGTACGCGTATTCGAAGATGTTCGTATATGTGTACTACAAACATGTACATGCAACACATGCGTTCAACGAGATGCCCATATACATTGCACGTATGCAACGCACTAAGATTCTCCCTCTGTTCTCCATGTGGCAGAATTTGATGCTCTCCAGGGAGAGTCAGTGTGTTGCATCATTGGGTTGTCGTGTTGCGCCCGTCGATGTCGTCGTGTGGGTGGGGGCAAAGAGGAGGATTGGATCGTCCTCGCCACGCGAGGCTCCTATTCTGGCTATTGACTCTTGGGCATGCCGAGCGAGGGCAGCAGGCAGGGCAGGGGGAGGGGAGGATAGAGCAGGAGAAGGGGAGGGGAGGGCAAGGTAGGGGGAGGGGAGGCAGGGGAGGGGGAGGGCCAGGCGTGCAGGTGCGCGCGCGCCTTATTGCTTGCAGGCGACAGAGGGAGCTGCAGCGATGCTTCCCTGCATGAGCTCGAAAGCAAAATGGGGTCACCGTTCCTTGTGCCGTTGGCCGGCCCTTCCTCGCCCTAGTCACTTCATATCCTGCAGGCACCAGGAGGAGCTGTGCTGATGCCTTGCGCTTATGTCCCACTTTGTGATCGATATCATCTCACCTTCATGTTGCGCTGTCCCTTCCTTAATACACTTCCTCACTGTGAGGTGCCTTTCCAATTTCTTTGTTTTCCCTCCCTTTTCTACTATTTCCTTATATTCTCTTTGTTTACTCATCTGGGGGCGGGCAGGCAACAAGAGGAGCTGTGCGACTGTGCTGCCGGTGCAGGTGGCGCAGGGCATGCTCTTTGTGTGGGCTGATCCCGCCACCCCCGACCTCGCGCAGTCCTCCCCACTGCCCATCACTCCTGGTAAGAATGAGTGCACGCCAGTTCTCGACCCCCTCTCCCCCTTCTCCCCTCCCCCCTCACGCCCCCTACCCTTCACCTCTCCTGTGCACCCACTTTCACCCGGGACAGGTGGGTGTGTGCATGCAATCTGCTGCTGCAAGCTCCCAGGAGGGGCTGCGACAGCTCAGCAGTGGGTGCCAGCTCAGCAGGTGTGAAGTTTGTCTGCCAAAGAAGCGTTCTCGCTGCGAATTCGACAGAGAGAACTTTCCCGGGGCTCTGGAGTGATGCGTAGTCCCTTTCAAGGGCCCGACCTTGGCGTACTCTCTTTTTCCAACACACAACACACATACATACACGCACACGCACACGCACACGTATAGACACACGGCAATGTGGCGAACTAAGGGGGCATGTTCTCTCCCCCCCNNNCCCCGGGCCCCCTTTCCACCCCCTTACTCTCGGATTAGCAAAGCATAGCAAATTAATCTGATGGAATGAGTTAACAATATATATGAAAGCTCCGGGGAGCAAAGCCGAGTTTTGGGCCATTGCCGCCAGCCCGCCGAAATGCGCGAGTAGCAGCAACAGGTGGCAGCCAGAGACCCTGGCCAGGCGCTTGCCTGCAGGCAACGGCGTGCGCACGCCCGAGCACGCGCTGCATGTGTCCTCAAGCGGATGCGCGTGCATGCCTGTGGGTCTGTGTCTGTGTCTGGTTGTGCTCGTGCTTGCGGGTGCTTGGGCCCATATCTGTGCCTGCGCACGTAAGCCCATGCTCATGCTCATGCTCATCCCTGTTCATGCTGATGCTCATGCTGATGGTCTTCTCTTCTGTGAGTGCGCGTCCGTGTGCTGCGTGTGCTTTAGCTCGCGCTCGTGCTCATGCTTGTGCCGCTTGCATGTGTTTGCGCGTGGCATGTGCTGCGAGCATGCATGTGCTGCGAGCGCGCGTGCCCATGCTCCCCCTTGTGCATGCACATGCATGTGCTGGATGCTCCCTGCCCTCATCTGCTCATCTGCGCACTCTCGTGCTCGCGCTCGTGCTCACTTGATCACGCTCACGCTCACACTCGCTTGCCCTCGCTCGCTCGCTATCTCTCACTTGCTCATGCTCCCGTTTTCCCGCTCACCTTGCTCATCATGTTCACGTCCCCGCTCCCGCTCCCGCTCCCTTGCTCCCTGCTCCTGCTCCCCCTCCTGCTCCCAACCTGCTCCCGCTCCTGCTCCGGCTCCCGCTCCCGCTCGCGCGCCCGCTCGCGGCAGGCATGGATGACGCGGGGTGGGCGTCGGTGGGCACCTTCCGCGACCTCGAGTACGGGTGGGACACCGGCCTAGAGAACCTGGTGGACCCCGCACACGTCTGCGTCGCGCACAGCAACGTGAACGGGGGCCTGATGGGCACGCGCGCCGACGCGCGCCCGCTCGCGCTGGCGCTCGTGCGGCAGGGTTCCCGCGGTTTTGAGGGGCAGATGGCGAAGGCGGGCGGCGCGGCGCCCACACGGCACGTGTTTGACGCGCCCGCGCGGTTTACGTATGACTTCGAGGCGCGCTTCCAGGCGGGCGCGCGCGGGATGGTCACCACCTACTGCACTCCCCTGGGTGGGTCTTTGGGCTGAAGAGAGAGAGAGAGAGAGGGAGGGAGAGACGGAGGGAGGGAGTGAGGGAGGGAGTGCGGGAGAGTGCGCGGGAGTGACGCTCCGTTCCTCTGCCTGCCCCGCTCCCTTTTACCGGTGCATGCGCCTATGCCTGTAGCTTTCTGCGTCTGTCTGCGTCGTCCCGCTTTGTATGTACGCACTCAGGGGCGCTGTGACCTCCTGCTCTAGTCTGGGCCACGTGAGAAAGAAAGTGCCAGGACTGACTTTCTCTCTCTCCCTCTCCCTTCCCCTCGCCCTTGTCTCGCCCTCTCCTTTCTTATGTGTATGTGTTCCTGTGTCTCGCCCTCTCCTTTTTTATGTGTCTGTGTCCCTGTGTCTGCCTGTGTCGTTAGTTTCCCTTGCAGACACACTCGTGGGCACGCCGCCTGCTGCACTCTCCTAATTAGGCGGATGACAGTTTTCCCTTCCTCGCCACCGCCCTCTTTCTGTCTCTTCCCGTGTCCATGTTTGTCCTTGGCTTTGCACTCCCCACTGCTGTGAATCAAGTCTCTATTTTCTGCTACTCTCACTCACTCTCTCTCTTTCCCTGTGTATCCCTCTCTGCTACACGCACACACACACACGTACCGCTCCCTGCACCTCCCTCCGGTGAGCCATGCTCTCTTTCTCGGTCTGTATGCTCGTGCTCGTGCGTGCGTGCTCGTGTTTTTGTGTTGTCTGGTTGTCTCTTTTCTTCACACATCTGCATGCCACTCAAAAGCACCTCCCTGAGTGACCCCCTCTTGTCTTTCTTCACCTCTCTTTCTTCACACGCTCTTCATCAAATCCCGCTTCTGCTGAGCACGTTCTGGCCATTCTCAGCTCGCAGCGCGCAGCGCGCAGCGCGGCCGACTGGAGAGTCGAACTCAACCCAGACCCCAGATCCCAGGCTTGAAACTTGGACCTTAGACCTGAAACTTCAACCCTGTGAAGAAATCTTGGAGAGCTGGGCGGCAGCCTCTGGCGCCCCGCCACTTGGCTGCCCGCCACTGGCATGCATCCCCACCAGATGAGCCTTCTTGTGGTACACCCACTTCACTGGATAGGGTTCTCGATAGCGAGTGCCCCATTGCCAGGCTCCAGCCTCCCCCTGTGGGCTGCCTCTCTCTCCCCTGGCTGATAGCTTTTGTGCTTACGTCGTTTTGCTCTGTGCTTGTGTGCGTGCGTGCGTGCGTGTCTCTGCGTGTGTGCGTTCTGCGTGTGTGCGTGTGTGTGTGTGTATGTGTTCGTGCTTGCTGTTGGTGTGCCTGCGTGTGCATGTGTGCATATGTGTGCGGGGGATTTTGGGCATCTGCAATCCTGCTGTTCGGTCTTTGATGTTTGGACGTGGGGTTTGAGTCTGGGGATTCGGGGGCGGGCTGGGGATCGGGCCCCTCCTCTGTTGTGGGCACCTGGCACCTCCTGGGGGGCGCAGCTCCCGGCAGGTGCCGCATCAACGTGGTGAACGCGCGCAACTTCATGCTGCAGCTCTCCAGCGGGCCCAACTGGTGGCAGCTGATGCCGCGCTGGTACGACCACCAGCTCATGCTCAACCTGCTGGACGGCGACGCCTCGCTTCTGCACCGCCAGGTGTCGCTCTCTCCCCCCACTGAATGCAAACACATACCCTGCCCTGTCCCACCTCCCCCCCCCTCCCCTCCCCCCTTTACTCCCTCCGTCTCTCCAAGTTGCAATCTTCTTCCCTGTATCTCCATTCCCCCACCTTTTCCTCTCCCCTCCCTCCCTCTCCATTTCTTCCTCACCTCCCTTTCTCCTCCCTCTTCCTCTACCTCTCCCCCACTCCTTTCCCTCTCCTACTCCCCTTCTTCCTCTCTCCATTCCTCATCTGCATTCTTCTCTTCATCTCCCTTCCTCTTCCTCGCTCTGCCCTCTGCCTGTGCTAAACAAGCGCTGCGGGGGGTCGGCCGAGTGCGCAGGAGAGGGAGCTGGCGCAGGCAGCCGGGGGGGAGGCCTCCGGCAAGTCGGGCCAGCAGGCGCAGTTCATGCCAGCTGGCTCTGACACGTACGTGATCGCTTTCCGCAAGTGGCTGTCGCGCTTTGGCGGCGGCCGCCCGGAGTGGGCTCCTGGCATTGATCCTGCACTGCCGCCCCTCATCACCGACCGCACCAAGCTGCTCGACCGCTATCACTCGGTGAGCTATCCCGCTTGCGCCACGCGTTGTTGCACGAGAGGAGGGCACGCAGGCGCGCTGATCACGCAGAATCTTGTGCTGGGCTGTGCTGCGCGCTCGCACACACATGTGTGTGTGTGTGTGTGTGTGTGTTTGTGATGTGTGTGTGCGTTTGTGTGCGTGTGCCTTCTGTGTCTGTGCTCTGTGTGTGTGCGCGCCCGTGCACGCATCTGCATGCACAAGCTGCGCGAGAGGGCGGCATTTGCCATATACAGCCTGGCTCTGTCCCCGAACTTACTGTGTGCCAAACACCTACTTGGCCGTCCCTGTGTCTTTGCGTGTGCGTGCATGGGCGCGCGTGTCTGTTGAATGAGCAGCACACGAAGCAGTGCACGGCGTGCAGCGCGGCGCATGCCAACTTCCAGAAGGCGCAGGGGGCGCTGTACGCGTCGGCCGCCGCTCTGGTGGGGCTGGGGGCCGTGTGCGAGCCCGCCTGGGAGCGCATCACTCTGGTGATGATGGCGTCCATTGCCGCCACGCTGGGCTGGAAGCTCACAGAATGGATCCAGATGTTCGAGTACAAGGGCTGGGACCATGCGCGCAACCCCTGAGGGAGCCGCCGGGAGTAGGTGCGGATTTTAGACGTTTGGGGTTGAAGGTTTGACTTCAGGGTTTAGAACTTTGGGATCCTCCGTAGGAAGGCACGCACGCGCCGTGTTTTGCTGTGTCCATGGCTTTTATGTCACGTTTCTTCTCTTGGTGTGTTTTGCTCCTTTTCCGGAAGGCAGTTCCTTTTGGTGGATTTTCATCGATCCCGGTCGGCTGTCAGTTGGGCGTAGTTCATAGGGGCGTTACTCCCTACCTTCACAGTTTATGCGTCGGATCGCAGCTGAAGGGGTACAAGCAACTGCGGGTGTCGACACGGCAGCATTCCAGTAGCAGTTGCATGTCTGACCCGCAACTAAGAGTCGTCACGTGTGAGTTGTATATATTTAGTTTGTGTTGCTGCCCCTGGTGGAGGAGCACTTATTACGTACCATTTGTAACATATGGAGGGTAGCAAACATTCTGCCTTGTTTCAGGGGGCATCATGCCCCTTGTGGGGCCATCAATCGACCCTGACAACTTGGAACAAGTCACAAGTGAGTAGATTGCAGTCGTTCGAGTCATTGAGGCACTGGACCAAAGGACGTGCAAGTGTTCATTTTGTGAATTGGACTGGAAGGCTTCATTCAGGCCTAATATGTAAATTATATGTAAGGCTCACACATGGAGGTGTGTTTTGTGTACCTTCTTATGTACCTGGGTTTCTGGTGGACATAATACGCGCGAGGCACTTGCTAGAGGTCTCTGAAGGGCCTTGTGACAATGATGTGCGTTTGCGGCCAAGCACCCGGCTTGGGCCTTGTAAGAAAAGCTACGCATGGGCCGAATGAATGAGATAGCCTTTGCGATCATTTGTTGCTACGTATAATACATCCTTGCATTTCTCTCCGTTTTTTATCCAAGGTGGTGCGCTTCCAGGCCGTGGATTCGCAGTTAATCATGCATCCTACTTGGCTTTGTTGTCTCGTACATGTTGTTGGCTATCCCTTTGTCTTACAATACACAGGTCAACTAAGCCTAGCCCTAATGTAGCGTAGTCTAGTGAAGGCTAGGTACCATGTTGAATCTTCAGTGCAGATAATATCAGAATCCGTCTTCTGTTCCGGAAGCATATAAAACTGGCGATGAAATACGCTCTTCAAATATGGACCGAGACTGCGTGTATAAACAGTAAGTAGGTTCCTGAGAGTTTAGTCAAGTATCTAGTCTACAAACTCATCAGTGAATAAGTACTCTACTTGGGAACGAGGACGAGCCTGCTCTAAGAGGAGGACGAACTGGCCTTGGAAAGCAGGATCATGCTGATGACAACTGGCGCCACGATGATGGACAGAGCTAGAGGGAGGTTGGGCGTGGTGGGCACAGAGGGGACCACAAGGCTGCCATATTTGATGGCCACTGCACCCGCTGTGCAAGCAGCGAAGAGCTTTGCCAAATATGTGACATCCTCCTGCATGCAGAGAATATGTATATGAGTGTGTGTGTGTGTGTGTGTGTGAGAGAGAGAGAGAGAGAGAGAGAGAGAGAGAGAGAGAGA
>WELA01001229.1:10852-43248 GCA_009602735.1 Mesotaenium endlicherianum
AGAGAGAGAGAGAGAGAGAGAGAGAGAGAGAGAGAGAGAGAGAGAGAGAGAGAGCCAATCATTTGGAGTTCTTTTCACAGATTGAGCTAGATACTGCACTATATCTCATTACACCATTTTCTTACATGTGACTGTCTCCAATGGCAGGCCGCCTCTCGACGAGGTTGTCTACTATCCGATGAGCAGTAGCTTCATCTGCGTTCCTGCTGTCTTCTTCGGAAAAGCGTGGGCACAGAAAGAGGTGGGCATACATCATGCTTACGTCTTCTTCAATGGCCAGTGCATAGAGGTACAGAAAGGCATATTTGCAGCTTTAATCTGTGATAACAACGAACCATTTTGGGTCTCAGAAAAGATTGTGAAAGAATATCACATTAAGCAGGATGAGGTTAAGTACAGCAGGGGTAGCACCGCAACTCTTTCCGAATAGTGTAGAACCTTTGTGGTCAACAACCCCAGCCTGTCGTTGGAAGCAAACATTGTAAAGACCAGGAAGGCAAAATTGCCTCCCTACTTGACTCTGTTCTGGGGGTTGTATAGGGTTAGTCCCATTCCGCGCGGTTGTCAGTCGGATACTTCAATCCATCCGGCTGGATCCGAAGCTGCTGCTAGTTGTCATAGTTCAGGGTAGTTATGCAGGGGAAGGTCCTTGGAAAACAGCGATGGCTGTAACCATAGTCCCTTGTACTGTATCGCCCACTAGTGTACAGGTGTCACTGTGTTAGATAGGTATTTAGGATCATGACTCTTCCCCCTAGGATCGAGCAGATGTAGAAGAGTTAATGAAAGTCTCGCAGCAGAAGCCAGTTGTTTTTTAGTGGCCTCGTGGAAGTTGTATCACAAGAGTCCAGCACATATGAAATCACAGCTGATTATTCAATTGAGTTGGAGGACACCAACAAGCATTGAGTGTGAGGTCAAGGTTCAGCGCTTTCCAATAGGGTATTCTACCTCTGAGTTTTGTGCAGTGAATTCAGCGCATGTTCAAGTCTGGCAGCATTCCAAATAATCGTCACTCAAATGATCACTACTTAAAGCAAATCACCCACTGCGAAACGTCACGACATACTCATTGCTATTTTAACTTCCTCCCACACAGTGGATGACGTCATCAGAGGAGTCCTATCAAGCACCTGTTCTTATAGATACTGAGAGACTTGTTGCCCCTCTGCCAGTGAAGGCCGTCAATCCCCACGAGCGTGCTCACATGCTTTCGGTTACACTTGTGCTGATGCTCGCCATGTGCACTTTTCCCAGAAAGCCACGTGTCGAAGGCAGCTGCTAGCGTGTCACAAGTAAGATGACCCAAGTCCTTCTTTACTCTAATCTCCTCCTCCACAAAGTGGCCAAAAGGCAATGCGCACCTCAGGGCACCACAGTCGTCTGTCACGGGCTTTAGCCTTCCAGTAGACAGCAGGTTCAACGAGGCCTACTGTTTGTTCGTGAGGCCACCCTCGACTCGTGGCGGAGCGCAGGGCTCATTGCGTGTGGACAATGCATCGATGGCCGCCTGGCAGAGGGACGCACGACACGTCGCCAGCAACGCGTGTCTCAGGGGCTGTGCTAGGCTTCCAATGCTTGCCCACTCCTTGTCACACCGCAGCCGATTGAACCACCGCACGAGTTTGCTCTTAGCGCACTTTTGTTCCTCGATTGACCTGTGCACGAGAGAACCGGGTATGGGAGCAATGGGAGGTGCATCTACCAGCGCCGACACGTGGATCGCTTGATGTATCCTAAAATCACCAGTCTGTATCTGCCAGGCAGCCTTCGACCAGGTGGCCACCTCGTGCAACGGCGGGTCCTTGCTGAAATTGTACTTGTCTTTGTAGGCATGAGATATTCTACTCTCAATCCATGCCGAAAGACCTACCGGAAAGGCATTACCAAAGTGGTAAAGCTGACGCTTTGCATGGGCCATACAATTTGTCCAGCCAATTAGGAATCCTTGCAGGGTCTCTATGTCCTCCACGCCTAGCACCCGGAGGCGAGAGGTGCGGCCCACCTCCTCTGCCACGACGAGGAGGTTGGAATTCACGCACGTAACTGTCAGACAGAGGCCGTGTCTCTTGTAGGGCGATGCCTCATTCAATCTCAATACCCACTCTCCCTCGTACTCTGTCTTCTCCACCAGGTTGTGATGGGCACAAATGCATATTTCTGTTTGATTGCAAAACGCGCGAGGAGTCAATAACAGGTCACGCGGATCTCCTCAGCGCTTGGCAAGAATGACGACCCGCTCCCTAGCTTGGGGCTGTCCAAAGGACAGGCACTGCACGGTTTTGTAAGCCCAATTGTAACCCAAGGCGTGCAGATTGTGAGCAACATGGGATATATAGGGAGTCCCACTCTGTGTTTTTCTCGTGAGCAGCCCCGGGACATTCTCCAGGATGACGATAGGCACTCTCTGCTGTTCTAAGAGGCGCCACAGGTGTACAATGAGACTAGTTCAATACAACGACGCAACCTCCCCGCCTGTGTTACATCTCGTCGACACATCCTGGCAGGGAAAGCCCGCCAGGACAAGGTCAATGCCTGGGGGAAGACTGCCCATGATCAGTACATCCGAATGGACTTGAACACCAGGAAAGTGCTCCCTGAGGAGGGCCTGACAGTGGGGATTACTTTCAACAAAAACAAAGACACATATTTCGTGCCCCTGGACGTGGAATGGCAAGTCGAAGCCACCTATACCAGCAAACAGACTGCACACTTTCAGGGGTACTCTTCTTTGCCGTCTCTCTTCAGGTGAAACCATTTGCCCAACAAAGTGGGGCGGTACACGCATGGCAGACAAGAATTACCAAGAGCCCAAGCTTAGCTTAGTGCAGTGGACTATTGTGCCAATATCTGGTGGGTAGTCATAAACACCACTGGTAATAAAATGGGGATGTAGGAAGCTGGGTAGTTTACAGCGCCTAATAACCTCTATACTGGCATCACTGTGCAGCCTAGGATTCTTGAAGACAAAAGCATCTACGTAGTTGTGTAGATCATATGTGCACTCAAAAGTAGCACGCAATTTAACTGTGGGTACGTGATATTGTGACACACTATTCTCGTCCACCCAATAACAGTCGCCTTCATTTCGCTCGCCATGGCGGTGGAATATGGCTCCAAAGATATGCAGCTTTACCTCCAAGCACAAGCCTTCATAGAAGATAGTGTCAGCCTGCCCGCCATGCTTTTGGGTCGCCCAGTCCTCTCCGAAAAAGCGGCCGGGAAGGCGAATGTAGGATGCTGCCATCTCGAATGGGGGCCTGAAGGGAGTGTAAGACAAACATAACATGAGTAGCTTCAGGGCAGGTGTCATACGTTCAGGTTGAAGATCCGCTACTTAATCAGATGAATACGTGCCATGTTTGCACAAGGGTGGCACAAAAAACCAACAAATTTGCCTTGTTTCATCATTATATCATGCCACTTATGGCCTACATTCACCTCCAAAGCACAGGTGAATTACAATGTACCTCTCGGGATGTATAATCATCCTCTTCTGTGGGCGGGGCGTCGCATAATAGACCGTCATCTTCCTCTTTCGTAGGCGGGGCTTCCTAAGGTCCATACCAAATCAGAGGAAATAGGATGAAGAATGTTGCAGATACAGTGTGTGCATGTAGTAATACACTATTCACATGGGAGGGAAACTCCCTTCGAGAATTCGGATGCAATAGCGCCCAAAATTCTTTGATACCTGAAAAAAGCGACCTGAAATCAGAATGTCAAGATGAGTGTATTGGATTATCGACCTTTAAACAAATAAATATGTCTCGATAGATAACTATAAGCGAACGTGGAAAATCTAGTGAAAGGATTTCAAATATCCGAAAAATTAGCGCCAGTTTCCCCCCCATGACTATTCACGACCATTTGTGTAACCACTTCCTCGTGGAGCCGCACTCTGTCATTGAAATCGTCGAACGTCCCTCGTCGACGAATTAGTATGCGCCAACGACAATGACGCTAACATGGAGGTGGTTGTTCGACGGCAGGCGTCAAGGTAATACGTCAAGACCACGTCAAGAACACTCACTGTGTTTCCCCACGTTGTACATGTCGGTACACCCAGATGACGAAGTGTACGGCGAAGCACGCGTGGTTGCTTCACGTCAAGACTAACCGTTGTGTTTCCAAATGACGAAGTGTACGGTGGTACCTGGGCGCGTTCGCGGATTTATTCGCAGCTGATACAATCAATAAATCAGGTACGGTACTGTACTCCCACCGCAACTCAGAGCACTCCGGCAACAGAAATGGCTGCGTAATGAGGCATCTCTTGCTGATCTATCTCGCACAATGGCAGAGTCAAAGTCGGTTGACGGGATTGAAGTGTTCCTGAAATGGAGGGTGTAAGAGCTCATATAACCAATATGTTGGAAGACGTCAATGAGGAAATTCGGGATTTAGAGCTGATTATTATGGTTAATAGTAGCTTGCTATAGGCAAGAAACAAATTGCTTGGAGTAGATTTCAAGGAACACGTTAGGCGGCAACTCGAAGATGCACAAATGAGCAAGTTGTTTAAAGACTGGCAGAAGGATGACAAGAAGGATAAGGAGCAAATGACGTGTCTTTTAGACAGGAGGAAGCAGCATGAAGACAAAATTACGGCCTTATAATATTATACATAATATTAGGCAGACCAGGCAATGCAAGTGAGCAGTGAGGTGGAGCACACAAACGATGCATAGTGGGTGATGAATTCAATGGAGATTCCACATACAGCAAAAGTAACAGCTTTGCCTTAGTATGAGGCAGGATAGATGTATGTTAGAGAGACGAGTGAGGTGGCCTCATACATTGTATAGGGGATTATTCTCCACATGGATGATAGCAAACCAGTATACATAGGTTCGTGTGTGCGCATTAGCTGTGTATTCAGGCAGTCGTGGGCTTGCATTTCATCCACATTTATTTTTGAAGCTTTCATTATGAAAGAATGCCTTTCAAACGGAGTGGCAACATCTTAAACAAGCTGTGTGTGCATGTAGAAGAAGCAGTACATAAGGTGTAGGAAAACTTCATTCATATCAATCTACATACAGCTTGCGCAACTCCTCACCATTGCCAGATGTATAAGACCTGTTCAATCTTACTGGGTATTGCACTTGCACTTTTCACTACTATCACCATCTAAGACTCTGGCTATTGTGCTATGTACACCTTATGTCTCATCTTCTATTTCATTATCTCATCCTGTACACATGGCTCCGGCCTATCTTGCCCCTACTCAGTAGGCCCCATTCTATAAAACATCACTGACGATCAAGCCTCATCGAGTTGAGCAACAGCGACGTGGACGAGTGTGCAGCGCACACATAAATCTCTTCAAGTTGAATTCTTGTAATAATTTGGTGAATATGGGTCCTAATCCGGTCCTGAGCACCTCCCCAGCAACCAACATGTCAGTCGATGACTTCACACTCAGTATGCTTGTGTCCAAAAACTTATGCCTGCTCTAAGCATCAACAACAGATGCACATGAATGAAACATGGTTGGCACTTGCGTGCAAATGCCGCGACGCACCTTCCATATACTTCTTTATATAGTCGTCAACTTGGCCATACCACTCCGGTTGCTCCTGGGAAGTATTGTGAGAGGCTGCCGCGGATAATGAAACATAACACGGTAAGACGTTGAGTGATTCCATAGGTACCATGCGCGGATTATTTTGTCCACCTGTACAGAGGAGGGATGTGAGGTTACGCTTGGGTTACGCAAACTAGCAATATAATGAGACAGGAAGTCATGTTGAGGTGTGCGCAGGTGCTCACCTGTGGGGGCCCTCTCATCACGCGCAACTGATTGCTGAGACCTCCTAACTACCAGTATCGAACACCTTTCACCTCTCCTCAGCACCGCCTCAGGAATTCAACGGCTGGACCTTCCACCGCGCCTACAATGCGGCACGTATTCTTTGGAGACCGTCCCCTAGGCTTCTTGGGTCCAGAGCTGGGGTCCCCCTCTTGTGGCCATGACGTTGGGGGCCTCCCCTTCCTCTTCTTTTTGCTCTCTGCACCAGTGGGGCCTTGTCCCCCGCCATTGTTTGCTGCACACATGTTCAAAATGACACATATGCTCACTATCACCTACAACTCCTGTTCATATCTGGCTCCATATGCGATGGCAGTGCACGAGGTTGCGAGGCAAGATAACTTGATCACGTGCATGGAAATTAGACAGCGATAAACTGCAGCCACTCACCGCGTGCCATGAAATGTGCAGCCCCTCCTCCCTGTACATTGCATATGTCTGCATAAATGACACAAGCACACAAGCACATCAAGCACGTCTCCATCACTAATACACAAGATCCAATTCAGTCAAGACTCTTCAGTACTAAACGTAGACAAAAAAGAGCGAGTAAAAAAGATAGGCGGTAGATCTCACTTTTGTGAATGTGATCCACAAGGCGATTATAAAGCAACAAACTTCAAAACCATGCTTCCTAAACTCTTACATTTACAAGAAGCTCATGTAAATATTCTATTGTCTACCTTGAATTAATTGTGCCACCTTCCAGCTAAGGCAGAGACTAGTAAACTGTATCAACATGCACACTCTGTGAAACCAAGTTGCTGGGGTCTCGTACCCTGCGTGGCGACTCGGGCCCTGGCAAGCAACTCCTGGCACCTGCTCGCCGCGTAGCTTCCCTCCACGTGGTTACAGTGAAATCCGAGATAAAGATCCAATGCATCTTGCTTGATGACACTCAGCTGTCGACGGCAGAACCTCCCCAATTCAGCCGTAAGACAGCGACGGTGCTCTAACAGCCCTCCTTTTTCCTTGTCCAGCTCGCCTCCCACCTCTTCGAGTTTCGCTCTTTCAAGTCGAAGCTCCACTTGCAGCCGCATGCTAACAATGTCATGCTCCTTCTCTGCGCGCTCTCTTTTGTCCAACCCAAGACTTTCGTCACGACTCTTCCTTAGATAATAATTTGCTAATTATTCTAGGTCTGAAACAGTGGAACCCATCTTGCCTCAGTTGGTGTCAACAACCTCCGCCGTTTGAAATGCTCACAGTGGGAGAATTATAGAAAAAGGCACGCAATTGCGCATCAATACCACACTTCCCACACTTTATTCCGTAAGCACAAATGAGCAATTTCTTAATCTCGAAAAGGCTTTGTGAACCACGAATGATCCTCATTGGACACATCGCGTAAGAAAATAAAGAATAATAAGCTTGCATGGGGAAACACAAATGCTCCTCTAAATCGTGCTCAAGATTTTCTTACTCCAAAACTCATAGTCGTCAAACATCATTTTGCACGAAACAGCAGGTGCATGGCTCAGCATGTGTTTGTCCAATAACCTCCACACGTGTTAAGATACATGCAGCTCATTGGATACATGCATTAAGAAGAAGGGACGGCAAGAGAAGAAATAAGATGTCGAGGAGCCTATGTTTCTCTTATCTCGTGAAGGTCTCCACCAAGTGCCATGCAAGAACTTTGGCTATTGTCGTCATACCATGTATTTTCGCAAAGGCTGTGCCTCACGTGAGCTTAGATCATCTTTATAGTCGGCACTGGTCGGCACTTGCTCTCTGCAGGTATGGCGTACGGGCTCCCCCCTAAACGTCAAAAGCGTACGACGTTCGACAACAACAAACAACATTTGACACTTCCAGTGACTACGTTTTTAACCGCCACCTTAGTAACGACACGCCACACATGACGAATGTCATAGTGGAGGCTCAAATAGTGTCGCGAATTAGTTCAACGACGCAAACTACCATTCAACTAAGAGATAATGCTGGATGTTGAGGTGAATCACAAAATTGTATCATAATCTCCAAATAATGATGCCAACCATTCCGAATTCGCGACTGCGAATCGAGAGTGGAAGACATATAGCAACGTGTCAGCCGCAGACGGCCGGAAAACACAGCAAATGATTACAAGTTCCGTTTTGCTGTGGATCGGCGAGGAGCGCCGGAGAATTTTGCTTTCCATGGACAGAAAAATCCATTTGAGGCCTCAAATGGAACAAAATCCATTCGAACGGGCCAATTCGGCTCGAATGAAAATCCATTTGGTAAAGTGGTCAAAATGGAACGGTCTAGCCCATGTCCAATGTCAAGGTGTGGTACATGAGGTAGTTTTCCCATGTATTGGTATATGTAATGGGGAGTATGTCCAGCCATTAAATCACTGCTGTCTCAAAAGGCCAGCCCCCCATAGCTAGTAGATAGTAAGTTCCGCACCATCTCGTCGACTTCCCCCTAGGCTACGCATAATTGACTTGTCCAACTTATGATTATTTCTGCCAAAGGCTTGTAAATGGGTTGAGTGATTGGATGTGTTAAGATATACCTGGTGGAGCATTCCCACCCTTTTTATCCCTCATCCATCAAAATGACAACCCTCCAGAGCTTATATCCAATTAGTTGCGTTTTTTGTCGTCGACTTCCCCCTAGGCTACGCTGAACTCACAAGTCACTCTTATGAGTATTCTTGCCAAAGGCTTGTAAATGGGGTAAGTGATTGAATGAGTTAGATACATTTGGTGGAGCATTCCCACCCTTTACATCCCTCATCCATCAAAATGACAACCCTTTATAGTTCAGCCAGTTAGTTGCACTTTCTAGTCGTCGACTTGCCCCTAGGCTACGCTGTACCGACTTCTTACTTTTGTGAGTATCCTTGCCAAAGGCTTGTAAATGGGGTGAGTGATTGGATGTGTTCAGATATATTTGGTGGAGCATTCCCACCCTTTTTATCCTTCATCCATCAAAATGACAACCCTCCATAGCTCAACCAGTTAGTTGTGCTTTTTAGTCGTCAACTTCCCCTTAGGCTACGCTGTACAAACTTGTCACTTTTGTGAGTATCCTTGCCAAAGGCTTGTAAATGGGGTGAGTATGTCAACTTCATTATGTATATACGATGGATCATTTCCACCCTCTACATTCCTCATCCATCAAAATCACAGTTTTCCATAGTTTAGCCAGTTAGTTGCGTTTTATGTCGTCGATAAGTGTAGATATTCCTCAAGAAGCGATGAATATCAAGAGTAGATCAAGCGAGATGAAAACTCATCGAGGGTGGAAATAATCTTCAAATTCGTGTGAAAATCTGAAAATGCTCGTAAGATTTAACAATAATGCCACGTACTGCCACGTATAACCAAAACATCCACAATTTGCCATTGAAGAAAATCTTGCTATACATCCAATCATA
Source organism: Mesotaenium endlicherianum (assembly GCA_009602735.1). Taxonomy (NCBI): domain Eukaryota; kingdom Viridiplantae; phylum Streptophyta; class Zygnematophyceae; order Zygnematales; family Mesotaeniaceae; genus Mesotaenium; species Mesotaenium endlicherianum. The sequence goes on from WELA01001229.1 coordinate 20,038, forward strand.
TTCAAACAAATCACCATATATCACACTTCAAGCCACTTCATGCCACTTCAACAACCTTCACATGCAAGAATAAATCGACACACACTGACACATACTCACATGTGACAACTCATGCCACTGGCGTCAACGTACGTCGACGTCTCTCGACATAATATTACATAAGTAGACAAAATCAACTTAAACAGACAAAAACACAACAAAACACTGCGAACTTTGTTACAATGAAAGCATTTGCACATGAATTGTTGAGAAAAAGCGTAAAATACAACAATTTTGGAGGTGTAAGCGCAAAAAATTCAGATTTTATGAAAACGTGCACAAGAAATAACAAATAGTTGATTTGGAGCGCCAAATAACGCAAACAATCGATTTCGAGCGTAAACCGCCAAAATATTTGATTAAATCGCAGGCAATGGCCGGCAGTGTTGTCGCGACTGCTATCCACTTCACGTTGCCGCACGCGCGGCGCAAGTCACGACCGCCCAGGTACGGGAAGTCAGCATTGACTCACCGACCAGAGGACCGAGATATCTCAGTCAGCGGTCATGTTGAAGTTGTTATCCTTGTCAAAGTGGTCACGACTCGTCAAACCCACACCCAGGAGTGGATGGGGATAAGGACAGAGTAGTTAGCCGAAAGGCTAGGGGCATGGAACCAGCAATGAGCCAGCCCAGCGAGTGCCAAGAAAGGTACTGATCAATCGGCTATCTAAGCCAAGTACAGCAGGGATGTTGCAAAGGGCGTTGTGTGCCGCCTCGGCCAGACCCTCAGGTGACTAGTCACGGCTTGAGCGTTCATCCTAAACGCTGCCAGTCTGCCACATAGGCGTGATTGTCAGCTGAAAGGCTAAGCGGTCACGCGCGACAATCCCAATGCATGCATGCATGCTGAATGATAACTCCTAAGGACAGTGTGTGGTTCCTGTGAAAGGCACGAGTCTTGCCTGAAGCTGCCTCATTCTTGCTCGCATCGTTGTCAAAGGAAGCTGAAGAAGCAGAAGGAGGGCAAAGAAGAAGGAGTTCCCAAGGCCATAGAAGAGCCGGGGCGCCACGCTTCTATCGACGCTGGAAGATTTCTTCCTAAGTATATCATAGAAAGGTTAGACCTCAGGAGTTCCCAAAAAAGGATCTCGCTGGTAGAAAGTAGAAAGCTGCAGAATAGAATCTGCTAGAAGATTAGCACAGATTTGGGTCAAACGCCGCAAGCGTGCGAGGATCACTTAAAATGGTGAGTGCTGTGTTAGTTTCCACGTTCTCAGAAGTCTCGATTGTCGAATTGCTGATAGCAAGAGTAGTATTAACAAGTAAAGCTCTCAGTGAAGAACTGAGTGAGCCCAGCCAAGCAGTGAAGAGTTGTTAAGGCGCGGTGTTGAGCGAAGAGCTCAAACCAGGCCCGCATAGATGTGCAATTCAGAGTTTTGTAAGCTGTGACTTGTGGAAGTTAAGCGAAAGCCTTGAAGAGCAATTTTCTCTGAATTTGACATTGCCTGTTGAGCTGCTTAGACGTGATTTCTGCAAACTACCAACTTGTTCATTGTGTAAATCCTCAACTTGGGCGAAAGCCTGTGTGGAAGTAAGACGCTTCTGTCCTACTTGTGAGAACTTGGTTGATTGGTTCAGGTGAGCAATAATTCCCAAGTCAGTTAGGGATTGAGGCCTGTGAAGGCTGCCGGTGTTCAACCTGGAAGGGGACCCGGAGAAATTCAACTGTAAATGCGATTGAGGAGTAAAAGACTTTACCACTCTGTGGAGCCTGCACAAAGGTTCTGATTCTAGCCAAAGTCCACGAGAAAGTGAGACGTCTGAGCATACTGACAATCGGTGGAGTGAGCAACCGTCGAGAGACGAGTCTCGTCATAACTCCGCAAGCGATGAGAACCCAGATAACACACGAGCCTTTGAACCTGATTTGGACAGAGAGCAAGACGTGTGGGGAAGAGTCAGTGAGTCCTGCTCACCGTTCAAAATGGCCGGTGATCATTGAGATGAAAATTCTAATTTCAAGCTGTCTGCAAAGTGTTTTAGCGGACGAACCAGCGGAGTGGTCTTACTTTCGAAGAGTTTGATGAGATCTATTGGACAAAATTCTTTGAGAAGATTCAGAAGGATTCTTCTTATACGCAGTCCGTCGCATTTACAGGCTTGGTTCAGTACTTGGACAAGGATGCCTTGCTGTTATATTGCAAACTCCGGAAGGATGAGGATCTCACCCAAGAATGGACGTTTGGAGAACAGATAGGGCTAGGGATTTGAAAATCCAGAAAGAGGTTGCAAAAGCCCAAATGTCTGCTTTATCTTCAGGAAGACAGTGACAATTGCACCTGTTGAGAGCATAGACCTAGCTGCACTAACACAAGAATTAACAGAGGCCATGAGGCAACTCACTGAGGGCCAGCGGAAGGCTGCCACTCAAGATGATGATGCCGGCTATGTCGCAGGATTGCAAAAGGTGTGTGCAAAATTGCCTGAAAAGATTGCTAAAGCTCAGGAACGAGTAACACGCAGAGCTACACCTCTCAATGGTCAGCAGCAATAGCGCCACAACAGAGGCAAGCCATGCGCAAGCCTTGGCTAGCTGTCGTAAGGATATGGAGGCTAGGGATGACCAGCTAGACTCTAAGCACTGCCTGCGTCGTTTCTTCAAGTTGCTTGAAGCACGATTCCTAGAGGATCGCAGTTTTAAGGTGCATCGTTATGTGCATTTTGTTCGTCAGAAGAACGAGACAGTCATGGAGGTCAAATCCAGATTGTTAGACCTCGCCAAAAAGGCAAAAATATACGAGCCCAGAATAGTGGCTGACAAGTTTTTGTTGTGCTTGGGCAAGGAAACAGATCGTGAAGTCAGGCCACATCTGTCCCCAAAGCACGGGATTGACTGGGACATCGACGAGGCGGCTGAAATAGCACGTAATGTCAAAGAAGGTAAAGTGTGGTATAAGGAGGCTTCCAGGACGCTTATGGCTCCTGAGAGGAGAGAGGAATTCTCTTCGTCTAAGGCCAACAACTCTAATTTTCAATTTAAGAAAAAGAGCGGGTCTTTCAATAAGTTTGCTAAGCACGCCAACACTGCTGAAACAGCAGAGAGTTGTTGCAATTGCGGGAAATCAGGACATCAGGAGAGAGATTGTCCGTACCCAGATGCTAAGCAACTATCTACTAGCAAGGCGCAGATATGCGCACATTGCAGTAAGAAGGGACACTCGGAAGATGAGTGTTGGTCTAAGAACCCAAATATAAAGCCGCCCTGGGCAAATGCTGCCATGAAAGAGGCCGACAAAGAGAAAAAGAAAGAAAAGGGTGGCTCTGGTAATTGCAAGGGTAACCAGAAGTATGAAGCTATGAGTGCAAAAATCGCTGAGTTGAAAGCGCAGTTTGCGAAACTAAATGCGCCCAATGTCTACTATGATGCAGATATTGCAAAAAAGACCGTCTGCAAAGGCGAGAAGCGGATGCCCAAAAAGGCTGTGGATGCAACGGCTGCCGAGCAAGCAGATCACAACCGTCTGGTGCCAAGGAATGTTGGGAAGCTTCCTCAGACTTTTTGGATCACTCTGGATGAAAACGAGATCTCGTAGCTACGACAAACCAGGCCCGGGTCGCGCAAGACATTTAGTTTTTTGCTGGAGAAGCTGAAGGCCCTGGTGGAACACCGGATCCAGCATGCTCCTTTGCTTTCTCTCGCCGATTTGCATATCACTTACCCATTCATGGTTGAAGAGGGCGGACATCAGCTGGATACAGCTCAGGAAGGTGCAAATAGCGCCTCATTGCCCACCAATTTTAGCACCGTGAGAGTGCAAAATAAGGATGGTGCATTGATCTTCAACAACTGGGCAGCTCCCAACATTCTGTTGGATACAGGCGCACAGCCAGTCATTTTGGGAAAACGAGCTGTGAAAGCTCTAGGATTGACGGCAAGGGACTTGAAAGAGAGTCCTTTTCAGCTGAGAACTGCCTCAGGACAAGTCTCAAAGTCTTGTGAGATTACCCGCAAGCCTGTGAAAATCACAGTAAATCCAGGGAAACCTGAAGAAGCGTCACTACTCATGGAGTGCACAGTGACGGAAGCTGAGAACTATAATGTTCTCTTGGGAACAGAAGCACAGATTCCCTTGGGTATGGTCATTGATCTGCAGAAACAGAGGGTGACTTACCAGTCAACAGATAGGCAGCCGGCAGGAGAAATACCTGTGAAGATGGTTTGCATAGGAGAAGCAAACTACGGATTGCTAGACTGCTACATTAATGACAGGTAACCTAGAAGCCAGCGACAACCTCATGAAGCAAGAAGAGGAAGGCTATACAAGCATCAACATGCCAACACCCTTGGTATGGCAACCCCGGATCATGAAGCAGCTGGAAACTGTGAGTAATAGGGACCACGGCCCGCAAGAGTTGCTGCCAGTACCCTACCCAGTTACCTCCACTGCAAATTTGATGCCTGGAGTGGAGCGGCTGCTGCAAGGCATTGTCAAGATGGAAGATCCTTTCCGCAAAAGGGGAGTGGTGGTGTTGGAATTATTTGCCGGACTTGGCTCTGGGACCATAGCATTGATCCAGCAAGGAATAGAGGTGGCCAAAGTCCTGTATGTGGACAACGATGACCACGCTTTTCTAGCATTCCAAGAAGTCATGAATCAGATGCGACAAATGCATCATTTTAAAGGGTTGGCGCCCGCATATAGCGATGTCGAGCGCATCGCCGGAGGCAACATTATGAACGTGAAGCCTGCATACCTGTATGGCTACAAGATTGATTGGATCTTTGCTGGATTCCCTTGTCAACCATTTTCTCAAGCTGGAAACAGGAGGGAATTCAGTGATCCACGAGCACAACACTGGGGATGGATGGTGAAAATCAGCATGCTGCGGGAACGTAAGCACTATTACCCACCTGTGTTTGTGATTAAGAACGTACATCCAGGAATGGATTACAAGCAGATGAAGCCGGGAGAACTATGGCTGATTTTTGACTCCACTTTGGGCCATCGTGTGCTAATCAACGACGCCAAGCACGGAGGATTATCCCATAGGGCCAGGATATTTTGAACCAATGGCATGTTTATTGAGGTTCTGAGAGAAATGGAGGACATTACACGGCGATCACCAACGGCATTGACAGTGAAAAAGGCACTGGCGGTGCCTACCAAACCAGTGACCAGGAGGGATTCCTATCCACAGTGTGTCATCAACGAACCAGGCCAGCCAAGAGTGGTACTGCCAACCTTTACAGCATATCCAGGATCTCGAGCCTTCATAGGAGGTGGACTAGGAATGGTCAAAAACATACATGAAAGAGACGCCGTGTGGAGAGAGCCTACCGCGGTGGAAATGGGCAAATGCCTTGGAATACCCGACACCATAGCTCGGCATATAGCCGGTGCTGTAGGGTCGGATGAAGCTGCAAAGATTTTTGCCATCATGATCGGGCAGCACTCGATGACTTGGTTGGTGGAAACAATCATGACATGGCAATAGTTGACCTTCACTGACAAGCCTATGCCGAGACCAAGACCAGTGACAATTGGGTTCAATGTGGTGCCAACATCTGATTAGAGGGCTATCAGAACGGCACATCAGCAACAAGAAGAATACTGGATGCAAAGAGACGCAGCAGAAGCCGCTGTAGACAAAGCATTCAAGAGAAATAGGGTGGCAGAACTGATGAGATGTCAGGATCTGTTGGACCGGATTGATAACCGGACCAACGAATTACAAGCACCTCTAGAAAGGGAGGATACACCCATGAGGGATCAGGCGCCTGAGCAGGCAGCGCCGCTACCACGAGTAGAAGACGATACGCATGGCACTCCGTCATCTGCAAGAAACGCCACTCACAGCCAGATTTTTGGGAGCTCACATCCCGGAGCCACGACATCAAGACGTGAAGAGACTCCAGAAGAGGCTAGGTTAGGGTATGATACCCACCTCAGCCCAAGAGCAGCTGGGCGCGGAGACTATAGGCAGGAAAGCTCAAGTAGCTGGGAAGCTAACCAAAAGTGTCTATCGTCTTCACCAGAGCAAGCGTCGTTACAAGACATGTTAGAAGAATCTGAAAAGAAGACTCTTGAGCCTACGGCCGAAAATACTGGATACTGCTTAAACCAAGTACTAATGCAAGAACGCCAGTGCAATCTTGGTGAATGGGCTGAAGAGAGTAGCCACAACTCAAGAGATTTTGGAGGGTCAGCAAAGACCATATGTCTCGAAGTGATATTTGAAGAACGCCAGGAGGAGTTGGACAAGAAATTGCCTACAACACCTGTCTTGATGAGCCCAGAGCCGCAGGCTAAGGGGTAACAGCAGGGTTCAGCCAGTCAAACAGCTGAATCCATTGCAAGGCAAATCGTGGAGCAGCTGCTGGACGTAGACGCTTGACAACACAAGGAAAGGGAAGTGGCTAAGGCGGCAAGTGCTCTGCAATCAGCCATCGTCAACCTGGCGAAGGTCAACACAGATAATGAAGGAGAACCGCCACCACCCGGAGAGGAGAAATCAGTTGAAGATGAGGCCGAGATGCCAGACCTTCCAGGGTTCGACCTGCCGTCAGTCACCAATGAAGAGGAGATTTGGGAAGAAATTCCACGTTTTTCTACCCCAGAGCTGGACCTGTTGGAGCTACAAGAGCTCAGAACGGATGATTGGGTGGACGACCACTTGATGATGGAAGGACCTAGCTCGGCCGATCTTTACAACGATCTAAGGTCGCCCACATCCAGCACTCCAACCACCAGTTTTCCAGCACCAGAAGCTACCCCACATCAGCTACAACAGCCGCAAGAAGTGGCTGCCTGCATTGCTAAGGTGGAACCAACACAAGAAAATCCTCTCGGTCGCGCAAGCAGACCAAGAAAGGTGGCCCGAGAAGGGAAAGCACCTTTCAGGCGGATGCTGATGCGTTATCTCAAGTACAGGGGAACAGCTCAGAGAGAGGGGGTTCCAAAAGGAACCACGACTCCTCCTCCGCAACCTATCCTGGAGATTTTGCAGATAGAGGGAGAGGATGGCTTAATTCGCAAAGCCATGGCATTGGGAATTCACATTCCTATGGTGCGCCCCTCATCCACTGGAAAGTGGGAGAAGGACAGTTCAGCTCCTAGGACACCTGCAGTGTTTGAAAGGGAACTAGTAGAGCTAAGAAGCACCATAAGCCGCTTGACAGCAGAGAATGCTATAAACGCACAACTAGCCGCGGCTCAAAGATCGCAGACTGTGACACAAGCATGGAGGGTTACGCCACCAGCCATGGTGGAGTTTGGCACAACCGTTGCGCGCATAGCTACCATTGAGCGCGAGTGGGGTTGGACAATTGGCCCCAGAGCAGATCCAGCAGGGTGGCCTTTGCCAAACCCACCACGTGAAGAAGGAGGAACAGGGACCAGCTGGACTGCAGCCGATGAAGAAAGATTCTTGAGGCAGCCCATCCGGAGGCGTCTGACCTACTCCACGCAACAAGAGAGGCGACGATCTATCGGAAAAGGTAAAAGGCCTAAGAAGCAGGCCACCGAGCCTAAGACAGAGGAGGAGCAAGCTGCAAAGCCTGCCACTCCACCGCCTAACAATCAGGCAGAAAAGCCTGAAGGCCAGGATGAGGGCGAAAAGCCCCCACCTGGACCCAAAGAGTAGCAACTACTGGATGCCTGTGTTGGGGAAAAGCAACCAGCAACTGAGGTTTTCATCATTGGAAGCATGGTCTCAGCCCAACGGAGAGCACAAGTAGGGAGGCTGCCGAAGAAGCACCGCAAGGTGTTTGCTTTTACGAAGGAGGAGATTGGTAGAACCACTGCCAGTATGTGTGAGATCACACTAACTACTAATGAACCAGTCAGACTTGGGCCGCATAAGCTCAGTCAGACCGAATGGGACTGTGTGGAGGAAACTTGCTAGGAGCTGCACAAGCTCAGCATGATTGAGAAATCTACCTTAATACATGGAGCTCCCACGGTAGTAGTTGCCAAGAAGGACGAGGATGGCAATTATACAACCACTCGTATGTGTGGAGACTACAGACAACTGAATCTTCACACGAAATCAGACAGCTATGTGATGCCTACACCAAAGCGGATCTTTGCGATTGCTACCACCGGGAAGGCGTTCAACATCATTAATCTACGCCAAGGCTTCAACCAGATCCCTGTGAAAACAGAAGATTGAGGTAAGACCGCTTTCTGGGCCCAAAGGGAACTTTGGCCATGGACGGTAATGCCGTTTGGGCTGAAAAATGCCCCAGCCATCTTTCAGAGGACTATGGATAAAGTGCTGGAGGGGCTGGATTTTGCAAAACCATTGATGACGTAGTGGTGTTCAGCAAGTCCATAGAGGAGCACCTCGAGCACTTGGAGCAAGTGTTCCAGCGCCTGGAGAAATTCCAGATGACGCTGCACCCTGGAAAGTGCAGATTCTTTGAGGCACATGTGCCTTACTTAGGACATGGGAACAATGCTATGTCCCCTCGGACTGTAAAGATTGAAGCCATTTACAAGATACCTGCACTAGCGAATGTGTCTAAGCTGAAACCTCTGTTAGGGCTAAGCGGATACTATCGTAAATTTGTGAAGGATTATAGCAAAAATGCTAGACCCTTGACAGAACTCCTGAAAAAGGACGTACCTTTTGTGTGGACGGAAGCCAAGGAAAAGGCCATGAACGAGCTCAAGGAGCGGCTGGTAACGGCCCCAGTCTCGCGAACACCTGACTACTCCAAGCCGTTCAATCTACACACCGACTGGAGTCGTGTGGGAGTTGGCGCAGTACTCACTCAGGCCGAAAGTCCTAGAGAGGAGTACGTCATTGCCTATGCCTCGCGCTCTAACAACCGAGCGGAGAGCAACTACTCATCCTACGAAGGAGAGCTACTGGCTGTGGTTTGGGCTGTTGCACATGTCAGAGAGTATCTATGGGAAAGACCCTTCACGCTGATCAAAGATCACTCGCCATTACTCTGGCTGATGAAGAATGGAGACCTCACTGGTAAACTGGCTCATTAGGCTCTCAAGCTCCAGGAGTACCAGATGACACTAATACACCGAGCAGGTATACTCAACAACGACGCCGATGGACTTAGCAGGAACCCGGACCCATCCGCAGACGACCAAACAGGAGCTCGAGAAGACGAATATCCGAGCAGCCCAGGAGAATTGGCAGCCTGCCGGGCCGAAATGGCTAGAATGGTAGCATCAGGAGAAGCTGAGCTTCTACCTCTGTTCAGTCCAGAGATCTGGAAAGATCAAACCACTATGCATTGGCTGAAGACGGGAGTCTATATAGAAGGATTATCGGTGAAAGAAAAGGACCAGGTGGGCTATTGAGCTAAAAGGTTTTGTTGGAAACGCAATAACCTCTTCAAGATTGAACAAACTGGTCAGGAGAAGTTAGTGCCAGAACCCACCAAAAGACGAGCTATGGTGCAGGAAATGCATGAGAATACTAGACACTATGGTGTCAAGAAGACATACAGTCTTCTGGAGCTGTCTTACTGGTGGAGGGGCATGAAGCAGCAGTGTGAGGATGTGATCAAGGCCTGTACAAGCTGCGATCGCGTCAAGGCTGGTTTTAAGCGGCAACACCCACACCTGCAACCTCTGCCAATCATGGGCCTAGAATACCGGTGGAGCTGCGATCTCGTAGGTGAGTTATCGCTGTCCAACCGAGGTAACAAGTACATTATGGTCATGATTGAGCATTTTCCTAAGTGGATAGAGGTTGTGCCTCTAACTGCTAAGGAAAGCTTGGCGACCAAGGAAGCGCTCCTCAATGGTGTGATTGTACGCCATGGAGCCCCAGTAAAAGTGCTGACAGACCAAGGGTCTGAGTTCCAAGGATCTTTTCAGAAACTCCTGGACAAGTGTTTCATTGACCATCGCACTACGTCTAGAAACCACCCACAAGCAGATGGTCTGGCAGAACGGATGGTGCAAACCATCAAGTCTGCTTTGCGCAAATTTTGCCTTGAGCATGATAAGCGTGATTGGGATCAGGCCCTGCCATGGCTGGTTATGGGTTACAAATTTAACAAGCAAGCTGCTGTAATGAATCAGTATAATAGTAGATATAATGTTCATTTAAATATAATAGTTAATTAAGTTCAGCCTACTGAACTTTATGTAGTATTGAGTCTGCTGGACTTTATATAATTATCAGTTTAAGGACTCAGTTGGAAGCAGCAGGCTGAAGCCAACTTAAGTCAACTTGCTGACACATTCTTTGACAGCCAACTGACTTCCATACTCGGTAGCAGCGAACTGCCTAGATATGCATCTTAGTGTGGTGTGCTAGATGAATGGCCAGATGACATCCCATTGATGGATGGCGATTCGGGATGATAGGAGATGGGGGTGGATTTGGTTAACCGAGGTCCTACCAACGTGGTTAACTCCCAGGTAGGCGGTGCCATCGCACTGGCCGTTGAACAGTAAACTCATTCCATGTACATATACTAGGCATTGCTCTCGAGTTCGGCATTCGGAAACGAGGCCAACTCTTTGGTACAGCTTATTGAGAGAGATCTGAATCCAAGGCGAGAAGCCATTGATACGCACTGTCTTCCAATCTTGCTTATGTATGAGTTTACTGATTGCATTATTGATGCTAGTTTACTTGCATTTGACTTACGAGTATTATTCACTGCTAGTGTGCTGTCCTTTGTTGTCGAATCAATTAACGGAAAACACCATAAAGATTACTTACTGATATAAAGATGTTTATTAACTATTAATCGCCTATTTGGTAAGTCAATTCATTTCAGTGGTATCGGAGCGGTTATCACAGTCTTCTTTGTATGGTAAGGACAAGGTCTCAACTTAGCAACTCCTGAGACATGGAGAACCAGGATAACGAGAATGTCAAAAATCAGGCGGAAAGCCATGTAGCGGGAACCCGTACCTATTCTGAAGCAGTGGCAGATACTGCAGCTCGAGAGGCTGCAGATGAGGCAGCTGCTATTGCCGCAGTCGCAACACAGCAAGCTGAGGAGGAGAGAGCCAGATTAGAAGCTGAACAATTAGCAAAAGCTGCTGAAAATACAGAAAGGAGGGAAGGACAGCCAACTGACGAGCGCACTGTCGAAGAACTTATGGCATCAAGGGCCAATGTTCTGAACCCACCTCTTGCTGTACAACTCAATGTACCCCTAGGTCGAATTTGTGACCGGCTGAACGCGGCAGGAATTGCAGTTGCAAGAGCGAGAGGGACTGTTGAGGACACTACTCTGTGAGTAGATGCCACTGCTGCTGCTGCATTTGCTAAAATCCCACCTCAGTGTAGACTTGGGAGCATTGTTCGTTCAAATGCGGTCGCAAAAGGCGACCATGTATCAGTCTCAACAGGAGGACAAAAGAATCATAATGTCTCTACTTCGGGACAGAGACCAATTGGGTTCTCAAACCACTGGTGGTGGTGGCAGAGGGCCTAGTAAGCCCAAGCCGAAACCTCCCAAGAACTATGATCCTGAGGGACACAAAAAATATTACCTGATCAAGTTTCTCGCGGATGTTGAGCAGTGGCTGGAGAACTACCCAGAATTGCAAGATTACGAGAAGATCAAACACACTGGTGCGCTACTGAAAGGCAGTGCCGCAGACTGGTGGCTATACTGGAAAGGAGGGCGTAAGCTCAGCAACTCGGTGACCCTTCGTGGGTAGAGTTTGTCAAGAAGTTGCATGAGAAGTTTGACGTCATCAACTAGCAAGAGAAAGCTATCTATGTGATGATCTCCTTGACACTGAAGGAGACCACTTCAGTTGCTAAGTTTGCTCAAAAGTTCCAGGAGAACATAATGAAACAGCCAGACTTGCTAGAACGGTATAGGCTAGCATACTTCGGGTATGGCTTGAAATCCGAAGTCTCTGGTCATTTTGCTGAGGAGAAGTATGAGAAATTGGCTGACTTGATCCAGGATGCTGATGCCTGGGATCAGCAGCAGTTCAATCACAAGCGCCAGAGTAATGCTTTGGTGTCTAAGATTGTCAAAAAGCCCCACGGTTCCTTCAATGCAATTAAAGGAGACCAGGCTGAGGATGATCAGGGTGATGAATATGGGTATGAGTACAATGCTATGCAGTCTAGAGGGAGAGGTGGTTTCTCTCGAGGCAGCTATGGAAGAGGTGGTGGTAGGACTAAGCCGAGACCAGCCTCAACAAAATCGATTTGCTTCCATTGCCAGCAGCCAGATCACTTCAGAGAGCAGTGTCCAGACAAGCACCTTCCAAAGTTCGAGAAAAAAGACCAGCCTTTAAAAGACAGCAACAGTCAGTTTCCAATCGACTGACTGTGAGGATGCTAGAGATAATAAGTCGTCACTAGCTGCCCTCGTAGCAAATATAATGGGTCCTGCTGAACTCGATTCACTATGCATGCCTGACAACCACATAAACAAGACCATCAGCAACATAGACTTCCAGAGAGGGCACACTCTGGATGCTCTTGTTCCACCTGATGTCCAACATTTCTTTGCTAAGTCAGGAGAACAATGCGAAAGTCAGGAAAAGACAGTTCCCCCTATCCTTTTGCATTGCATGATTGCAGGTAGGAAGGTGAGGGCATTTGTTGACGGAGGGGCGTCACATACTTTTATCCATAAGGACTTAGTTAAGCGGCTAAGGCTGCCTATTGTCACCCAAGGGAATAGAAAAATATTCCTTGGAGATGCCTCAAGTATCTCGGGAGGAGTTATAACCAAGCCTATTGAGGTCCAGTCAAGTTTTGGCATTGCAATTCTAATTGAAACGCTTACATTTGAGGTACTCAACACTGGCTTTTATGATCTCGTGCTAGGCAGAACCTGTCTTAACAGACATTGAGCTGAAGTGTGTTGGAGCAGAGGTACAGTTAAAGTGAGAGGAGCCAGTGATGGGCAGACTGACTTGGCACCCACCAGTGCTCTTCCTCTTGTCCTGTGTGGATGGCAAATGAAGGAAAAGAAGAGGCTTCCAGAAGGATGCAAGTTGCTGAATGCAATGGAGTTCGTCAAAAGCTGGAACCAGGAGGAAGACAGAATTATTTGTATGCTACTAAGAGAGGTACCTCCTCAACCTGAAGAAGTGGTGGAGAAAAAGGTAAGCCCTCCGGAGCACCCTCCTGCTGCAAAAATTGTTGCTCGGTACACGAATGTATTTAATATGCCTCCAGGACTACCCCCTAAGAGGGAAGTAGATCATAGGATTGATTTCTTACCTGTGAATCAGCGACCCTGGCAACGCACTTATGGCTTGTCTTATATGGAGAGCGAGGAGTTGAAAACACAGATTGCAGAGCTTAATAAAAATGGTTATATTTCCCCTAGTAAATCACTTTACGGCGCACCCATCCTATTTGTTAAGAAAAAAGAAGTCAGTATGCGGATGTGCGTGGATTACAGAGCTCTAAACAGAATTACAGGTTAGAACAAGTATGCTTTTCCCAGAATCGAGGACTTGCTTGATACCCTGTCTGGTGCTGAAGTGTTCAGTAAGATAGATCTCAAGAGTGGTTATCATCAAATTAGAATTGTTGAGGGGGATGAACACAAGACTGCCTTCCGCACACGTTATGGACACTATGAGTTCAACGTGATGCCATTTGGACTAACAAATGCTCCTGCGACTTTCATGGGTGCTATGAATGACATTTTCAGACTTTACCTGGATAAGTTTGTGCAAGTCATCCTGGATGATATTTTAATTTTCTCTAAGGATGAACCTCAGCATGCTGAACACTTAAAGACAGTCATGGACACTCAGAGAAGGAACAAGTATGCTAAAATGAGCAAGTGTGATTTCTTCAAAGAAAGTATTGAATTCTTAGGTCACGTTGTCAGCAAAGAAGGCATCAGTGTGGATCCTAAGAAAGTCCAGACCATAAGGGACTGACCAGTACCACAGTCTGTCTTTGAAGTTAGATCCTTCCTCGGGTTGGCTAACTACTATAGGAGATTTATTGAGAATTATTCTACAAAGGCCAGTAAACTGACTGACCTTACTAAGAAAGACATAGGGTATGTGTGGGGGGAAGAGCAGCAGGCTGCCTTCCAGACCCTTAAAGATGCTCTTTGTTCTGAGCCTGTGCTAGCCGTGTATGATCCCAGCAAACCGGTGCAGGTGGTCACTGATGCCTCTGACTTTGCCATGGATGCTATCTTGTTGCAGCCTGCTGACAAAACCACAAAGGATGGTAAGGTACGGCAGGAGTGGCATCCTGTGTTGTACGAGTCTATGAAATTTAATCCAGCGGAGATTAATTACTCAGTACACGATAAAGAGCTGCTAGCTATCATTCATGTGCTCAAACAGTGGAGAGCATACTTACATGGTAAAGCTTTTAAGGTGATTACAAATCATCTAGCTCTGACTCACTTTCAAAAGAAATCTAAGCTGTCAAGGAGGGAGAACCGCTGGAGCCAGATTGTGGAGCAATTTCAAGTCCACATCGACTGCAAATCAGGGAAGTTGAATCCTGCTGATGCACTTTCTAGAAGACCTGACTTGCAAGAAAGGAACTTTAGTCAGCATGCTGTAGATGAAGTCCTGTGTGCACTCACTTCACTGAAGGTGAAAAAGTCCTTCCTTGAACAACTTAGGAAAGCCTACCTTTCTGACTCAACATTTGAGTCCAGCCCCACTACTGGTGTGTGTCGTGCTACTGCACTCGAGTATAAACTTAAGGGAGGAGTCTGGGTGACTGAGACCACTTCAGGCAGGCTGAAGCTGATCATTCCTAATAACTTGGAAATAAGGTCTTTTTTATTGAGTCAAGCACATGACAGTTTACTGGGTGGGCATTTGGGGCGGGCCAAAACTGTTGGCAAATTGGCAAAACATCATCATTGGGAGAGATTAACTCGGGAGGTCTTGAAATACGTTAACTCCTGTGACCAGTGTTAGAAGAATAAGTCGAGGCACACACCACCGGGGGGCCTCTTAAAACCGCTGCCCATCCCAGCTGGCCGTTGGGAAACACTATCCATGGACTGGGTGGTCACACTGCCACGAACTGCCAATGGGCATGATTGGATATTGGTAGGCGTGGATAAACGGACAAAAATGGTCATTTTCATCCCCACAACGTCAAAGTAACTGCACTCGAAACAGCGAGACACTCCTACAACCATGTAGTATGCCAACATGGGCTACCCTCTAATATAATCTCAGACAGAGACTTGAAATTTTCCTCTAAGTTCTAGAGGGCTTTAATGGGGTTAATGGGAGTCATGCAGCTGCTCAGCAGAGCAGACCACCCTCAGACTGATGGGCAGATTGAAAGAACTAACCGAGTTCTGCAAGAGGTACTGAGAGCCTATATTAACCAAAAACAAGATAATTGGGATGACCTGCTACCTCAAATCCAGTTTGAGGTCAACAGTGCGGTGCACGCGTCAACGGGCAAGACTCCTTTTGAACTGAGCCTGGGTAGAGTCCCTAAGTCTCCTTCGAATGTACTGGGGGAGTCTTTAACTCACCCTGAAGAGATTGCCATTCCGGTCTCCCTCCAAGTTAACACAGGAGTTTGCTGACACCCTGTCAGAAGTCCAACAGAACCTGCACAAAGTCCAGGCAAACCAACAAAAATACGCTAATCAGCACCGTCGAGAATTGATATTTTCTAAGGGCGATTTGGTCAAACTGCATTCTCAGCACCTGTACCTACCTAATGTGGTCAAGAAAAAGCTTGGTCCTGTCTGGGTCGGTCCATATTCGGAGGTGCGTCGTGTCGGTCAGAATGCTTACAAACTGAACATGTCAGCAGAATTCAAGGGTCACCCGGTCTTTAATGTCTCCTTCTTGGAACCATACATCAAAGGGGACACACTGTTCACAAGTCGATTACCTGTCCAACCGAGACCGGTGCCCGCTGTCCGGGATGGTGACCCTGAGGAATATGAGGTTGAGGAGATTTTAGACGCGCGCTCGGTTCGTCGATCGTCTAAATATGTCATGAAGTACCTCATTTAATAGAAGGGTTACGATGCCTCTGGGGACACTTGGGAATTTAAGGACCATTTGACCAATGTCAAAGGGGCGTTGAAACGGTTCCACCTTTGGGCGGCTGGAGCCCCTCCATAACGGTCATTTCAGTTGACACGGGAAGGTGACATGAGGTCCTGTCTCCATCTAAGTTGGAGGGAAAATATATGACAGTAAGTCTGCGAGAGCGAGAAAGAGACAGTTATGTGAACCTTAAGTGTCAGCATAGTGACAGATGGGACGGTTATGTGAATCCTAAGTGTCAGCATAGTGACAGTGGGGACATCCTGGCCCACATAAAGCACCTTGGGCGGAAGGAAATAGGGCCTCGCACAGCAATACATCACTTAACGCACCTTAAAACACATTCATACGTTTTTGTCTAGCGCACCGCAACTACGTCAACTCCTAGCAATCACCCTGTAAGTTAAACAGGAGCGAATCTACCATACTAACACAAACTACTTCCTTCCTGCAATTCCTATGAAAAAGGTCGATATCCTACTAACTTGTGCCCTGGTTACATGTGCAGGATGGCTCCCACCACACAAAAGGAGGACAGAAAGCGCAAGGCAGAAGAAGCCAGGAGGACAATAGAGCAATACCAGAAGGAGCTGGCGGCGACGTCCCTCACCAGGAGAGAACAAGAAAGGGTCCGCAGACAACAAGAGGCGGCAGAAGAAGCATAGAGTAAGAAGGATCAGGAAGCGGAAAACCTCAGGAAAGCTGAGGAGGAGAGACAGAAGAAACAACAAGAAGAAGCGGCAGCAGCAGAGGAGGAGAGAAGGAAAACGGCTGAAGCGGACAGGCAGAAGAGCTTGGCCACTTACAGGTATACTGTGATGGGTGGCCAAAACTTTGATAACCTGAAGGAAGCATTGCTGGCAGCCCAAGAGATCAACAAGTTGGAACAACCAACACTGCTACAGAGGGAAGGAGCTGCAGCACTCGATAGGAACATTGAGGCACACACTGGTGTGGTCCTCTACGAAGATTATGCCAAGATGGTGGGCTATACAGCAGAGCAGGCCCGGTACCTTGCAGATGATTCAGAGAACAAGCCGGTCCCAATACCGGGAATAGTGGGAGATCAGAGACTCATCAGGCGGGTGAGCATGCGGCCCGATAGCTTGAAGGATACGGTATTCTACCTCACACTACTGCCAGCTTACAATGAAGTTGAGAGAAGGAGCTGGGAGTACTTGGCCAGGGAAGCAGGACAGCAGATGTTCTCTCCCCACTGGTTCCCATGTAAACTGAGGAAGGCTGAGCATGGACCCCCAGCACTACCAGCAGCCAACAGACTGGAGGTGGATGACCGTCACAAACAAAAAGCAGGAGTGTGATCGAGCCCAACCGGATGACTTCCACGATGGCCTGAACGGCTACCTCATCCTACCACCTCACATTGCCCCTTGGGACTCCAGGCTGAACGGCTGCCTGAGCAATATGAATGCAGAGACCAAAGAGCACAGGAGGAGGGGGAGAGACTACTTCTCTAAGGGAAAGCATGCTTTCGTCAAATGGGCGAAGAATGCAGGCCGGATAGATATCAGCAGGCTGAAGGCCAAGCAACCTCCGGCGCGTCCTAAGAAAGGGAGGTCAGTAGACTACTCCATGTCTACCAGGGAGCAGGACAACTTAGTGGACGAGACTCCTACCCTCTCAGAGGAGGAAGATGAGGAGGATGAGGAAGAAAAACAAGGCAGAGGAGAAGCATCAGGACCTGGTACTCAGCACACCCAGGGGCAGGCAAGAGCAGGGCTTCCTCAAGAGCCAAGATCAGGAATATGGCATTTGACCCCGGCCATTGAGGTAACTGAACCGCGCCTCGCTCCCCCAGCCCACCTACCCAAGCAGGGGAAGACGCTGATCTGACTGTACTTGGCAGCAGACCTAGGCAGAAATCCCCAGAGGACAGGGGTGCCAGAAGAGGGACACGCGGGGTGGCCAGAGATATGCCGGCCTCTCCCTTTGCTCAGGAGCATGTACCTCTTGCCAATGTATTTCAGCACCCTACTGGAATGCCTGTCCATGTGGGGATCAACACCCAAGTGGTTGAAGAGCAGGCTACCATCCTTCGTTCTCCTCGAGGTCCAACTGTAGAACAAACGGGGTTCTTTAGAAGACCAGCTGACAGACCTAGAGGGCTGTCCAGATCTAGGTCCAGATCTCAATCTCCTGATTTTGAAGCCCCAGGAACAACCCCCTAGGTGATAGGCTGAAAAGGCAGTCAGTTGGGGAGGCTGGTCAGGATCAGTTCCCTGACCAAAGACTTCTGCAGTTTAATGTTGTCGAGGCGACAACAAGTTAAGTTGGAGGGATTGTAATGAATCAGTATATTAGTAGATATAATATTCATTTATATATAATAGTTAACTAAGTTCAGCCTACTAAACTTTATGTAGTATTGAGTCTGCTGGACTTCATATAATTATCAATTTAAGGACTCAGCCGGAAGCAGCAGGCTGAAGCCAACTTAAGTCAGCTTGCTGACACATTCTTTGATAGCCAGCTGACTTTCATACTCAGTAGCAGCAAACTGCCTCGATATGCATCTAAGTGTGGTATGCTAGATGAATGGCCAGATGACATCCCATTGATGGATGGCGATTCGGGATGATGGAAGATGGCGGTGGATTTGGTTAACCGAGGTCCTACCAACGTGGTTAACTCCCAGGTAGGCGGTGCCATCGCACTGGACGTTGAACAGTAAACTCATTCCATGTACATATACTAGGCATTGCTCTCGAGTTCGGCATTCGAAAACGAGGCCAACTCTCTGGTACAGCTTACTGAGAGAGATCTGAATCCAAGGCGAGAAGCCATTGATACGCACTGTCTTCCAATCTTGCTTATGTATGAGTTTACTGATTGCATTATTGATGCTAGTTTACTTGCATTTGACTTACGAGTATTATTCACTGCTAGTGTGCTGTCCTTTGCTGTCGAATCAATTAACGAAAAATACCATAAAGATTACTTGCTGATATAAAGATCTTTATTAATTGTTAATCGCCTATGTGGTAAGTCGATTCATTTCAGCTGCTTTGGCGAATTACTCGCCTTATCAGATTCTGTTTAGAAGAAGTTCAGTTGTGCCCAGTAGCATCAAGCAGGAGATTAAGCAGGTGAAAGACCTGGACAATCCTGATGAACTGCTAAAGGTCATGTTGCGCCGCAAGGTGTTATTTGAGCACATGATGCCTGCTGCCCCGGACAATCTGAAAATTGCACAGAAAAGAGACACGCAGCGTTTCGCCAGGACGCGAGATGGGACGCAGATCCAGGAAGGAGACTTCGTCTACCGCAAGCGCCAGACTAAGACCACCATTGACACCAGTTCAGGTGCAGTGATCTTACGCGTGAAACATGCGTTCGACAATGGTGTGTTGGAACTGGAAGGTTTTGATGGTAAGACCATGAGAGATCACGTGCAAAACTGTTTGCTGTGCCATTTGCCAAATATCGATTCTACGATTAAGACTGTGCCCGAGGAATTGGTGCCAGCCACGCCTTGTGCCAGCTGCAAAGTGCTGGATGATCAAGAAGCAATGGTAACTTGCGATAAGTGTGGTGCCCGTTGGCACACCTTCTGCATTGGTGAAGAAGAGATTATGGCAGGACGGGGGGAATGCCCTGACTGCCTTCCCAAAAGCCCCAGCCACAGAGCCAGGAAATAGAAGCTTTCAACAGAAAGGCAAGGACGCCTCAGCTGAAAGGGAGGGGTGTAAGGGAAACTGAAGATAAGCTATCTTTTCGAATTTTTCCTGCTAAGTGTTGAATGAGGAACTGATTGAACATGGGAAGCACTGAGTGTGAGATGCCTCACCGCATGATGCAAGTGCAGGATGACCAGGAATGGGTCAAACCCCAACCAGTCTGTCACCGACACACGTGCAAGGGACGATCAACCCGGTCAATCCCCACGTGCAGCGACGCACCGACACGTCAACCAAGTCGAAGACACACGTGCTGAGAAGCCACGCTCGTGCCAGGAGTCCGACGCTGAAAGGCACGACAGCTGTCGCGACTCCTATCCACTCGACGGTGCCGCACGCGCAGCGCAAGTCACGGTCGCCCAGGTACGGGAAGTCAGCATTGACTCACCGACCAGAGGACCAAGATATCTCAGTCAGCGGTCATGTTGAAGTCGTTATCCCTGTCAAAGTGGTCACGACACGTCAAACCCACACCCAGGACTGGATGGGGATTACGACAGAGTAGTCAGCCGAAAGGCTAGGGGCATGGAACCAGCAATGAGCCAACCCAGCGAGTGCCAAGAAAGGTACTGATCAATCGGCTATCCAAGCCAAGTACAGCAGGGATGTTGCAAAGGGCGTTGTGTACCGCCTCGGCCAGACCCTCAGGTGACTAGTCACGGCTTGAGCGTTCATCCTAAACGCTGCCAGTCTGCCACATAGGCGTGATTGTCAGCTGAAAGGCTAAGCGGTCACGCGCGACAATCCCAATGCATGCATGCATGCTGAATGACAACTTCTAAGCTGTGTGAGAGCTGCTGGGTAAGGACGGCATGCAAGCTAAGCGCTGTGACTAAACACTGGCATTCTCGAGAGAGGACAGTGTGTGGTGCCTGTGAAAGGCACGAGTCCTGCCTGAAGCTGCCTCATTCTTGCTCGCATTGTTGTCAAAGGAAGCTGAAGATGCAGAAGGAGCGCGAAGAAGAAGGAGTTCCCAAGGCCATAGAAGAGCCGGGGCGCCACGCTTCTATCGACGCTGGAAGATTTCTTCCTAAGTGTATTATAGAAAGGTTAGACCTCAGGAGTTCCCAAGAAAGGATCTCGCTGGTAGAAAGTAGAGAGCTCCAGAATAGAATCTGTTAGGAGATTAGCACAGATTTGGGTCAAACGCCGCAAGCGTGCGAGGATCATTTAAAATGGTGAGTGCTGTGTTAGTTTCCAAGTTCTCAGAAGTCTCGATTGTCGAATTGCTGATAGCAAGAGTAGTATTAACAAGTAAAGCTCTCAGTGAAGAGCTGAGTGAGCCCAGCCAAGCAGTGAAGAGTTGTTAAGGCGCGGTGTTGAGCGAAGAGCTCAGACCAGGCCAGCATAGATGTGCAGTTCAGAGTTTTGTAAGCTGTGACTTGTGGAAGTTAAGCGAAAGCCTTGAAGGGCAATTTTCTCTGAACCTGGCATTGCCTGTTAAGCTGCTTAGACGTGATTTCTGCAAACTACAAACTTGTTCATTGTGTAAAACCTCAACTTGGGCAAAAGCCTGTGTGGAAGTAAGACGCTTCTGTCTTTGTAAGGGAAACTGAAGACAAGCTATCTTTTCGAAAATTTCTGCTAAGTGTTGAATGAGGAACTGGTTGAACATGGGAAGCACTGAGTGTGGGATGCCTCACCGCATGATGCAAGTGCAGGAAGACCAGGAATGGGTCAAACCCCAACCAGTCTGTCACCAACACACGTGCAAGGGACGATCGACCCGGTTGATCCCCGCGTGCAGCGACGCACCGACACGTCAAGCAAGTTGAAGGCACACGTGCTGAGAAGCCACGCTCGTGCCAGGGGTCAGACGCTGTTAGGCACGGAAGTGTCGAAAGAAAACCACACATTTTGTATTTTTCACAAGGTGTTGCCCGATTTGAAAACAAGCCGCAAAACAATCGAAAAGTTGATAAAAATCACAAAAGGGTATAGCACGTTGATTTTTGTCGCAAATTACAAATCCTATGATTTTTCTTCGCAGAAACGACCCTCCTGGGGAAAAGAGTTAGCACCCCATGGCCAATTCGGCCAGTTAGTGTTCCTATGTCGGCTAATGTCGGTTTCAGCGGAGACTCCAAGTCAAGAAGCAAAAAAACGCTCAATTCTTCTGCTTGCACTCGAGTCCTACTCTTTGGAGACGGTCTTGGTCACCTTTTGTCACTGTTAGCCAGTGTATATGCTGCAGTCCCATGGGCTGTGATGATTGTCTTCAGCCAAATTCCTTTCAAGTTGACGAATTACAGCAACGCTAACAACGAGTGGCTGAATGTGTACTTTGACGCAATCCCCTCCGCCTAGATGAAGGCTAAAAAATATGTACTTTGAGCCAGCGGTTAGTATGGGGAAATCTGTTTGGAGTTCATCACCTTACGTACTAGAGCATGTCCTAAGGACATAGTCTTTTTTTGGGCGTACAAGCGTGGTGGCATATTCTTGGGCAATCATTGTTTCCCGGCTGAGTTATTGTTCTCCTCTGGTACATACTGGTTTACTGTCCGCCATGACCCACGAAGAGTCCGTTCTTTCCAAGCAGATGGAAAAAGATGCTGATGTTGGAAAAGTAGACGACAAAACCACCACTCAGGGTTCCGTGCAGGAGCTGACTGATCAAGTCCTTCATCAAAGCAGTGATAAACAAAAGGCCCTAGCTGCCGGTTCAAAAAAAGAGCCAAAAGGAAAAGCGGATGAAATAACTCCTTCTCAACAAGTGCATGCCAAGTCTTCCAGGCTGGAATGCGCCTTGGCATTGTTGGTCCCGCTTATAGTAGCATGTCTCATGTCAGGCTTGGTGTATTGGCACTACCTGACTAAGGACTTCGAGGATATAACAAAGACCACTGATTTGCTCCCCTCTGAGAAGCAAGCCTTGTTTCAATTTGAAGACACAACCATGGCAGGTGAAGTGCCCATACCTCATCAAACCAGGAACTGCATTGGCCTCTTAGTAGTGTGTGCTGGTCATCCTCTTTACTGAAATGTTATGACGAATGTGCTTGCTGCACCTTGACAATTGACATGCCATGTAGTATTCATTTCTACAGCATGTATACCTGACTGTTTGCAACGCTTTGCATGTCTGCCGTTCCGGTGTGCAGACATCCATGAAGCGTATAGAACAGGCACTCTGACGTCACTCCGGCTCACGGAGCACTATTTTACAAAAATAAAGTTATTAAACCCGTCACTTACAGCTGTCATAGAGACAAACCCTGATGCTCGTGCTCTGGCCTCTCAGAGGGACACCCAGCTGCAGAGTGGGGGAGGGCGGATAGGGTACGTGCATGGCATGCCCATTCTGGTCAAGGACTGCATTGCCACCTCAGACAAGATGAACACCACTGCAGGCTCGGTGGCGCTGCTGGGCTCCAGGGTGTCCTCCGCAGCCTCTGTGGTGGACAAGCTCAGGTTTGCAGGAGCCGTCGTGCTGGGTACCACTAGCATGCCTGAGTGGACGTCCCTGGGAGAGCATGATAAGCCGCCTCGCGGTGGCTGGACTCGAGTAAGCCTCCGCTCCCCTTCCCCCCGCCCTCCCCTCCCCTCCCCTCC
>WELA01001229.1:44046-81996 GCA_009602735.1 Mesotaenium endlicherianum
TCCCCTCCCCAGCCCCGGCCCCGCCCCATCCCGCCTGTCACTGGTGAAGCCGTTGCTGAAGGCTGCAGCAAATATTCCCTCCCTCTTGGCAAACGCGCTCGGATGCAGTGCTCCTGAAAGCACTCTGGCTGGGACCTTGGGCGATGTGCAGAACCCGTACAGTGGGGAGCGCGATGCACCTGCTTTCAGTGATGGGGCAGCAGTGGCAGTCGCGGCCAACCTGGCCGTTGCAGCTCTGAGCGTGGAGACAGATGGTGAGATCCTTGTGGGGGCCAGCAGGGCAGGAGTGGTGGGGCTGAAGCCAACAGTGGGGCTTACAAGCAGAGCTGGCGTGCTCTCGGTGTCGCACACTCAAGACTCTGTCGGGTGCGTTTCCTTTGTTTCTGCTCTTCTGTCTGCTTTCGTGCCCATAAGCTATATTCCTTCCTTGCACCTCTGCCCGGCCCTGTCTGCTATTTTAATCATAGGCTTTCAACGACTATGTGTATGACTGAGCACCTGCCGAGCTCCACAACGTGTGGGGGACAATTGGAGAGTAATTGGTCCCGGCCTTGTACTGGCAGGGCAGGCCGATAGCAAGGACGGTAGCAGACGCGGTGACTCTGCTGGATGTCATCACGGCCCAAGTGGAGGACCCCCGTGACTCTGCCACCTCCCGCTGCTACAACATGCTGCCACGTGGCGGCTTCCGGCAGGTACAGGTTAATGACATGTGAGTTGCATGGCGCATTGTATATATCTATCTCTCTGGCATCTTTGTTGCAATCAAAAGTGGACACTGTTACTGCCATGCTACTGTACACATCCGTCACAGCTTTTCATTACGCCTGTTGGCAAAATGAAGTTGGCCGTATACCAAGAGTGAAGCACATACTTTGGACGTGGTTGAACGCAGGCACTGAAGGTGGATGGAGCAAGGGGCAAGCGCATTGGCGTGTTGAAGCCCCCCTCCGTGCGAAAAAAGATAGACATCAACAATGATGAACAGCTGGCATTTCAGACACATATCAGCACACTCAGGTTCC
The DNA here is from genome assembly GCA_009602735.1 of Mesotaenium endlicherianum. NCBI lineage: Eukaryota > Viridiplantae > Streptophyta > Zygnematophyceae > Zygnematales > Mesotaeniaceae > Mesotaenium > Mesotaenium endlicherianum. Next base: position 45,072 of record WELA01001229.1, read on the forward strand.
TCCACCTTTCTCCCTACCTCGCTCCCTTCCTCCCCTCCCCTAGTTGTTCTGAAACATGAGTATGAATATTAAGTACACGAATATGTGACCCAGTCTGTTAAGATCACTAAGGTCACCCTCACATCAATTTTGTGACTGCAGTTTTTGGGGGTGTGCCCACCTGACGCCTCTTAGAGTTTGGCTATGCCCCTACGCTTCACTCTTTCCTCACCGATTGCTTTCGCTGAGGAAGTGCGCCCCTGGGCCGCCTTTTGGGAACAGCTATGGCGAGGCTTTGCCTCGCCTTTAGCTGCAAAATGGATTGAAAGGGGTTTCATGGCAAAGGGCGCTCTTTGTCGTGGGGCGGACTTGTGAGAGAAGGGGCATGGAAGGTCGTGCTGCCGAGGAGGTTTAAGGAGGGAGAGAGGGGGGCAAGGGGGGAGGCGGTCAGCCGTGGCGGGGCTTAGTCGCTGTGTGTTCTGCATTGCACGTGCAGACGGAATCGTGGCCCCTCGCAAAATGAGAACGGTTAATTGGTGTGAGAAAAGACTATAATACATAGCATATACAAGGTCTATCTTTCTCCCTTCACTTGAGACAGTTTCAATTTTGTGAGCGGCCGCTTTTCCTGGGTACTAGGTACCACGGAGAATCCCGAAAGCTATGCGAGGGGCATTGTAGTCACACAAAGATTGAGTAATTATACCTGTGTATGAGTGCGCCGTCCAAAGGAGTGGGCTCTGTCCCCCTTGAGAGTGCCGCAAAGGGGATGAATACACACAGGCACAGACATATGACCTATGGGGTAACAACGTCTGTCCCTCGAGGGTATGTTTGAGTGCAGGAGGCTGGGCGCAGAGATAGTGGAGGACTTGGAGCTCCCCCAACACATCCTGGAGGCCGTCATGAGTGCGACAGCAGAGCGCACTGTCGTTGTGCATGAAGCCCGGGCGGGCTTCGACAAGTACCTGGCCACCTTGCAGCACAGTCCCAGCGGCCGAAGCTTGGACGAGCTGCTGGCATTCGCGGAGGAGAGTTTGCAGTCAGACACTGCCGTTGGTAACATGCAGTTTCTGCGCGATGCTGCGCTCACGGAAGGCTTGCAGGTAGGAGGTGCTGCCGCTGCTGGATGCTAGCTACTCCATGTTCTTCTTCTGCTGCCCCATCTCGAGGGTACCTGTGCATGCGTGCTAGTCAAGAGATGCAGGCAAATACCATCAAGCAAGATTCAGGGGTGACGATATATTTGCTCGTGTGGGACGGGGGTTTAGGATCAGCTCCTTTTCCTCTCGTTCGTGAAAAGTCCTTTATTCGTTGTGCAGGAAAAGAGCTTGCATGACTCGTCTCATCAAACATCAGCCCACATTACGCTGTGATGAAGTTAGATACTTGTGTGCTTTCCTGGAGCCCAATGTGGTGGTGGCACAGTTGCGCTGCGATAGAGAGCAATAGCATGCCTCCTGCTGTTGAGTGTATGGGTGCAGGCTGCAGCCTACAAGGCGGCAGTGGAGCTCACACAGGAGTACACTACGGGGGGCATCGATCATGTTATGAAGCAGCACCAGCTGGACGCTCTGCTTGCTCCCTCCTCCCCATCTTTTGGCCTCCACAAGCTGGCTGCTATCGCCGGTTATCCGGGTACCATTATGAGCCTGTCCCACGTGATGAGGAACTACTGAACGTTGGACCCGCTGACAAGAGTGTCTACAGCCTGCCAGCCTTGACCTAATGATAAAGTGCCACAGCCCCCTTTGTGAGATGGGCAAGTGGGTGATAGACGAAGTCTCAAAAGAAATGGTTGCTTCTTGTGCTCAAACTCAGTCCAGGACAAAATTGCCGGTGCTTTTCCCACTCCTCTTGACTTCTGCTGCCCCACTCGCACCAGCATCAGAATGAGGTGTGAATTGTTGTGCGTGTTTTGCAGGCGTCACGGTGCCTTCGGGGTACTCTTCAGAGGGCTTGCCTATGGGGCTCACTTTCGTCGGTCACGCATGCTCGGACTTGAGCCTCGTTGCCATGGCTTTCGCATTTGAGCAAAGCACCATGGCTAGGAAACCCTTGACAACGCCATTCTTGAGCATGTTGCTGACTGGGAGAACGTGTAAACTTCATGAATATGGAGAAACGTGTGCAGTTGAAGATAATTAGTTCTATATGACTAATGTACATTGAAGTAACAGCCCAATTTTGGCAAGTTACTGTAGCCAGCTTGGTTGGTGACCCGGAGGCTTGCGCACAAGAGTTCTTCGAGCAAAAGCTCTGCTTCTTTTGCTGCCTAGGCGTCTCACGTGAGCTTTGACGCCTGTAGACGATGTTAAGCGAGAAGCTCTACATAACTTCTTATTGAAACAAGTCAGTAGAAAATGTATTTCATAATGACCCCGCAAGGAAACAAACTCAGACCTGTGGGGTGTAGCGGTGTAGCTGACCTACAAAGCTTTTACAATTGCAACACTCTCGTCTGCCGCGAGCCAATGCATTGAGTTATTAGTGTTTCAGGAGAAAACAAAGCGAAGCATGCGCATATATCTACTGCCGATTGAGCTCAAAAGACCATCCATTTTCAATAGAGATGGCTTTGGATGTCGCACGTCCCTTCAGTAGGCACAGATTCTTCAGCACCCTCCACAACACTCCACACTGTAACAAATAATGCTGCTACAGGAAAGTCGAGGGAAGGCATGGCATCAAGTATGGCGACAAATGGCGACGGCTAAAATAAACATGCGTCACGTGTCACATGTGCTAAAAAATCGCCTCAACAGCCCCTGTTGACATTTGTCAGCCATTTTGGTTTTCTGAGAACGAAACCGACAAAGACCCACCACATCGAAACCGGCGGATGCCAACGGATGCCAACCGATACTGTCCGGCGAATGCCAGGGTCCGTGGCCTCCCGTGGCCTGGTTGACTTGGTTTTGACCAATATGGACTTGATCCATGTGACCCCGACCTCATGAACTCCTTGTAGGACATTGACATAAGTTGACTGATCTCGACAAACCGACATAGAGGTCAAACAACATGGGCTTCAACGGGTCAACATACACCATTGGAAGTAGTTCGTATATGAAGCAATATGAAGTGAGTGAAGCGTGCGCCTTCGTTCGGGGAACGCCTCGAGGCCAAACGTCAACGCTAGAAGGTACAATCTCAAAGCTCTGTATCGGTTGCAGAGGTTCAAAGTATGTCCGGGTGGCCCGGGCTACGATAATTCTTCATTGACTGAAGCACCCAGTAATGGACCCCTGACGAGCTGACTCAGGCCAATTGACAAAGACTGCACGAATTCCATCATCTACACAAAAGGCCCGGCACAAACTGGCAAAAGGAAATATTCATCAACACGCTACGGCAAGTATGTCTTACTACTTCCCATATTAATTTCACATAAGCAAATGACGAAAATTAATAAATGCCGACAGATTTAATCTGTATACTAAAGCCAGACCTTCCACAAAATGAAAGCGAACAAGCTCCTAGCTCAACTACATCGACAGGAAACATATCTGACAATGAAGCTCACAGAAAAAAAAAAAAAGCGCTCTCGAAACATTCAATATCATTTCGACGGAGACGCCTCAGACGCAGGACGCATACCACTGCATGACATCTAACATCTTGCTGTAAAATCACCGTAGCACTGCATGCTTTTTAGAGGACCCCGTCGTATATACTTACCGCAAAACATTTCTTCCTTTGGGCACCAGTACTTCTATGCCTGGAACCGCTTCCTTGTATATCATCCTCCATATTATCCTCTCCTGCGTGATATTCATTTACGCCACGGTCACCTTGAATAGAGATTGGTGGCGAAATACTCGAAAAATCAAACAAAATCAAGAAGTCAAACAAAGGCAAGTTTTGTACATAGTAACACGACGTGAGAATTGAGTCAAATGACACACAAGATTGCCATTAGCTATAGGCAACGTCAAACATGATAAGGAGCTGAACACCAGCTCCCTCTGATATTTCGCAGGACTTTATACAAGGTTCTCGTCAATAATGAAAGACGTACAAACCTACTTCAGGAATAGATTTTAAGTTTTAGTGTTTAAGTTTTAGCGTTTTTGTGACCTCATATATATCATAGACAATTAAAGAATGAAATTTAAGAATGAAATTTCACGTCCACTCTTCACGTTCACAAGGACACTATTGTTGCGGATAAGACCTAGGTATTGGTTGGAAAACCTATAAATAACCAACCAAATGAAAGTAAGACCGAGTGAGACTGGAATGGCACCTCCTAATTGTATGGTTATTACAAGTAAATGTTTTCTCACGAACCTGCAATTCTGTGCCAGCCAGCCAGATTACTGAACCCTTATACATCCGCAAGCGTGAAGTGTTCAACATCTTTTATGCGTCAGCAGGCTCGTTCAAATGGTTTACTCTCAGGGACTTCTTCCAAGTGCTTGAAATCGTAACCGCCTTAATTTAGTTCTTTAGCGGTATTTCCCTGTGTCAATTTGAAAGCAGTTTGACACTGATCCCAAAACCCGAAACCTTAATAGATTCGGATTGAGAATGCTCGTTCCATTGTGCCTTAGAAAGTAATACATGTAAAGAAAAAAGCTTGTATGCCAAAGCCAAGGCCTGTATGCTCTAGAGTTTATAGGGAAACAGGCGCTTTGTCTATCGTCCTAAACCCTATTCTTGCTCATGAACCTACCAAAGCTAGGAAGAGTAATAGGCCGTTTCATTGTCTTCTGCCAGTAACTCTTTAGCCTAGGGAGAGCATGTAGTCCCAATGTAGCCATGCACAATCCATGCAAGACAACCATCTCTGTGCATGTCACAAGAATCTAGCCCTTCCCAGTGTGTTGAAATGCATAATTATTTGTCTCCACAACCAACTGCTAAAAAAAATGAGTAGGCATGAAGAGACTAAAGATACCAAAGGGTTTCAGACCCTTGGATCTTTTGTGTCGCATGCCCTGGAGGCCATGCTGGTGTTCTTCACTTGGCTGGAGCAGGTGTCTTCTGGACAGGTGTCTCCAAGAGCAGGCACCTTCCAGTCCCACACCTCCTCCTCCTCCTCCTCCTCCTCCTCTATCATGGTTGCTGCAGGTGGAACGTCTTCTGTGTCTTCGAAAACCAAGAAGTCTTCTTGTTTAGAGCTGCTGCTGTCAGACCCAGACTCAGAGTTAGAAAAAACTTCCTTGCCTTTCTTGCTAGACATAGGCTTGCCTTGAAACATGAATTCGCTTCTTACTTCAGGGACTACTACTTTGTTTTAGCCTGCAGGTTTGCACTTCTTCTTGTTAAGTTGGCTTTTAGAGTTTCGGGTTTAGTTGACTTTTAACAAGGCTAGTTTCAGTCCCTTCAACTTTGTACTAACTTGTGTGTCCAAAATGGCTGCCTAAGACAGTCTAAAATATGCCTGAGGGTCATCTTGACTCTCGAGTGCTTTTTCCGCCTCTGGCTGCTCTTGCTGCTCATTTGTCTGCTGGTATACTCCCTCAGAAAATCCATGGATCTCTCAGAGTTTTTCTTAATGCTCCCTTCAACAAACTCCTGCGTAAAGTTCTGTCTAGACTTATCATACATGAAGATCACTTGATAAACGACGCCATGGCTCTTTTGGGCCTCAATTCGCTTCTTCATCACCCCCTCTAACAACACTTCATTTCTTGCACTCAAAAGTCAACTTTAACCTTGCTGGAAGGTCAACTTTAAGCGGCTCTCTCTTTATTTTCACCCGGAAGGCAATATTTATTGACATGATCCTTCCTATAAGATCAACGCAATCTTCAATTACCAGTCAATGGTTGACTTCGACTTAGTTTTTCCTACTTTGTGTTTTTATCCGCTGTAGGGAATTATTGATGTTTATAGAAAATAGAAATACTCGAGTGTTTTATAGTGGCTGGTCAAGTACTGTATTGCAGCTGGTGGAAGACTGTGAGGGTCAAAGGAGGAGGACATTGCGAACCATGAGGTAGACTACATTTCGCGAATTATAGTTACTAGTAAAGGCCAACAATGCATTTTCTTTAAGGTGCGTTTCGCCATCCGTCATGTTTTGTGTTTGCTGCATACATCTTGTACATGACGGTGCCCACACTACTCAAGTGGGACACATGAGTGCTTGACACAAATTTTTAATCCAGTGAGAGCACACATTGAGATGCTCAATGCAGAGCACAGCAATCACGTGTACAGTGGATTGCTGTGGGATGCTCAATACTACCCGCATTTGAAATCGATGAAATTTGTGAGTATTTGTCGACTGATCATTGTGTTAGAGAAATGATATTATTGTATAGCATTTCACACCTGACAAGACCTGGTGGAAAAGTTAGTTCAAGAATTGTAAGGGAACATCCAATTATCTGCCGCACCCGGCACCCGGCACCCGGCATTTCTACAAAACAAATGCTAAATAGTGTACACAGCCTTACTGAAGCGTGCACTTCACTTCTAAGGCACTACGTAGCCATAGCCGGACATATATTTCAGGTCAGGGTTCAGGTTGATTGTCTCTATGTCTCGCGTAAAGAGCCGACAAATCAACAAGATGCCTCATGGTTGGCCTCCCATGGGGGCAATTCCATGGAGCATGCAAGGTTGCAAGGTTGCTGGTAATCTGCGGCAAGACTACACAAATGCTGGTCAGAAAGTCGACAGTGAGACTGTATCCTGCATAAACAAAGTAGAAAAGCTCTGTGGAAATCCATCTGATCATCATGCAGATAGTCATATCCTTACTAAAACAAGCAGGAAGTGAAGCGTTGCTCATGTAAGGCATGGCCTCTACCTTCAGCATCTGTGCCTTGTTGAGTGCAGTACCAATCATGACCGAGGAGCGACATGCTCTTGAAGCAAGCAGTGCCCTCACACGACTAGGTCTCGCCGTCCCTGCAAGGACCTCGGTGGTCTGCCTTGCGTCTGAGAATCCCTGAACCTCCCCCTCAATGGGCAGCGGAGCATCAGCCAGGAGAGATATGAGCTCGTGGACATCTGCACATGGGGACAGAGATACACGTGCATGACGACAAAGGGAAGGACGTGAGAAGACAGCACACAGCTGCAGGCCTGTGGGGAAAATACACAACGTTGAACACTGGGATCAGAGCAGGGAGTGAGCAGCTCTGTACCAGCGATGCCAAAAGTGACGGACTTGGTGAAGGGCACCGACACAAGGCGCAGGCGCCTCCCTGCGGGTGCCTCTGCCACCTCCTCAAACTCAAACCCATTGCGCCTGCCATCCGTCCATCACCCACCTCACATAGCAAGCAGTGAGACAGTCCTGTGCTGGGCACCTGCCAATATCCAACCTCCCACCAGGCAGGCAGGCAAGGCATGCTTCGGCGAGGGCATACGGGGAGGAGATAATAAGCCAACCTGAAAGTGTCGCGGTGGGCAGCAACTGTGAGCTCCTCCGCCGCCGTCAGCTCCACTGGCAGCGGCCTGCAGTACCTCCCTCTCCCTCTTCGTCACAGCCATCCATCTGATATGGGAGGGGGGGGGGAAGTGCATGCTATCATGTCAAGCAAGGCGTACATGAGGAGAGGCTGGCGATTGAGAGTGACGGTGGCGCTGAGCCGCTCAAAGTTGTACTTCTCGTCTGATGCATGCTGCCAATAATAAGAGCTCCCACCCCCCAGCCACAGAAGACGGTCAGCCAGCCGAACTGGACCTGTGCTTGATAGTGAGCATGCTGCAATCGACAGTAAACATGCAGCCAGTGAAATGACGCCGCCCGTTGACAAAGCCAGCTGAAGCACACCAGCAAGAGAGCACCTGGTCAATGATGAAGATGTCGTCGTCCAGCCGCGTGAGAATGAAGCCCAGGTTGAACTGGCCGAGGACATGCATGCGCGTGAAGTCGCCCTTGGAGATGCAGCGCTGCAGCTCACACGCTGCTGCTTCCAGCGCTTCCTCCTTGCCTCCTCCTCCTCCTCCCGCTCCTGCTCCACCTGTTGCTGCTGTTACGTCCCCATTGCCAATGGTTGCAGCTGCAAACCGCCTGTTGACCAGGAGAAAAACCACTTAAGATGTGAGAACAAGAGAAGGAGGCTTGCATGCAGGGCACCATGCTTGCACACAACCGGCCAGCTGTCTGGCTGGCTGGCTGGCTGGCTGAGTGACTGACCTGCGCCGCTTGGAGTTGGTTGCCCGACTGGCATGGCTGCTCCAGCCGCTCGACGATGATAGCGACGGCAGGGGCAGGCCGCGCTTGCGGCGGGTGCGGAGGCTCAGGACATCCAGCGGCACCACCACGTCGTCGTGCGCGGCGTCGTACGCATCCGCCTCGTCCTCCCCCTTCTGCTGAGAAACCCGCGGTTTCAGGAATCCAATGGGAACACATTCGTCATCGTCGTCATCATTAACGTCTGTGCTCGCCTTCAAAGGACTGCCTTCATCTGCGCATGCCACGCCCTCGTCCTCCTGAAGCAAGGCGCTTCCAGAAAGACCATGGTGTACGCACTTATCACTCATAAAGGCGTCGCAGTCTCCTGAACGGGCTGCAGCTGCTGCTGTAGCTGCTCTGCTGTCAAATCCAAACCTGCCTAACGTACTCTGCCCACTTCTCCGCTGCTGCTGCTGCTGCTGCTGCGGTGCTTTACTGAGCTGGAAGAGGTCAAGTGCTTTAGAGGAGGGTGGCACCCGCTGCAGCTGGGTCTTGCAACCCTCCCCATGTGCTGCATCTGCTGCTGCCTCCTCCGCCCGTTGAGGACTCACTAAGGGCGAGGGTGGCCCCAAGCTGCTGTTCCTTTGCTGGATATCGCGTGTCATTCTCCCTATGGGGATGTCCTCCTCCTCCTCCTCCGCCCCCTTATCTTCATCTCCATCACCTTTCCTTAAGTGTTGTTCTTGAGGACCCTGGTCTGTTTCGTCACTGCTCATGCCAGCCATGTGATGGTCGTCGTTGGTCAGCACGGAGAGGGGAGGCGAGCGTGAAGGAACCCTCCCCTGCATAGCAGCAGTAGGCACAGCGTCCAGGTGGCCGCCCACCGTGTTGGTGGTGCCGCGGCCTGGAGGGAGAGAGCTGACGCTGAAGGCGTACTGGGAGGGCGCCAGCACCTCGTGCAGGGCGTGCCGCAGGCCCGCCAGCAGCGCCGCCTCGGCATGCAGCATCACGCGCCGCTTGTCTGGTGTCACGTTGACGTCGTATGACTGCGTCGGCAGCGTGAAGTTGAGAATGGCCATGGGGTATTGCAGCGAGTTGTATGCCCTGCTCCCCCACCCGCCCACCCGCCCCCACCTTAAGTTCGTCAAAAGACATACACACGTGCGTGCGTGTCTCTTATTGATTGAGGTCATCACGCGCAACCAAAGGAGCAGCAGCTGTGTGTGGTGTCCCTCCCTCCCCCCCTCCCTCCCTCCGTCCGTCATACCTGTACACTTCGTTCAGCAACTTGCCAACCTTGGGGAGGTCCACGGGACGCCCATTAATGAAGAACAGCTGCCGGTCAGCAGAGGCACGGCCGGAGCCAGCACCGGGCTTGGAAACAAAGCCGTGCACTTGACAAATGTCCCCCAGAGTGGCCTCCATGGGCGTCAAGCAGGTGGCAGTCTTAGAGCTGAAGACGGACACAATGTTGTCCTTGAGGCTGCCTCTGCCCTGCGTCTGCACCAGCACGGAGCGCGGCGCCTTCCCCACCACATTGGTGCACAGCATCCTCACCTCTGTCGCCACCACCGCATATGCCTGCTCAACCTCCCGCCCGCATGTGCCTCCTTATCATGTTCATGTTGTGTGCACACGCTGCCAGTAGGAGTGACAACCCCCAGCAGAGGATGACGGACCAACCTGCAGCAAGGAAGCCAGGCGGCCGTACTCGCGCTTCACATTGCGCAAGAACTCGCGATGGCGCACAGGAAGGGGCGCAAACAGGTGCGCAAGCGCCACCGTGGTGCCCACAGCCCGCGCGCAACTGCTCTGCTTTACCAGCTGGCCCGCGTGGTCGTACTGCAGCCGCGCAGCCACGGCCTCTGCCGCTGTGCGCGTGGTCACCGTGACGTCCGCCAACGCGCACAGCGAGCTCAGCGCCTCGCCCCGGAATCCAAACGAGCTGAGCGTCTGCAGGTCCGTGAATGCGGCAATCTTGGATGTGTGGTACTTGAGCGTCAACCCCTGCACCCCCAGCCACCACCCCGCTGCAGCAAACAAATAACTATGCCTTCCTAGACACCAGACCTATCGACTCGTCATTGCAGGTGCCGTGCTCCACAAGGATCATAGTCGCTACATGTGAAAAGTGAGGCGAGGAATGACACCTGGTAATTGGCGGGGGACACACCGGGCCCATTATCGGCAACTTCGATGAGCTCCGACCCGTACTCCTTAAGCTTCACCTCCACGATGCTGGCTCCCGCGTCCAGGCTGTTCTCCACCAGCTCCTTCACTGCTGCTGCCAGATCCAATATCACCTGCATGCACGCATGTGGACGAGCATATTTCCTTCTGCGCACTTCAGCCCTCCCATCTTTTCTATGTTCATACAGATAACTTTTCCTAGCCAGGTGCCCAATAAAGCAAGTACTTATACAAGGAGTTAGAGAACAGCAAAACGTTCACACTTCTCGATGAAAGCTTGTGTGGGTGTGCTCTTCACCAGTACGCTCAGTGGCCGTCGGCTCAGTGCAGGTCTGGGTTCAACGTGCACTTTCTCAAACGTCTGTGAACCTCCTTAGCTGTTATTCTCTTCATTTAATCTATCCTCCGACTCTGCAAACTCATGCCGGCTTCGCCTCCCAGTATAATGCCTAACATCAGTTCTGACTGCCAACACACTTCCTCGACGGTAATAAAAAAGAACCCCACATTAAGAGAGGCTCGTGAACATGCGCCATGTCGGCTTTTCTTACCTGGCCTGAGCATATCCTGTGAATGGCTGCCTTCTGTATAGGCTTAATAGACAAAGCCTCAGTCCCGCTAGGCTCCATGTTCTCAATATCCCGTTAGTTCTGAACCTGTTCGATATACTCCCAGCGCCTTCTAGCTGGGAGGAGACACTCTGCATGGAGTCACGAAAGTCACCTTGAGCCATGCAACAAACGCAGGACTACTTTGAGGATCTGCCGCATATCAAATAAACTTCACAAAGAGACCAGTGTGCCACTAAGAGACTATACTCGCACTCATGCACAAGAGGGGGAGGCTCTGTTAGCATGCTAAATTGCGATAACATGTCCACGGCATCCATCAAGGTTACATTTGCACGAACTGGTGTGAACATTGGAAAGTTCGTACCCTCCCCCGCTGCCAGCTTTCTTTACAGCTGGGGCTTCGACTCAGAACACTTGTGCCCGGTCGTGGGGAGGGCTGAGAAGGCTTGCTGAAATTCGCAAACTAGTTCCTTCGTTTGAAGTCGCACGTTTTACGTATAGTGAGCACCTATGCATCGCACTATATGCGTTCAAACAAGGAAACAGAAAACTCTCTTTCGCGTTAACCCTGGTAAACGTGGGCATTGATACGCCTGTTGCTATCCTAGTTGCACCTGTTTTGAAAGGGGATACGAAAACGGCGCTCTCACTAACCGACTCTCGCCCGTGTGTTTAAGACCAAACAACGAACAACCCCTCAAATTCCCTTAAAGACACCTTTGTGAGCCGTCTCCTTCTTGCCCCCCTCCCTTCCCGCCGTGTCTGCGATCCTCCTAGTGTTAAGGTTGCGATTGCAACCTTAAAATGACAGAAAGACTGACAAGAAATTTGCGATGAAAGTGGTTGTTTATGAGAATTGAAAATTTGTTACAATGTTTTGGACAGCCGTTAAATGAGACTTGTCCTTTGGCGGCTATCTGCTAGGCGCCGCCAAAATATTCGTAAAGAACGTGCTAATAAAGTAGACATTTATCAATTCACGTGCTAGATGTTCCTATCGAGCCGCCTATATCGCGGAAGCTTGTATATAGGAAGTCTATTACTGATTTCTAATTGATCTATCTGCTACGTAAGCGTACATCCTATGTGTACATTACACTACCCCCCCCCATGAAAGAAAGCGTCAAGCCAGTTAAATTGGTTCGCGATGATGATAGGGCTTCAAACTCAGGATGTGATTAATGTGGGTTGTGTGTGGATTGGCAAGGAGGTTGTAATGAATCAGTATATTGGATATATATAATATTCATTTAAATATAACAGTTAATTGCATTCAGCCTGCTGAACTTTAGTTAATATTTAGTCTGCTAAATATTTGATACTTAGTTAAATGACTCAGTCAAGATGTAGTGAAACAGATAGATAAAGTACTTAGTAAAACAGAATACTTTATCTATTCAAGACAAGGATCTTTGAACACAAGTGGTAGCTTCTTGAAAGAGAGATGGCTTCTTGAAAGTTAATATATTTCTGGATTTTGGCAAGTACAAGAGTAATTCTGGAATGTCTTTCTATGTTCTAGCTCTTGTTTATATACTTGCTACATAAGTAATTTCTAGGAAGGTGTATGTTGATGTGTTGGCACCCAACACATCCCAAAACTTGCCACCTCTTTCTAGAATAATGTACACATGTCCTTTTGACCTAAAAATGGCACATTTGACTTTTGCCACATGGAGTTCTTCTAGGTCTTTCCTCTAACTTCGAAAATGCCTTGGAAGGTTCAAAGGACATGAACCAAGTTACTAGAGTACCTATTCACACTTGACTCCACACAATACTACTCCAAATATATTTGAAAACATTAAAATATATGCAAACTAATGTATAATAACTCAAATCACTACATCACCCCCCCCATAGAAAAAGCGACGTCTCGGCGCGTCAAGTCAGGTTTTACACATGTGGAGCAAACTAGTCAACAGTTTCAAGTCAGATGCCCCACATGTGAAGAGGACTAGTCAAAGGCGCCAAGTCAGGTGCTACACATGTAAGGTAGACTAGGCAAGGTCGTAGGTGGTGTGACCTTATTGGCTAGCCTACTCCTTAATGATAAAGAAAATTGTACAAGTTGGCCCAGAATCTGCCACGAACTCAAAAATTCATAGCGGCCACAGAACTGCTCCAAATCTGAAAATTCGAGTGCCAGACGGACCGCGTCGGAGAACTCTACCGGGTCACCAAATTTGAGAGCATTCTCATTTCTGGAGTGTCGTTGAGAGCTGAGAGAGTAGGCACTCCTCCAAATCTGTGCAGAAACTTCTGAAAATCATAAGTCCTTCTATACTTCTCCAAATTCTGCAAACTAAGTCTCAAACTGGGCGCTGTAAGATGTTCTACCAGAGTCTTGAGTTTCAGAGCATTCCAAGTTCAGGGGAGGGCACAATGTCAGAAGGCATATTCTGCCCTAACAATGCCAGCAGCCTGACCCCCTTCTACTTAGAGCATCATATCTCTCTCACCAGTGCTCCAAATTGAGCAAACTTGGACTCTAAATGACCGGCTACTCATGGACTACAGCCAGGTAAATTTTCAGAATTTATTATGCAGAGACCTATCACCAGTAGCAGTTTTAGTTTTCTGTCCAGAAACTGCGAGAAGAGAAGAGTGTCTAATGTCAATTTTTCCTCTTTCTTGTTCTTGCAGGCTGCCTCCAAGGGGTCTTCTGCTGCTTCTTGATGGTGGCAGGCTGCCTCCCTGAAGTCTTCGGGCTTCTAGTAGAGAGACTTGGGGCTGGTCCAAGATGGGGGTTGGCGGCATGGAAGCGCTTCAACTTTCTCTGAACTTTGTCAAGGTAGTGCGCCGCCACCCAACTATTCTCCGAATCTGGATATCCTTTCCACTTGATCAAGTATTGCTGCTGTCTCCTGAAATTTCTCATAGCCACTATGTCTTCCACTTCGTACTCCAAATGATCATCCACTATTGTTGGGGCTGGTGGGGTTGTCACACGTCCTGGGAACTTGTTGTCGGGTTGCACATATGGCTTGAAGAGGGAAGCGTGGAATACGGGGTCGATGTGCATAGTCTGGGGAAGTTCTAGCTTGAAAGCAACGGGGTTGACTTGCTGGATAATCTTGAAGGGTCCCAAATACTTGGGAGAGAACTTGCTGCCGGCAGGCCTGTTGTTCAGGGAAATGTTCTTGGATGATAGTAACACGTTGTCACCCACTCTGTACGTAATTTCTCTTCTGGATCTGTTCGCCACTCTTGCTTGAGCATCTTGCGCGTGTTGTAGAGCTTTCTTCGCTGCTGTAAGGGCTGCTTCTAATGTCTCCATAAAATCTGTGGCTGCAGGTACTTCATCATGGCCAGCCGTGAAGCTCAGTGGCGTGGTCGGATGGAAGCCATAGTTGAGGAAGAATGGGGACTCTTGGGTAGAGGCCTGCGTAGTGTTGTTGTAGGCAAACTCGAGGGGGGTCAAGTACATGTCCCAGTCTTGCTCGAGGGTAGACACGTAGGCCTTTAGAGAGGTCTTTAGGGTACGATTCATACGCTCGGTTTGCCCATCTGATTGTGGGTGGTAGGCAGTAGACATATCCAGCGATGTACCCAAGTTCTTGAAGAGATTTTTCCAGAAATGGCTTGTGAATCTTGGATCTCTATCTGACACAATTCTTGATGGTAGTCCATGGAGTCGGAAGATGTTGTCAAAGATGAGTCTTGCAAGTTGTGGTGCTGTAGCCTTAGTCGTCGTGGGAATAAAATGAGCCATCTTGGTAAGTCTGTCCACCGCCGTGAGTATTGCATTATGGCCTCGAGGTGTCACGGGCAAGTCCACGATAAGGTCCATTGAGATGTCCGTCCATTGTCTTTCGGGGATTGGTAGTGGTTGGAGGAGTCCTCCCGCCTTTTGCGATGATGGCTTGATTCTTTGGCATGTGTCACAGCTCCTGCAGTACTCCTTGACTTGCTTAGACATGCCTGGCCAACAATAAGTCCTAGCTAGAACGCCCGTGGTCCTTAGGATTCCAAAGTGTCCTCCAAGAGGGTTGTCGTGTGCTTCTCGTAGAAGCAAGAGCCGGAGGTCTAAGTCATTAGGAACACATCTCTGGCCCGTATCTTGCCTCACCCAATAATTGCCTTCTTGCTTCTTGCATGGGTCCAAGGCTGCTTCTCCGTTCTTGTAGTAAGGGTCTCTTTCATAGGCGGCTGAAAATCGAGCTTCCAGATCTGTCTTCAGGGATACCATCACTGCATTTAATTGCAGTCTTGAGAGGGGGTCAGCCGGGTTTGTCTTGCCGGGCTGGTACTGAATCGTGATGTTGTATTGTTGCAAGTATCCGCTCCATCTTGCTTGTCTCCTTGAGAGATACGGCTGCGTTTGGAGGTGCTTTAACGCCTCGTGGTCCGTGGTGACCAGTACTTTGCGTCCTTCAACGTAGCAGCGCCAAACCTTCAAGGCATGTACAATCGCCAATGCCTCTCGCTCCGTGGTTGTATAATTTTGCTCGGCTGGATTTAGCTTCCTTGACTCGTAGGCGATGGGCTGCAGTCCCTTGCCTTGGTCTTGAAGCAGGATTGCTCCTATTGCATAGGAAGATGCATCGGTGATGACGTGGAAGGGCCAATCTGGGTTTGGACTTGGGAGTGTGAGCACCGGGGATGTGGTCAATCTTCGCTTTAACTCTTGAAATGCCTCTTCCTCTTTCTCGGTCCATGTATATAGCCTGTCCTTCTTGAGTAGATCTGTCAGGGGGGCTGCTATGTGCGAGAAGCCTTGGATGAATTTTCTGTACCAATTGGCAAATCCCAAGAATGACTGGAGTTCTTTCTTGGTCGTGGGGGTTGGCCATTCCTCCACCACCGTGGTCTTCTTGGGGTCTATCTTGATGCCATCAGCAGTCACGTGGAGACCTAGGAACTCCACTTCTTGTTTGGCAAACTCGCATTTTGACTCCTTCGCAAACAGCTTGTTTTGCTTCAATACTTCAAGGACTTCTTTCAAGTGTCTCGCATGCTCTTCAAGGGTCTTGCTGTAGATAAGGATGTCATCGATGAATACCACCACAAATCTGTCCAACATGGGCTGAAATATGGTGTTCATCATAGTCATGAAAGTTGCTGGCGCGTTGGTGAGTCCAAATGGCAGGACCATGAACTCAAAATGTCCATATCTTGTCCTGAATGCCGTCTTCTCTATGTCCGGTTCTGCGATGCGAATCTGGTGGTAGCCGCTCCGTAAGTCAATCTTCGTGAAGTACTTGGCTCCAACCAGCCGGTCCATGAGCTCATCCATGCGCGGCAGCGGGTATCGATTCTTGATGGTGATCTTGTTGAGGGCGCGATAGTCCACACACATCCTCAAGGTACCATCTTTCTTCTTGACAAATAGCACCGGGGCTCCAAATGGCGACTTGCTAGGTCGAATGAAGCCATGCTCCAGTAGCTCCTTGATTTGCTTCTTGACTTCGTCTAGCTCCGTGTATGACATTTTGAACGTAGGCCGAGAGATGGGCTTGCTTCCGGGCTCCAACTCTATCTTGTGGTCTACGAATCTTTTGGGGGGTAGGCCCTTGGGCAATTCCGGGGAGAACACTTCTTTGTAGTCCTCTAAGACTTCTTGTATCTCCTTGGGAACGGGGCTGCCTTCTTGACTCACTTCTTGACTCTCGATGTCTTTTGGCGTGATCAAGGTCAAAAGAAGCTCGTGTCCCTTCCTCACAAGTCTCTTGAGTTGGAGGGCGGACAATAGTATCTCGTGTGCCGGCTTCTGGATGTCTTGGGTCTGGATATTCTGGATTGCGCGCAAAATACAGATTCTTGAAGTGATGTCATTCTTGATCTTGATAGTACCGGTCCTCCAATCAACTTGGGGGTTGTGCTTGGTCAACCAAGGCGTCCCTAGGATGACGTCGTACTTGCCCAATTGCATGGGGGAGAACACTACTCTATCCTTGAAGGACTTGATAGAGAGTGCCAAGGGGTACGTCTTCTTGGAAGGGGTAGTATAGGAGAATCCATCGGGCATCATAATCTCCTCGTCGTGGTCAAGAGTTCGCATAGTAATACCGTGCTTGGTGGCAAAATCTGCAGCAATGAAGTTGCCTTGAGCTCCGCTATCCACCAAGATGTGGACCTTCTCTCCTCCAAGGTAACCTCTCAAACTCATTGGGGCTGGAACGTCGTCTTCAACGGGGGTCTCCACCTCACTTGGCGTGTTGCCTTCTCGTGAAGTGGGTCTTGGGGTGGTAGGCTCCTGGCCTACCGGCGCTGTCCGTTTTTTGACAACTTTTTGGGGCATGAAAGTGCACGATGGCCCTTTTCCTTGCAATAGAAGCATAGTCCAGCCGTCATGAGAGCTTCTTTTTCAGCCGGGGAGAGTCTTGCTTTCACTCCTTGCTGGTTTCTTGCATCATAAGTGTCATTGGAGGGTCTTCCACTCTTCCGGGCAGCCGCGGGGTCCCTTTTAATAACTCCGATTTCCATGGGTGTGGGTCCAGATTCGGATGTGGAAGGGGCTGCGTACACCCGCGTCGTCGGTACCCGTGAAGATGAAGGCACGGAGTGCTTGAAATCCAAGGTATCCACCTTTTGGGCCACTTCAATGATCTTTGAGAAGTCCGTCAAGTCGCGTAACTCCACTTCCTTTGCCACCTTGGGTTTGAGGCCAAAGATGTAACGGTCAATCTTCTCCTCGAGAGACATGTTGGGGATCTCAAGAGTGAGGGCGTGAAATCTGGATGTATACTCTTGAACGGACGTCGTTTGCTTGAGATGGTGGAGCTTTCCTCGGGCAATCTTCTCCGCATTGATGGGCATGAATTGCTTCTTGAGGGCCTCACGAAAATCTGCCCATCTTGCATATGATGGTGGGGGCTCTTGGCCGAGCATGGGGTGCGCCATAGCTTGATATATAGCCGCTTGATAGTTACGCCACCATGATGTTGCTGCTCCTCTAAGTAAGGTAACGGCAAAGGGAACGTAGTCCTCCTCGGGTACTTCAAGGAATGCGAGGTACGTCTCCACTTGGTAGAGCCATAAATTCAGGTTGGCACCTTTCCCGGGGTTGAAAGTGTCGGGTTTGCCGGGCTTGATGAGTTTCCTTGCTCTCGTTGGCTCTTGTGGAGGCGCTTGAGCCGGGGCTGGATTTTGAGCATTGCTCGCAATAGGGGCAACCATGGCAGCCATAGCTTCTCTTGACGCTTGCACGGTTGCTTCATAGGTGGCCAAGCCCACTTGGTTGTGGACGGTCATTAGGAAGGCTGCCCACTCATTTGCGGGAACTCCTTGTGGTGGGGTCAACTTTGCTATAGCGGCTGCCACGGGATTTGACGGTGCTCCTCCTTGTGGTGCTTCTTGTTGTTGGAGATTTCCTTGAGTAGGCTCTCCCATCGACGCTGGAGGAGGGTGTGCTCCTCCTTGTGGTGCTTCTTGTTGTTGCAGATTTTCTTGAGTGGGCTCTCCCATCGGCGCTGGAGGAGGGTGTCTTGGAGAGGAAGGGCTTCCTTCGAAAGCTTGCTGTTGGTCTTGAGGATCGGCCATCTTCTTGTGCTACCAAAGTGCCTAGCTCCGATACCACTGTAGTGAAACAGATAGATAAAGTACTTAGTAAAACAGAATACTTTATCTATTCAAGACAAGGATCTTTGAACACAAGTGGTAGCTTCTTGAAAGAGAGATGGCTTCTTGAAAGTTAATATATTTCTGGATTTTGGCAAGTACAAGAGTGATTCTGGAATGTCTTTCTATGTTCTAGCTCTTGTTTATATACTTGCTACATAAGTAATTTCTAGGAAGGTGTATGTTGATGTGTTGGCACCCAACACATCCCAAAACTTGCCACCTCTTTCTAGAATAATGTACACATGTCCTTTTGACCTAAAAATGGCACATCTGACTTTTGCCACATGGAGTTCTTCTAGGTCTTTCCTCTAACTTCGAAAATGCCTTGGAAGGTTCAAAGGACATGAACCAAGTTACTAGAGTACCTATTCACACTTGACTCCACACCATACTACTTCAAATATATTTGAAAACATTAAAATATATGCAAACTAATGTATAATAACTCAAATCACTACACAAGAGCAGCAGGCTGAAGTCAATTTGGTCAGCCTGTTGACTTGGATCAGCTTGCTGACACATTCTTTGACAGTCAGCTGGCTGCCATACTCGGCAGCAGCGAACTGCCTAGCTATGCATCTAAGTGTGGTGTGCTAGATAAGTGGCTTGATGACACCCTTAAGGTGGATGGCGATTCGGGATGATGGGAGATGACTGTGGATTTGGTTAGCCGAGGTCCTACCAACGTGGTTAATTCCCGGGTAGGCGGTGCCATCGCACTGGCCGTTGAACAATAAACTCATTTCATGTACATATGCTAGGTATTGCTCTCGAGTTCGGCATTCAAAAACGAGGCCAACTCTCTTGTACTGCTTACTGAGAGAAATCTGAATCCAAGGCGAGAAGCCATTGATACGCACTGTCTTCTAGCCTTGCTTAAATATGAGTTTACTGATTGCATTATTGATGCTTGTTTACTTGCATTTGACTTACGAGTATTGTTTGCTGCTAGCGTGTTATCTATTGCTGTTTAATCAATTTTACAGAAAGAACCACAAAGATTACTCGTTGATATAAAGATCTTTATTAACTGTAAATCGCCCATTGGTAAGTCAAATCATTTCGGTGGTATCGGAGCAGTTATCACAGTAGTCGTGTATGGTAAGGACTAAGTCTCACACTAGCAACTCTCGAGAAATGGAGGGCGAGGACAATAATAACATTGTAGAAGGGCAGGACGAAAGTCGCATCTTTGGACCTCGTACCTACTTGGAAACGCTGCACGACGCAAGAGCTAGAGAAGCTGCTGAGCAGGCAGCAGCTCTTATTGCAGTAGCAGCCCAAATGGCTGAGGATGAGCGTTTAGCCCAAAAGGTAAAGGAGGCAGTAAAGAGGAGGGCCCCTGATGAAAGGACGGTGGAAGAGCAGACGGCAGAAAGGGCCAATCTCCAAAACCAACCTCGTGTTGTGCCTATTGTCATACCTTTCCCTCAAATTTGCAGACAGTTGAGCGCATCAGGCATAGCCGGAGCGGCAGCGATTGGGAATGCCGAAGCTGCTACTAATCAAGCTAATGTTACTGCTGCTGCGTTTGCTGGGCTACCACCTCAGACTGTAAATCTGGGAATCTTATTTGTTCAGATGCAATGGCAAATGACGAGCATGTATCAGTCCCAACAGGAGAACAAAAGGATCATGATGGCATTGCTGCGTGACAGAGACCAACTGGGTTCTCAAATCACTCGTAGTGGTGGCAGCGGGCCTAGTAAGCCTAAGCCAAAACCTCCCCAAGACTACGATCCTGAGAGAAACAAGAAGTATTACCTGATCAAGTTTCTCGCTGATGTTATGCAGTGGCTGGAGAACTACCCAAAACTGCAAGATTACAAGAAAGTCAGGCACACTGGTGCTCTATTGAAAGGCAGTGCAGCAAACTGGTGGCTGTATTGGAAAGGAGAGCGTAAGGCTCCACAACTCGGTGAGCCCACTTGGGTAGAGTTTGTCGAGAAGCTGCACGAGAAGTTTGATGTTATCAATCAACAGGAGAAAGCTATCTATGCAATGATCTCCTTGACACTGGAGCAGACCACTTCAGTTGCTGAGTTTGCTCAAAAGTTCCAAGAGAACATGATGAAGCAACCAAAGTTGCCAGAGAAGTATAGGATAGCATACTTCAGGTATGGCTTGGAATCCGAAGTCTCAGGTCATTTTGCTGAAGTGAAGTATGAGCAACTGGCTGACTTGATCCAGGATGCTGATGCCTGGGATCAGCAGCAATTCAATCACAAGCGCCAGAGTAATGCTTTGGTGTCTAAGGTTGTCAAAAAGCCCCACGGTTCCTACAATGCAATTGAAGGAGACCAGGCTAAGGATGATCAGGGTGATGAATATGGGTATGAGTACAATGCTATGCAGTCCAGAGGGAGAGGTGGTTACTCTCGAGGCGGCTATGGAAGAGGTGGTGATACGATTAAGCCGGGACCAGCCTCAGCAAACTTGATTTGCTTCCATTGCCAGCAGACTGGTCACTTCAGAGAGCAGTGTCCAGACAAGCACCTCCCAAAGGTCAAGAGAAAAAACCAACCTCTAAAAGGCAGCAACTGTCAGTAATCCAGTCTACTGACTGTGAGGATGCTAGACATAGTGAGTCGTCACTAGCTGCCCTCGTAGCAGGTATTATGGGTCCTGCTGAACTGGATTCACTATGCATGCCTGACAACTAGATAAAGGAGACCATCAGCAATATAGATCTCCAGAGAGTGCACACTCTGGATGATCTTGTTCCACCTGGTGTCCAACATTTCTTTGCTAAGTCAGGAGAACAATGCGAAAGTCAGGAAAAGACAGTCCCCCCTATCCTACTGCATTGCATGATTGCAGGTAGGAAGGTGAGGGCATTTGTTGACGGAGGGGCGTCACATACTTTTATCCATAAGGACTTAGTTAAGCGACTAAGGCTGCCTACTGTCACCCAAGGGAATAGAAAAATATTCCTTGGAGATGCCTCAAGTATCCCGGGAGGAATTATAACCAAGCCTATTAAGGTCCAGTTAGGTTCTGGCATTGCAGTTCTAACTGAAACGCTTATACTTGAAGTACTCAACACTGGCTTCTATGATCTTGTGCTAGGCAGGTCCTGGCTTGATAGACATCATCAAGCTGAAGTGTGTTGGAGCAGAGGTACAGTTAAAGTGAGAGGAGCCAGTGATGGGCAGACTAACTTGGCACCCACCAGTGCTCTTCCTCTTGTCCTGTATGGATGGCAAATGAAGGAAAAGGAGAGGCTTCCAGGAGGATACAAATTGTTGAATGCAATGGAGTTCATCGAAAATTGGAACCAGAAGGAAGACAGAATGTTCTGTTTGCTGCTAAGAGAGGTACCTCCTCAACCTAAAGAAGTGGTTGAGGAAAAGGTAAGCCCTCCAGAGCACCCTACTGCTGCAAAAATTGTTGCTCAGTTAACTGATGTTTTCAATATGCCTCCAGGACTACCCCCTAAGAGGGAAGTGGATCACAGGATTGACTTATTACCTGGGAGTCAGGCACCCTGGCAACGCACTTATGCCTTGTCTTATGTGGAGAGCGAAGAGTTGAAAACACAAAATGCAGAGCTTGAGGAAAATGGTTACATTTCCCCCAGTAAATCACCTTGTGGCGCACCCATCCTCTTTGTTAACACTAGGTCTCCCAAGGAAAAGACCATATATGGTCCAATAATGCACCCTCGAAGTCACACTATATTGAAATAACCACTGAAGCTATGACTATGTGCGATAGACCGTTAGAGAGCTTACATCACAAAGTATTGCACTGGCCATGTGGCCCGCAATTTTCGGAAAGGTTAGGTGTACTTTCCGTACAAGGTGTGTACGGTAACAAAAAACGAGCAAATAGGGCCAACTTTACCTTCACACACTATGAATTTGGATTTGAACCAGTAGTTGTTGATTTAATCTGGGGTAGGCATGTGCCTTACCTATCATATGAAACAGATTTCACTTCATTCTAATCAGTGGCTTTGTGGAGGCACACTCTGTACTTAGTGGACCATATGGGTCCGGGTATTTTTTGTACTTTTTAGTGCCTCATGCACCAAAGCATCACAGTTAATAATTCATAATTTATTCCTTACACATGCAAATAGTAATTTGTAAAGTGGAGCTTGAAAGTAAAGTCTTACTTTACTTACAAAAAAATATTCATATACAAAATAATGAATTAAAATGATTAAAAATGAATTATTAGTTGCAAAACATCGCAGAATCGACATCTTTGCACACATGAAGCTGAACTGTTTATGGAGCACAATGTCTTTCATATATGTTTCTGTTGCAATTCCTTTGCTCTATAGTCCTACTTCTTACTGCTACTCAGCTTGTAGGGGCCACTATCTACATGTGCTATGTGCCTGTTGGTATGGTACTCCTCAAAGCAAGGCGCGGGGCAAAGCGCTACTCCACACGTTGCGCACCAATAGCTAGGCCTCACCTTACTCTTCTCATAGCCTAGGTCATACAACTTGCTCCTGCACACTACACATCCTGGTTTAGAGCCTTCTGGAAGGTGCTCAGGGAAGTGTCTCCCTGAGAACCTGTCAATCCCAGCCCGCCCCGCACTCCAGCGAAAGCGCCTCCCCTTATGTGGATCATGGAAGTCTGTCATCTCCGCTACAACATCTAACATGAAGGGATACCTGTCACTCTCAGGATGGGCCAGGTTGTAGAGGATGTAGGCATCGGCTAGGGCAGCATCAAATAGACCTCAATGTAGTTTGTGCCACCACTTTAAGCTCACAGCAGAAGTCTCGACAAAGAACTTATCTCTCACACAGAGCTTGTAAAATTGATCAACAGCGTCTTTGTGTGTTTTGTAGTGCACCACAATGTTTGGAGTAGTTATGGTTAAGGAGAAATTATGGTTATGGAGCAGTTGCCCTTCTCCTCCTCTCCCTTTTCTCATTTTTAACTGTAGGAACAATGAGCATCAGCTGCTTACCTCTTCCGGTGTCAGGCCTGCCCCTCTTCCTCATAATATCCTCCTCCTCCTCCTCCTCCTCCTCCTCTTCTTCCTCCTCCTCCTTATCCTCCTCACCATCACTAGACCTTGGCTGTGAGTCATCATTTGGATCTTAGGAGGACGAAATTAGACTGTGACCCTCATTCTCCCTCGAATTTGAAAGCAAGGAGGCCCCTGAGGAAACCAAGCCAAAACGAACTACACGCGGCTCGAAATAAAACCTGGACTCTTCAGGCACTGTAGATAGGTACTGCCTGACCTGCCATGCCTCCCAGTGCTTCTTTTCTTTTTCATACAACACTTCTATGGAGTTCTCCTTTTAAGTCCTCACAACCTCTTTTCTCACAATTCCGACTAAGAAAAACTCTATGTAATACTGTCCAAATGTCTTTTTCGCCCATGCATCTCCCCAGAAGGTGGCAGGGATGAGTAATTTACCACCCACAACTATTTTTGGCGCATTTGAAGAAGAAGCCATGGCTCTAAGAGCTTTTCAGTGACCTCGAGTATGACGGACTTTTCACTTGAGATTTCGTTGTGAACCTGAACTTTGAACCTCCTTCTTTTGACTCTATGTCGTTAATGATCGGAAGACCATTTTGCATTTTTTCGCCTAAGGTTCAAGTATGTACGGTTCGTTTGAGCCATAGATTGTACCAGTTGGTCAATTGTAGCACCCTGGAGGTCAGCGCTGAAAAATGGAGGTTAGCTAGACCATATATGGTCCGAGGACCATATATGGTCCGATAAGATACCTAGTGTTAAGAAAAAGAATGGGAGTATGCGGATGTGTGTTGATTACAGAGCTCTTAACAGAATTACAGTAAAGAACAAGTATGCTTTACAAGGACTTGCTTGATACCCTGTCTGGTGCTAAAGTGTTCAGTAAGATAGATCTCAAGAGTGGTTATCATCTAATCAAAATTGCTGAGGGGGATGGACACAAGATTGCCTTTCGCACACGTTATGGACACTATGAGTTCCACGTGATGCCATTTGGACTGACTAATGCTCCTGCGACCTTCATGGGGTGCTATGAATGACATTTTCAGACCTTACTTGGATAAGTTTGTGCAAGTCTTCCTGGATGATATTTTAATTTTCTCTAAGGATGAACCTCAGCATGCTGAACACTTAAAGACAGTCATGGACACTCTGAGAAGGAACCAGTTGTGTGCTAAAATGAGCAAGTGTGATTTCTTCAAAGAAAGTATTAGATTTCTAGGCCATGTTGCCAGCAAAGAGGGCATCAGTTCGGATCCTAAGAAGGTCCAGACCATAAGGGACTGGCTTATACCACAATCCGTCTTTGAAGTTAGATCCTTCCTTGGATTGGCTAACTACTATAGGAGATTTATTGAGAATTATTCTACAAAGGCCAGTAAACTAACTGACCTTACCAAGAAAGACATAGGGTATGTGTGGGGGGAAGACTAGCAGGCTGCCTTCCAGACTCTTAAAAATGCTCTTTGTTCTGCCCCAGTGCTAGTCGTGTATGAACCAAGCAAACCTGTGCAGGTGGTTACTGATGCCTCTGACTTTGCCATGGGTGCTATTTTGTTGCAGCCTGCTGACAAAACCACAAAGGATGGTAAGGTAAAGCAGGCGTGGCATCCTGTGTTGTATGAGTCTATGAAATTCAATCCAAGTGAGATAAATTACTCTGTGCATGATAAAGAGCTGCTAGCAATCATTCATGTGCTCAAATAGTGGAGAGCATACTTACATGGTAGAGCTTTTAAGGTGATTTCAAATCATCAGCTCTGACTCACTTTGAGAAGAAGTCCAAGCTGTCGAGGAGGGAGAACCGCTGGAGCCAAATGCTGGAGCAGTTTCAAGTCCAGATTGACTACAAACCAGGGAAGTTGAATCCTGCTGATGCACTCTCTAGAAGACCTCACTTGTAAAAAAGGAACTTTAGTCAGCATGCTCTAAATAAAGTCCTTTGTGCACTCACTTCACTAAAGGTGAAAAAGTCCTTCCTTGAACAACTTATGAAAGCCTACCTTTTTGACCCAATATTTGAGCCCAGCCCCACTGACGCGGTGTGTCCTGCTACTGCACTCGGGTATAAGCTTCAGGGAGGGGTCTGGGTGACTGGAACCACTTCAGGCAGGCTGAAGCTGGTCGTTGCTAATAACGTGGAAATAAGGTCCCTTTTACTGAGTCAAGCACATGACAGTTTACTGGGTGGGCATTTGGGGCAAGCCAAAACTGTTGGCAAACTGGCAAACCATTATCATTTGGAGGGATTACCTCGGGAGGTCTTGAAATACGTTAAGTCCTGTGACCAGTGTTAGAAGAATAAGTCGAGGCACACACCACCGGGGGGCCTCTTACAACCGCTGCCCATCCCAGCTGGCCGCTGGGAAACAATATCCATGGACTGGGTACTAACACTACCAAGAATTGCCAATGGGCATGATTCAATACTGGTAGTAGTGGATAAATTGACAAAAACGGTCATCTTCATCCCCACAACTGTCAAAGTAACTGCACTCAAAACAGCGAGACATTTCTACAACCATGTAGTATGCCATCATGGGCTACTCTAAAATATCATCTCAGACAGAGATTCAAAATTTACCTCCAAGTCCTGGAGAGCTTTAATGAGGTTAATACGAGTCAAGCAGCTGCTCAGCACAGCAAACCACCCTCAGACTGATGGGCGGACTGAAAGAACTAACCGAGTTCTGCAAGAGGTACTGAGAGCCTATATTGAACCAAAGAACAAGATAATTGGGATGACCTGCTACCTCAAATCCAGTTTGCGGTCAACAGTGCGGTGCACACGTCAACGGGCAAGACTCCTATTGAACTGAGCCTGGGTAGAGTCCCTAAGTCTCCTTCAGATGTACTGTGGGAGTCTTCAACTCACTCTGAAGGGATTGACAATCCGGTCTCCCTCCAGTTAACACAGGTGTTTGCTGACACCCTGTCAGAAGTCCAACAGAACCTGCACAAAGCCCAGGCAAACCAACAAAAATACGCTAATCAGCACTGTCGAGAACTGATATTTTCTAAGGGCAATTTGGTCAAACTGCATTCTCAGCACCTGTACGTGCTTGGTGTGGTCAAGAAAAAGCTTAGTACTGTCTGGGTCGGTCCATATTTGGTGGTGCGTTGTGTCGATCAAAATGCTTACAAACTGAACATGTCAGCAGAATATTAGGGTCACCCGGTCTTTAATGTCTCCTTCCTGGAACCATACATCAAAGGTGACACACTGTTCACCGGTCGGTTACCTGTCCAACCGGGTGCGGTCCCCGCTGTCCGAGATGGTGACCCTGAGGAATATGAGGTGGAGGAGATTTTAGACGCTCGCTCTGTCCGTCGATCATCTAAATATGTCATGAAGTACCTGGTCAGATGGAAGGGTTACAACGCCTCTGGGGACACTTGGAAATTTAAGGACCAGCTGACCAATGCCAAAGGGGCGTTGAAACGGTTCCACCTTCGGGCGGCTGGCACCCCTCCCTAACTGTCATTTCAGTGGCCATGGACTGGTGACAGGAGGTCCTGTCTCCGTATAAGTCGGAGGGGAATGTGACAGTTAGTGACAGATAGTGACAGTTGGGACAGGCAGCCCACCTTTAAAATTAAGTTGGAGGGAGTGTGTTCCGTTTCGCCCATACTCACTTTTTCTCTTTAACTCAATTCTCTCTTATACTCACTCACACACTCACACAAGATATTACACACTAGGAACTCTCCCTATCACGTTCTTCTTAACCACGGGCACTCAGTAGCGGCAGAGTATCATGACTTCACTGACTGCATTGTGTTTAAGATTGAGCAGGATGACTCAGAAGTCGGAACTTAAGAGAAAGAGAAGAGCGGAAGAGGCACATGCAGAATACTTGCAATTCCGTGGCGACATCGAATCATCCTCCATCTCCGCTCGGGAATCACAACGACTCCAACAACAGCGAGAGGCACAGAAGAAGAAGGAGGAGGAGGAGCAAGCCAAGCTGAGGCAGGAAGAACTGGACAGAAAAGCTGCAGAGGAGGCCAAGAAGGCGGAAGAGGAGAGGCAAGCCGAGGAGAGGCGGAAGCAGCAGGCTGAATGTGGTGAAACAGATAGATAAAGTACTTAGTAAAACAAAATACTTTATCTATTCAAGACAAGGATCTTTGAACACAAGTGATAGCTTCTTCAAAGAGAGATGGCTTCTTGAAAGTTAATATATTTCTAGATTTTGGCAAGTACCAGAGTGATTCTGGAATGTCATTCTATGATCTAGCTCTTGTTTATATACTTGCTACATAAGTAAGTTCTAGAAAAGTGTATGTTGATGTGTTGGCACCCAACACATCCCAAAACTTGCCACCTCTTTCTAGAATAATGTACACATGTCCTTTTGACCTAAAAATGGCACATTTGACTTTTGCCACATGGAGTTCTTCTAGGTCTTTCCTCTAACTTCGAAAATGCCTTGGAAGGTTCAAAGGACATGAACCAAGTTACTAGAGTACCTATTCACACTTGACTCCACACAATACTACTCCAAATATATTTGAAAACATTAAAATATATGCAAACTAATATATAATAACTCAAATCACTACATCACCCCCCCGATAGAAAAAGCGACGTCTCGGCGCGTCAAGTCAGGTCTTACACATGTGGAGCAAACTAGTCAACAGTTTCAAGTCAGATGCCACACATGTGAAGAGGACTAGTCAAAGGCGCCAAGTCAGGTGCTACACATGTAAGGTAGACTAGGCAAGGTCGTAGGTGGTGTGACCTTATTGGCTAGCCTACTCCTTAATGATAAAGAAAATTGTACAAGTTGGCCCAGAATCTGCCACGAATTCAAAAATTCATAGCGGCCACAGAACTGCTCCAAATCAAAAAATTCGAGTGCCAGACGGACCGCGTCGGAGAATTCTACCGTGTCACCAAATTTGAGAGCATTCTAATTTTTGGAGTGTCGTTGAGAGCTGAGAGAGTAGGCACTCCTCCAAATCTGTGCAGAAACTTCTGAAAAGCATAAACCCTTCTATGCATCTCCAAATGCTGCAAACTAAGTCTCAAACTGGGCGCTGTAAGATGTTTTACCAGAGTCTTGAGTTTCAGAGCATTCTAAGTTCAGGGGGGGGCACAATGTCAGAAGGCATATTCTGCCCTAAGAATGCCAGCAGCCTGACCCCCTTCTACTTAGAGCATCATATCTCTCTCACCAGTGCTCCAAATTGAGCAAACTATGACCGGCTACTCATGGACTACAGCCAGGTAAATTTTCAGAATTAATTATGCAGAGACCTATCACCAGTAGCAGTTTTAGTTTTCTGTCCAGAAACTACGAGAAGAGAATAGTGTCTAATGTCAATTTTTCCTCTTTCTTGTTCTTGCAGGCTGCCTCCAAGGGGTCTTCTGCTGCTTCTTGATGGTGGCAGGCTGCCTCCCTGAAGTCTTCGGGCTTCTAGTAGAGAGACTTGGGGCTGGTCCAAGATGGGGGTTGGCGGCATGGAAGCGCTTCAACTTTCTCTGAACTTTGTCAAGGTAGTGCGCCGCCACCCAACTATTCTCCGAATCTGGATATCCTTTCCACTTGATCAAGTATTGCTGCTGTCTCCTGAAATTTCTCATAGCCACTATGTCTTCCACTTCGTACTCCAAATGATCATCCACTATTGTTGGGGCTGGTGGGGTTGTCACACGTCCTGGGAACTTGTTGTCGGGTTGCACATATGGCTTGAAGAGGGAAGCGTGGAATACGGGGTCGATGTGCATAGTCTGGGGAAGTTCTAGCTTGAAAGCAACGGGGTTGACTTGCTGGATAATCTTGAAGGGTCCCAAATACTTGGGAGAGAACTTGCTGCCGGCAGGCCTGTTGTTCAGGGAAATGTTCTTGGATGATAGTAACACGTTGTCACCCACTCTGTACGTAATTTCTCTTCTGGATCTGTTCGCCACTCTTGCTTGAGCATCTTGCGCGTGTTGTAGAGCTTTCTTCGCTGCTGTAAGGGCTGCTTCTAATGTCTCCATAAAATCTGTGGCTGCAGGTACTTCATCATGGCCAGCCGTGAAGCTCAGTGGCGTGGTCGGATGGAAGCCATAGTTGAGGAAGAATGGGGACTCTTGGGTAGAGGCCTGCGTAGTGTTGTTGTAGGCAAACTCGAGGGGGGTCAAGTACATGTCCCAGTCTTGCTCGAGGGTAGACACGTAGGCCTTTAGAGAGGTCTTTAGGGTACGATTCATACGCTCGGTTTGCCCATCTGATTGTGGGTGGTAGGCAGTAGACATATCCAGCGATGTACCCAAGTTCTTGAAGAGATTTTTCCAGAAATGGCTTGTGAATCTTGGATCTCTATCTGACACAATTCTTGATGGTAGTCCATGGAGTCGGAAGATGTTGTCAAAGATGAGTCTTGCAAGTTGTGGTGCTGTAGCCTTAGTCGTCGTGGGAATAAAATGAGCCATCTTGGTAAGTCTGTCCACCACCGTGAGTATTGCATTATGGCCTCGAGGTGTCACGGGCAAGTCCACGATAAGGTCCATTGAGATGTCCGTCCATTGTCTTTCGGGGATTGGTAGTGGTTGGAGGAGTCCTCCCGCCTTTTGCGATGATGGCTTGATTCTTTGGCATGTGTCACAGCTCCTGCAGTACTCCTTGACTTGCTTAGACATGCCTGGCCAACAATAAGTCCTAGCTAGAACGCCCGTGGTCCTTAGGATTCCAAAGTGTCCTCCAAGAGGGTTGTCGTGTGCTTCTCGTAGAAGCAAGAGCCGGAGGTCTAAGTCATTAGGAACACATCTCTGGCCCGTATCTTGCCTCACCCAATAATTGCCTTCTTGCTTCTTGCATGGGTCCAAGGCTGCTTCTCCGTTCTTGTAGTAAGGGTCTCTTTCATAGGCGGCTGAAAATCGAGCTTCCAGATCTGTCTTCAGGGATACCATCACTGCATTTAATTGCAGTCTTGAGAGGGGGTCAGCCGGGTTTGTCTTGCCGGGCTGGTACTGAATCGTGATGTTGTATTGTTGCAAGTATCCGCTCCATCTTGCTTGTCTCCTTGAGAGATACGGCTGCGTTTGGAGGTGCTTTAACGCCTCGTGGTCCGTGGTGACCAGTACTTTGCGTCCTTCAACGTAGCAGCGCCAAACCTTCAAGGCATGTACAATCGCCAATGCCTCTCGCTCCGTGGTTGTATAATTTTGCTCGGCTGGATTTAGCTTCCTTGACTCGTAGGCGATGGGCTGCAGTCCCTTGCCTTGGTCTTGAAGCAGGATTGCTCCTATTGCATAGGAAGATGCATCGGTGATGACGTGGAAGGGCCAATCTGGGTTTGGACTTGGGAGTGTGAGCACCGGGGATGTGGTCAATCTTCGCTTTAACTCTTGAAATGCCTCTTCCTCTTTCTCGGTCCATGTATATAGCCTGTCCTTCTTGAGTAGATCTGTCAGGGGGGCTGCTATGTGCGAGAAGCCTTGGATGAATTTTCTGTACCAATTGGCAAATCCCAAGAATGACTGGAGTTCTTTCTTGGTCGTGGGGGTTGGCCATTCCTCCACCACCGTGGTCTTCTTGGGGTCTATCTTGATGCCATCAGCAGTCACGTGGAGACCTAGGAACTCCACTTCTTGTTTGGCAAACTCGCATTTTGACTCCTTCGCAAACAGCTTGTTTTGCTTCAATACTTCAAGGACTTCTTTCAAGTGTCTCGCATGCTCTTCAAGGGTCTTTTTGTAGATAAGGATGTCATCGATGAATACCACCACAAATCTGTCTAATATGGGCTGAAATATGGTGTTCATCATAGTCATGAAAGTTGCTGGCGCGTTGGTGAGTCCAAATGGCAAGACCATGAACTCAAAATGTCCATATCTTGTCCTGAATGCCGTCTTCTCTATGTCCGGTTCTGCGATGCGAATCTGGTGGTAGCCGCTCCGTAAGTCAATCTTCGTGAAGTACTTGGCTCCAACCAGCCGGTCCATGAGCTCATCCATGCGCGGCAGCGGGTATCGATTCTTGATGGTGATCTTGTTGAGGGCGCGATAGTCCACACACATCCTCAAGGTACCATCTTTCTTCTTGACAAATAGCACCGGGGCTCCAAATGGCGACTTGCTAGGTCGAATGAAGCCATGCTCCAGTAGCTCCTTGATTTGCTTCTTGACTTCGTCTAGCTCCGTGTATGACATTTTGAAGGTAGGCCGAGAGATGGGCTCACTTCCGGGCTCCAACTCTATCTTGTGGTCTACGAATCTTTTGGGGGGTAGGCCCTTGGGCAATTCNGAGAACACTTCTATGTAGTCCTCTAAGACTTCTTATATCTCCTTGGGAACGGGGCTACCTTCTTGACTCGATGTCTTTCTTGATGTCTTTTGGCGTGATCAAGGCCAAAAGAAGCTCGTGTCCCTTCCTCACAAGTCTCTTGAGTTGGAGGGTGGACAATGGTATCTCGTGTGCCGGCTTCTCAACGTCTTGGGTCTGGATATTCTGGGTTGCGCGCAAAATACAGATTCTTGAAGTGATGTCATTCTTGATCTTGATAGAACGGTCCTCCAATCAACTTGGGGGTTGTGCTTGGTCAGCCAAGGAGTCCCTAGGATGACGACGTACTTGCCCAATTGCATGGGGGAGAACACTACTCTATCCTTGAAGGACTTGATAGAGAGTGCCAAGGGGTACGTCTTCTTGGAAGGGGTAGTGTAGGAGAATCCATCGGCCATCATAATCTCCTCGTCGTGGTCAAGAGTTCGCATAGTAATACCGTGCTTGGTGGCGAAATCTGCAGCAATGAAGTTGCCTTGAGCTCCGCTATCCACCAAGATGTGGACCTTCTCTCCTCCAAGATAACCTCTCAAACTCATTGGGTGTAATGAATCAGTATATTAGTAGATATAATATTCATTTAAATATAATAGTTAATTTAGTTCAGCCTGCTGAACTAAAGTTAGTATTTTGTCTGCTGAACTTTAGTTAATAATCAGTCTGCTGGACTTTACATAATTATTAGTTTAATGACTCGGCCGAAAGCAGCAGGCTGAAGTCAACTTAAGTCAGCTTGCTGACACATTCTTTGACAGCCAGCTGACTTCCGTGCTCGGTAGCAGCGAACTGCCTTGATATGCATCTAAGTACCACCTGCTAGATGAATGGCCAGATGACATCCCCATGATGGATGGCTATTCGGGATGATGGGAGATGGCGGTGGATTTGGTTAACCGAGGTCCTACCAACGTGGTTAACTCCCGGGTAGGCGGTGCCATCGCACTGACCGTTGAACAGTAAACTCATTCCATGTACATATGCTAGGCATTGCTCTCGGGTTCGGCATTCGGACACGAGGCCAACTCTCTTGTACAGCTTACTGAGAGAGACCTGAATCCAAGGCTAGAAGCCATTGATACGCACTGTCTTCTAACCTTGCTTATGTATGAGTTTACTGATTTGCATTTTGATGCTAGTTTACCTCNTAGTTTACTCATTTGACTGACGAGTATTATCCACTGCTAGTGTGTTGTCCTTTGCCGTTAAACCAGTTAAACGGAAAATACCATAAAGATTACTTGCTGATATAAAGATCTTTATTAATTGTTAATCGCTTATTTGGTAAGTCGATTCATTTCAGTGGTATCGGAGCAGTTATCACAGTCTTCTTTGTATGGTAAGGACAAGGTCTCAAACTAGCAACTCCCGAGACATGGAGAACCAGGATAACGAGAATGTCGAAAACCAGGCGGAAAGCCATGTAGCGGGAAACCGTACCTATTCGGAAGCAGTAGCGGATACTGCAGCTAGGGAGGCTGCAGATGAGGCAGCTGCTATTGCCTCAGTCGCAGCTCAGCAAGCTGAGGAGGAGATAGCCAGACTAGAAGCTGAACAAGTAGCAAAGGCCGCTGAAGATATACAAAGGAGGGAAGGACAGCCAGCTGACGAGCGCACTGTTGAAGAACTTATGGCATCAAGGGCCAATGTTCTGAACCCACCTCCTGCCGTACAACTCAATGTACCCCTAGGTCAAATACGTGACCGGCTGAATGCGGCAGGAATTGCTGCTGCAGGAGCAAGAGGGATTGTTGAGGACACTACTCAGCGAGTAGATGCCAATGCTGCTGCTGCATTTGCTAATCTACCACCCCAAAATGTAGACTTGGAAGCATTGTTCGTTCAGATGCAGTCGCAAATGGCGACCATGTATCAGTCCCAGCAGGACGACAAAAGAATCATAATGTCCCTACTCCGGGACAGAGACCAACTGGGATCTCACACCACTATTGGTGGTGGCTGAGGGCCTAGTAAGCCCAAGCCAAAACCTCCCCGAGACTATGATCCTGAGGGAAACAGAAAATATTACCTGATCAAGTTTCTCGCGGATGTTGAGCAGTGGTTGGAGAACTACCCGAAACTGCAAGATTACGAGAAGGTCAGGCACACCGGTGCGCTACTGAAAGGCAGTGCCGCAGACTGGTGGCTATACTGGAAGGAAGAGCGTAAGGCTCGGCAACTCGGTGACCCTACGTGGGTAGAGTTTGTCGAGAAGTTGCATGAGAAGTTTGATGTCATCAACCAGCAGGAGAAAGCTATCTATGCGATGATCTCCCTGACACTGAAGCAGACCACTTCAGTTGCTGAGTTTGCTCAAAAGTTCCAAGAGAACATGATGAAGCAGCCTGATTTGCCAGAACGGTATAGGATAGCATACTTCAGGTATGGCTTGAAATCCGAGGTCTCTGGTCATTTTGCTGAGAAAAAGTATGAGAAACTGGCTGACTTGATCCAGGATGCTGACGCCTGGGATCAGCAGCAGTTCAATCACAAGCGCCAGAGTAACGCTTTGGTGTCTAAGATTGTCAAAAAGCCCCACGGTTCCTACAATGCAGTTGAAGGAGACCAGGCTGAGGATAATCAGGGTGATGAATATGAGTATGAGTACAATGCTATTCAGTCTAGAGGTAGAGGTGGTC
Source organism: Mesotaenium endlicherianum (assembly GCA_009602735.1). NCBI lineage: Eukaryota > Viridiplantae > Streptophyta > Zygnematophyceae > Zygnematales > Mesotaeniaceae > Mesotaenium > Mesotaenium endlicherianum. The sequence continues at coordinate 79,333 of WELA01001229.1, forward strand.
CCTCTCGAGGTGGCTATGGAAGGGGTGGTGGTAGGACTAAGCCGAGACCAGCCTCAGCAAAATCTACTTGCTACCATTGTCAGCAGAAAGGCCACTACAGAGAACAGTGTCCGGTCAAGCACCTGCCTAAGGTCGAGAGAAAAGACCAGCCTTTAAAAGACAGCAACAGTCAGTAATCCAGTCTACTGACTGTGAGGATGCTAGAGATAGTGAGTCGTCACTAGCTGCCCTCGTAGCAGGTATTATGGGTCCTGCTGAACTGGATTCACTATGCATGCCTGACAACCAGATAAAGGAGACCATCAGCAATATAGACGTCCAGAGAGTGCACACTCTGGATGCTCTTGTTCCACCTGATGTCCAACATTTCTTTGCTACGTCAGGAGAACAATGCGAAAGTCAGGAAAAGACAGTCCCCCCTATCCTACTGCATTGCATGATTGCAGGTAGGAAGGTGAGGGCATTTGTTGACGGAGGGGCGTCACATACTTTTATCCACAAGGACTTAGTTAAGCGGCTAAGGCTGCCTACTGTCACCCAAGGGAATAGAAAAATATTCCTTGGAGATGCCTCAAGTATCCCGGGAGGAGTTATAACCAAGCCTATTGAGGTCCAGTTAGGTTCTGGCATTGCAGTTCTAACTGAAACGCTTACATTTGAGGTACTCAACACTGGCTTTTATGATCTCGTGCTAGGCAGGTCCTGGCTTAATAGACATCAAGCTGAAGTGTGTTGGAGCAGAGGTACAGTTAAAGTGAGAGGAGCCAGTGATGGGCAGACTGACTTGGCACCCACCAGTGCTCTTCCTCTTGTCCTGTGTGGATGGCAAATGAAGGAAAAGAAGAGGCTTCCAGAAGGATGCAAGTTGCTGAATGCAATGGAGTTCGTCAAAAGCTGGAACCAGAAGGAAGACAGAATGTTCTGTCTGCTGCTAAGAGAGGTACCTCCTCAACCTGAAGAAGTGGTTGAGAAAAAGGTACACCCTCCGGAACACCCTACTGCTGCAAACATTGTTGCTCAGTACACGGATGTGTTTAATATGCCTCCAGGACTACCCCCTAAGCGGGAAGTAGATCATAGGATTGATTTATTACCTGGTAGCCAGCCACCCTGGCAACGCACGTATGGCTTGTCTTATTTGGAGAGTGAGGAGTTGAAAACACAGATTGCAGAGCTGGAGGAAAATGGTTACATTTCTCCCAGTAAATCACCGTACGGCGCACCTATCCTATTTGTTAAGAAAAAGGATGGCAGTATGCGGATGTGTGTGGATTACAGAGCCCTGAACAGAATTACAGTAAAGAACAAGTATGCTTTACCCAGAATCGAGGACTTGCTTGATACCCTGTCTGGCGCTAAGGTGTTCAGTAAGATAGATCTCAAGAGTGGTTATCATCAAATCAGAATTGCTGAGGGGGATGAACACAAGACTGCTTTCCGCACACGTTATGGACACTATGAGTTCAACGTGATGCCATTTGGACTGACTAATGCTCCTGCTACCTTTATGGGTGCTATGAATGACATTTTCAGACCTTATTTGGATAAGTTTGTGCAAGTTTTCCTGGATGATATTTTAATTTTCTCTAAAGATGAAGCTCAGCACACTGAACACTTAAAGAAAGTGCTGGACACTCTGCGGAAAAATCACTTGTATGCTAAAATGAGCAAGTGTGATTTCTTTAAGGAAAGTATTGAATTCTTAGGCCACGTTGTCAGTAAAGAGGGCATCAGTGTGGATCCTAAGAAAGTCCAGACCATAAGGGACTGGCCAGTACCACAGTCTGTCTCTGAAGTTAGATCCTTCCTCGGGTTGGCTAACTACTATAGGAGATTTATTGAGAATTATTCCACAAAGGCCAGTAAACTGACTGACCTTACTAAGAAAGACATCGGGTATGTGTGGGGGGAAGAGCAGCAGGCTGCCTTCCAGACCCTTAAAGATGCCCTTTGTTCTGCCCCAGTGCTAGCCGTGTATGACCCCAGCAAACCGGTGCAGGTGGTTACTGATGCCTCTGATTTTGCCATGGGTGCTATTTTGTTGCAGCCTGCTGACAAAACCACAAAGGATGGTAAGGTACGGCAGGAGTGGCATCCTGTGTTGTATGAGTCTATGAAATTTAATCCAGCGGAGATTAATTACTCAGTGCATGATAAAGAGCTGCTAGCTATCATTCATGTACTCAAACAGTGGAGAGCATACTTACATGGTAAAGCTTTTAAGGTGATTACAGATCATCTAGCTCTGACCCACTTTCAGAAGAAGTCCAAGCTGTCGAGGAGGGAGAACCGCTGGAGCCAGATGCTGGAGCAGTTCCAAGTCCAGATCGACTACAAACCAGGGAAGTTGAATCCTGCTGATGCACTCTATAGAAGACCTGACTTGCAAGAAAGGAACTTTAGTCAGCATACTGTAGATAAACTCCTGTGTGCACTCACTTCACTAAAGGTGAAAAAGTCCTTCCTTGAACAACTTAGGAAAGCCTACCTTTCTGACCCAACATTTGAGCCCAGCCCCACTACTAGTATGTGTCGTGCGTTAGCACTCGGGTATAAGCTCAAGGGAGGGGTCTGGGTGACTGAAACCACTTCAGGCAGGCTGAAGCTGGTCATTCCTAATAATTTGGAAATAAGGTCTCTCTTACTGAGTCAAGCTCATGACAG
>WELA01001229.1:106819-125388 GCA_009602735.1 Mesotaenium endlicherianum
ACCTCTACCTCTAGACTGAATAGCATTGTACTCATACTCATATTCATCACCCTGATTATCCTCAGCCTGGTCTCCTTCAACTGCATTGTAGGAACCGTGGGGCTTTTTGACAATCTTAGACACCAAAGCGTTACTCTGGCGCTTGTGATTGAACTGCTGTTGATCCCAGGCGTCAGCATCCTGGATCAAGTCAGCCAGTTTCTCATACTTTTTCTCAGCAAAATGACCAGAGACCTCGGATTTCAAGCCATACCTGAAGTATGCTATCCTATACCGTTCTGGCAAATCAGGCTGCTTCATCATGTTCTCTTGGAACTTTTGAGCAAACTCAGCAATTGAAGTGGTCTGCTTCAGCGTCAGGGAGATCATCGCATAGATAGCTTTCTCCTGCTGGTTGATGACATCAAATTTCTCATGCAACTTCTCGACAAACTCTACCCACGTAGGGTCACCGAGTTGCCGAGCCTTACGCTCTCCTTTCCAGTAAAGCCACGAGTCTGCGGCACTGACTTTCATTAGCGCACCGACGTGCCTGACCTTCTCGTGATCTTGCAGCTCTGGGTAGTTCTCCAGCCACTGCTCAACATCCGCGAAAAACTTAAACAGGTAATATTTTCTGTTTCCCTCAGGATCATATTCCTGGGGAGGTTTCGGCTTGGGCTTACTAGGCCCTCGGCCACCACCACTAGTGGTTTGAGACCCCAGTTGGTCTCTGTCCCGCAGTGGGGACATTATGATTCTTTTGTCCTCCTGTTGGGACTGATACATGGTCGCCATTTGCGACTGCATCTGAACGGACAATGCTCCCAAGTCTACACTCTGGGGTGGTAGATTAGCAAATGCAATAGCAGCATTGACCTCTACTCGCTGAGTAGTGTCCTCAACAGTCCCTCTCGCTCTTGCAGCTGCAATTCTCGCCGCATTCAGCCGGTCACGTATTTGACCTAGGGTTACATTGAGTTGTACAGCAGGGGGTGGGTTAAGAACATTGGCCCTTGATGCCATGAGTTCCTCGACAATGCGCTTGTCAGCTGGCTGTCTTTCCCTCCTTTTTGTATCTTCAGCGGCCTTTGCTCCTTGTTCAGCTTCTAGCCTGGCTCTCTCCTCCTCAGCTTGCTGAGCTGCGACTGCGGCAATAGCAGCTGCCTCATCTGCAGCCTCCCTACCTGCAGTATCCGCTATCGCTTCCGAATAGGTACGGTTTCCCGCTACATGGCTTTCCGCCTGGTTTTCGACATTCTCGTTGACCTGGTTCTCCATGTCTCGGGAGTTGCTAGTTTGAGACCTTGTCCTTACCATACAAAGAAGACTGTGATAACTGCTCCAATACCACTGAAATGAATCGACTTACCAAATAGGCAATTTAACAATTAATAAAGATCTTTATATCAGCAAGTAATCTTTATGGTAATTCCGTTAACTGGTTTAACGGCAAAGGACAACACACTAGCAGTGAATAATACTCGTCAGTCAAATGCGAGTAAACTAGCATCAATAATGCAAATCAGTAAACTCATACATAAGCAAGGTTAGAAGACAGTGCGTATCAATGGCTTCTCGCCTTGGATTCAGATCTCTCTCAGTAAGCTGTACAAGAGAGTTGGCCTCGTTTCCGAATGCCGAACTCGAGAGCAATGCCTAGCATATGTACATGGAATGAGTTTACTGTTCAACGGTCAGTGCGATGGCACCGCCTACCCGGGAGTTAACCACGTTGGTAGGACCTCGGTTAACCAAATCCACCGCCATCTCCCATCATCCCGAATCGCCATCCATCATAGGGATGTCATTTGGCGATTCATCTAGCATACCACACTTAGATGCATCTCGAGGCAGTTCGCTGCTACCGAGTACGGAAGTCAGCTGGCTGTCAAAGAATGTGTCAGCAAGCTGACTTAAGTTGACTTCAGCCTGTTGCTTTCGGCCGAGTCATTAAATTGATATTAGATATGAAGTCCAGCAGACTGATTATTAACTAGAGTTCATGAAATGAATCGACTTACCCAATTGGCGATTAACAATTAATAAAGATCTTTATATAAGCAAGTAATCTTTATGGTATTTTCCGTTAACTGGTTTAACGGCAAAGGACAACACACTAGCAGTGAATAATACTCGTCAGTCAAATGAGAGTAAACTAGCATTAATAATGCAAATCAGTAAACTCATACATAAGCAAGGTTAGAAGACAGTGCGTATCAATGGCTTCTCGCCTTGGATTCAGATCTCTCTCAGTAAGCTGTACAAGAGAGTTGGCCTCGTGTCCGAATGCCGAACCCGAGAGCAATGCCTAGCGTATGTACATGGAATGAGTTTACTGTTCAACGGTCAGTGCGATGGCACCGCCTACCCGGGAGTTAACCACGTTGGTAGGACCTCGGTTAACCAAATCCACCGCCATCTCCCATCATCCCGAATAGCCCTCCATCATGGGGACGTCATCTGGCCATTCATCTAGCAGGTGGTACTTAGATGCATATCAAGGCAGTTCGCTGCTACCGAGCACGGAAGTCAACTGGCTGTCAAAGAATGGGTCAGCAAGCTGACTTATATGGGTTTCAGCTTGCTGCTTCCGGCTGAGTCATTAAACTGATAATTATGTAAAGTCCAGCAGACTGACTATTAACTAAAGTTCAGCAAGCTGAACTTAATTAACTATTATATTTAAATGAATATTCTATCCACTAATATACTGATTCATTACACAAATGGGCAAGTAAGCAAGGGGAGAAAGACATGTATGCGGTCAGGACCCAGCAACCCCCACCTGTACCCAAAAGGGGGAGGTCAGCAGAATACTCTTTTTTTGGGAACGGCTGGAGGAGATGACCAAAGAGACTCCAGAAGTCTCAGAGGAACAGGAGGACAAATAGGAGGAAGGCGCCGGAGAGGGATCTAGTCCTGTTGAGGCACAGACCCCTGCTGCATCCCCCACTCTACAGCAGACTGGAAGAGCCTTTGCACAGGCAAACTCTGCAGCAGCTTGGGGATACCAGCCCACCAAGAGACCCAGATCTCCAGTGGCTAGGGAGTTTCAGCAGGACGAGTCCCACCCCAGGAGGTGAGACTCGATCAGATAGAGCAGACAGAACGGCTGCCAAGAAGGCAACCAGAGGGCAGCCAGCATCCCCCTCTCATAGAGGGCATGTACCCTTAGCCCATGTCATGCAGCACCCCTCCGGTATGCCAGTATATGTCCTTGTCAGTTTGAGAGCTGCACAAGAGAGAGCAGTCTTCATCGACATGCAGACTGTGCAAGAGCAGGATGCCCAATTGCTGCGTTCACCGCTTGGTTCACCCTGGTCTGAGCCCCCAAGTTTTAGGAGGCCATCAGACAGGAGAAGGAGATCCAGTTCCAGGTCTCGCTTCCCAGAAGATAGAGCCCCTGGTACTTAGTATGCTGTTGTCTTTGTTTTAAAATCAGTTGATTGTGTTTCATGTGTGTTACCCTGTTGTAAATAATAGTAGGAAGTATTGTCGAGTCGACAACAATATAAGTTGGAGGGATTGTAATGAATCGGTATATTGGATAGATATAGTATTAATTTAAATATAATACTTAATTGAGTTCAGCCTGCTGAACTTTAGTTAATAGTAAGTCTGCTGGATATTTGATACTTAGTTAAATGACTCAGCCAAGAGCAGCAGGCTGAAGTCAATTAGGTCAGCCTGTTGACTTGGGTCAGCTTGCTTACACATTCTTTGATAGTCAGCTGGCTGCCGTACTCGGCAGCAGCGCACTGCCTAGCTATTGTAGTGATTTAAATTATAATATATTAATTTGCATATATTTTAATGCTTTTGAATGTATTTGGAGTAGTATTGTGTAGAGTCAAGTGTGAATCGATACTCTAGTGACTTGGTTCATGTCCTTTGAACTCTCTAAGGCATTTTCAAAGTTGGAGGAAGGACCTAGAAGAACTCCATGCGGCAAAAGTCTAATGTGCCATTTTTAGGTCAATAGGACATGTGTACATTATTCTTGAAAGAGGTGGCAAGTTTTGGGATGTGTTGGGTGCCAACACATCAGCATGCACCTTCCTAGGATTACTTATGTAGCAAGTATATAAACAAGAGCTAGAACATAGAAAGACAGTCCAGAAGCTCTCTTATACTTGCCAAATTCCAGAAATATATTAACTTTCAAGAAGCCATCTCTCTTTCAAGAAGCTACGACTTGTGTTCAAAGATCCTTGTCTTGAATAGATAAAGTATTGTATTCTACTAAGTAATTTATCTATCTGTTTCACTTCAATGGTATCAGAGCTAGGCACTTTGGTAGCACAAGAAGATGGCCGATCCTCAAGACCAACAGCAAGTTTTTGAAGGAAACACTTCATCTCCAAAAGACCTTCCTCCAGCGCCGACCAAAGAGCACACTCAAGAAAATCTGCAATAACAAGAAGCACCACAAGGAGAAGCACCGTCAAATCTCGTGGCAGCCGCTATAGCAAAGTTGACGCCACCACAAGGAGTTCCCGCAAATGAGTGGGCAGCCTTCCTAATGACTGTCCACAACCAAGTGGCCTTGGCCACCTATGAAGCAACCGTGCAAGCGTCAAGAGAAGCTATGGCTGCCATGGTAGCCCCTATTGCAAGCAACGCTCAAGATCCAGCCCCGGCTCAAGCGCCTCCACAAGAGCCTACGAGAGCAAGGAAACTCATCAAGCCCGGCAAACCCGACACTTTCAATCCCCGGAAAGGAGCCAACCTGAATTTATGGCTCTACCAAGTGGAGACGTACCTCGCATTCCTTGAAGTACTCGAGGAGGACTACGTTCCCTTTGCCGTTACCTTACTTAGAGGAGCAGCAACATCATGGTGGCGTAACTATCAAGCGGCTATATATCAAGCTATGGCGCACTCTGTGTTCGGCAAAGAGCCCCCACCATCATATGCAAGATGGGCAGATTTTCGTGAGGCCCTCAAGAACAAATTCATGCGCATCAATGCGGAGAAGATTGCCCGAGGAAAGCTCCACCATCTCAAGCAAACGACGTCCGTTCAAGAGTATACATCCAGATTTCACGCCCTCATTCTTGAGATCCCCAACATGTCTCTCGAGGAGAAAATTGATCGCTACATCTTTGGCCTCAAGCCCAAGGTGGCAAAGGAAGAGGAATTACGCAACTTGACGAACTTCTCAAAGATTATTGAAGTAGCTCAAAAGGTGGATACCTTGGATTTCAAGCACTCCTTGCCTTCATCTTCACGGGCACCGGCGACGCGGGTGTACGCAACCCCTTCCACATCCGAATCTGGACCCACACTCATGGAAATCGGTGTTATTAAAAGGGACCCCGCAGCTGCCCGGAAGAGTGGAAGACCCTCCAATGACACTTATGATGCAAGAAACCAGTAGGGAGTGAAAGCAAGACTCTCTCGGGCTGAAAAAGAAGCTCTCATGACGGCTGGACTATGCTTTTATTGCAAGAGAAAGGGCCATCGTGCACTCTCATGCCCCAAAAAGTTGTCCAAAAGCGGACAGCGCCGGTAGGCCAGGAGCCTACCACCCCAAGACCCACTTCACGAGAAGGCAACAAGCCAAGTGAGGTGGAGACCCCCGTTGAAGACGACGTTCCTGCCCCAATGAGTTTGAGAGGTTACCTTGGAGGAGAGAAGGTTCACATCTTGGTGGATAGCGGAGCTCAAGGCAACTTCATGGCTGCAGATTTTGCCACCAAGCACGGTATTACTATGCGAACTCTTGACCACGACGAGGAGATTATGATGCCCGATGGATTCTCCTATACTACCCCTTCCAAGAAGACGTACCCCTTGGCACTCTCTATCAAGTCCTTCAAGGATAGAGTAGTGTTCTCCCCCATGCAATTGGGCAAGTACGACGTCATCCTAGGGACGCCTTGGTTGACCAAGCACAATCCCCAAGTTGATTGGAGGGACGGTACCATCAAGATCAAGAACGACATCACTTCAAGAATCTGTNAGATCAAGAATGACATCACTTCAAGAATCTGTATTTTGCGCGCAATGCAGAATATCCAGACCCAAGGCATCAAGAAGCCGGCACGCGAGATACTATTATCTGCCCTCCAACTCAAGAGACTTGTGACGAAGGGACACGAGCTTCTTTTGGCCTTGATCACGCCAAAAGACATCAAGAAAGACATCGAGAGTCAAGAAGGCAGCCCCATTCCCAAGGAGATACAAGAAGTCTTGGAGGACTACAAAGAAGTATTCTCTCCGGAATTGCCCAAGGGCCTACCCCTCAAGAGATTCGTAGACCACAAGATAGAGTTGGAGCCAGGAAGCAAACCCATCTCTCGGCCTACGTTTAAGATGTCATACACGGAGCTCGACGAAGTCAAGAAGCAAATCAAGGAGCTACTGGAGCATGGCTTTATTCGACCTAGCAAGTCGCCATTTGGAGTCCCGGTGCTATTTGTCAAGAAAAAGGATGGTACCTTGAGGATGTGTGTGGACTATCGCGCCCTCAACAAGATCATCATCAAGAATCGATACCCGCTGCCGCGCATGGATGAGCTCATGGACCGGCTGGTTGGAGCCAAGTACTCACGAAGGTGGACTTGAGAAGCAGGTATCACCAGATTTGCACCGCTAAACCTGACATAGAGAATACGACATTCAGGACAAGATATGAACATTTTGAGTTCATGGTCTTGCCATTTGGACTCACCAACGCGCCAGCAACTTTCATGACTATGATGAACACCATAATTCAGCCCATGTTGGACAGCCTTGTGGTGGTAATCATCGACGACATCCTTATCTACAGCGAGACCCTTGAAGAGCATGCAAGACCCTTGAAAGAAGTCCTCGAAGTATTGAAGAAAAACAAGCTATTCGCAAAGGAGTCGAAGTGCGAGTTTGCCAAACAAGAAGTGGAGTTCCTAGGTCTCCACGTGACTGCTGATGGCATCAAGATGGACCCCAAGAAGACCATGGTGGTGGAGGAATGGCCAACCCCCACTACCAAGAAAGAACTCCAGTNTACCAAGAAAGAACTCCAATCATTCTTGAGATTTGCCAATTGGTACAGGAGATTCATCCAGAGCTTCTCGCACATAGCCGCCCCCCTCACGGATCTACTCAAGAAGGACAAGCCATACATGTTTGGACCAAAAAAGAGGAGGAAGCGTTCCAATAGTTGAAGCAAAGATTGACGACATCCCCGGTGCTTACACTCCCAAGTCCATATCCAAATTGGCTCTTCCACGTCATCACCGATGCATCTTTTTATGCAATAGGAGCAATCATGCTTCAAGACCAAGGCAAGGAACTGCAGCCCATTGCCTACAAGTCAAGGAAGCTAAATCCAGTTCAGCAAAATTATACAATCACGGAGCGAGAGGCGTTGGCGATTATACATCCCTTGAAGGTTTGGCGCTGCTACATTGAAGGACGCAAGGTGCTGGTCATTACGGACCACGAGGCGTTGAAGCACCTCCAGACGCAGCCATATCTCTCAAGAAGACAAGCAAGATGGAGCGGATATTTGCAACAATACAACTTCACAATTTAGTACCAGGTTGGCAAGACAAACCCGGCTGACCCCCTCTCAAGACTGCAATTAAACGCAGTGATGACATCTCTGACAACAGATCTGGAAGCTCGATTTTCAGCCGCCTATGAAAGAGACCCTTACAACAAGAATGGAGAAGCGGCCTTGGACCCATACAAGAAGCAAGAAGGCAGTTATTGGGTGAGGCAAGACACGGGCCAGAGATGTGTTCCTAATGACTTAGACCTCCGGCTCTTGCTTCTACGAGAAGCACCCGACAACCCTCTTGGAGGACACTTGGGAATCCTAAAGACCACAGGCGATCTAGCCAGGACTTATTGTTGGCCAGGCATGTCTAAGCAAGTCAGGGAATACTGCAGGGGCTGTGACACATGCCAAAGAATCAAGCCATCATTGCAAAAGGTGGGAGGATTCCTTCAACCACTACCGATCCATGAAAGACAATGGACGGACATCTCAATGGACCTTATCGTAGACCTGGCCGTGACACCTCGAGGCCATAATGCAATACTCACGGTGGTGGACAGACTTACCAAGATGGCTCATTTTATTCTCACAACGACTAAGGCTACAGCACCACAACTTGCAAGACTCATCTTTGACAACAACTTCCGACTCCATGGACTACCATCGAGAATTGTGTCGGATAGAGATCCAAGATTCACAAGCCATTTTTGGAAAAATCTATTCAAGAACTTGGGAACATTGCTAGATATGTCCACTGTCTACCACCCGCAATCAGATGGGCAAACCGAGCATATGAATCGTACCCGAAAGACCTCGCTAAAGGCCTACGTGTCTATTGTGGAGCAAGATTGGGACATGTACTTGACCCCCCTGGAGTTTGCCTACAACAACACAACGCAGGCCTTTACCCAAGAGTCCCCATTCTTCCTCAACTATGGCTTCCATCCAACCACGCCGCTAAGCTTCACGGCTGGCCATGATGAAGTACTTGCAGCAAGAGATTTTATGGAGACATTAGAAGCGACCCTTACAGCAGCGAAGAAAGCTCTACAACAGGCGCAAGATGCTCAAGCAAGAGTCGCAAACAGGTCCAGAAGAGAAATTACGTACAGAGTGGGTGACAACGTGTTACTATCATCCACGAATATTTCCCTGAACAACAGGCCTGCCGGCACCAAGTTCTCACCCAAGTATTTGGGACCCTTCAAGATTATCCAGCAAGTCAACCCTGTTGCTTTCAAGCTAGAACTTCCCCAGACTATGCACATCGACCCCGTATTCCATGCTTCCCTCTTCAAGCCATATGTGCAACCCGACAGCAAGTTCCCAGGACGTGTGACAACCCCACCAGCCCCAACAATAGTGGATGATCATTTGGAGTACAAAGTGGAAGACATAGTGGCTATGAGAAATTTCAGGAGACAGCAGCAATACTTGATCAAGTAGAAAGGATATCTAGACTTGGAGTGTAAGGTCATAGGTTTATAAAGTGCATTTTTGAGTTTCATGAAAGTATGTTTTGTATAGTAGTGTAGAATGCATATATGAAATCATTTTGATATAAAGTTCATCGAATTTGGTCAAGTGTTGAGAGAGTTATGGATTTTCGAAGTTTAATTAGCTTTGAGGTCGGTCGACGACTATTCTTAATTTTGGTGAGCGCGACCGTCGGATTGACCGACAGCGTCGAGCGATCTGGCCCGTTAGAGTGAACTCGAATCTTCACGTAAGTTCGGCTGACGCGGAGTGCCGACTAGGTCGATTTACCTAGAGGTTTCAGTTTAGCCTAGCGCGTCTAAGATAGAATATTCTAGTAATGTTGATGCATGTATGTGGACGTCAATTCAGCCCGACACGTCAGATGAGACTGATCTGGCTTACTCACAAATATTCTGGAAGGGACAATTTGACGAACACTTAAGAAAATCCGTAGCTTCCTCCTAGAGAGGAGCTCTTAGGCAAAAAATTATGAATAGGCATAACTTCTTTGTTTCTTATCAATTTTCACTTCTGTAAATTTCGACGGGTTTGTAATGACAAGGCCTTTCATCCTACATCATTTGTGAGCACTTTCTTGTTACTCAAAATGTTGAGTATTTCCTTAGCTTTCTTAGTGATATGCCGCTGCACTCTTTAGTATGATTGCAACCAGTTTCTTTCCTCGTGAGTCACTATGCTTCCACTAGAGCACTTTGCCCCCTTCATCTTGTATCGGAGCTGGGCTAGTTTGCATATTATATTATGGAGTCGCAGTCGGCAACTGGAGGAGGCAAACATGTCGAGCATGTTGAGCACGTGGAGAGCGTGAATCGCCACCTGTTCATCAATGGATTTTTGGAGTGAAGAAGTTTATGGAGTATTCTGTGCTCACGCCCGACAGGCAAGTCGCCTTTGTCATAACTTTGTTGCAGAAGAGTGCTGGAGTTTGGTATGAGTGAGAGGAGCAGCTGTCCGGGATTCCTACTACTGTTGATCAGCTCTTTGAAGGCTTGAAGAGGCAATGCTAACCTATTGCACTCGAGGCTACCGCACGAGATCTATTGGTGCGCCTTCGTCAACGAGGAAGCGTTCAAGAATATGTATCGCGCTTCAACGAGCTGGTGCTTCAATGTCCATCCATGCATGAGTCGGAGATGATGGACAAGTTCAAGAGGGGACTCAAGCCAACTGTGGCCAAGGAGGTGGCGCTCAAGGACCCTACCAGTCTTGGAGAAATGATGGCATTAGCAACCAGGGTCGACACTGTGGAGCATAGTCAGAGGCAGTGGGGCAGCCACAACTGTGGAGGATATCGACATTTTGGATCTCAAGGGCCAAGCACGAGTGTTCAAGGTCCAGTTTCTATGGAGTTGGGACTTGTTCAGTACCAGCGCAGGCAGCAAAACTCTAAGCCGAGAGGACCTTGCTATGATTGTAACAAGCTTGGACATCTGGCTCGAGACTGTCATGTGAAGGCGAAGCAACCTCAACAGCCGAAAAAGGAGGATGCCAGTAAGTCATTTTGAGGTGTCTACTGGCGTGAAGACGAGAACTCACAAGGAGGTTATCCCCAGGAGCCTGCTGAGAAGCAAAGGGCGAGACGTTGACAAGCCTATCATCGTGGAAGGAGTAGTCGACGGCTACAAGGCGAAGTGTATGGTCGACAGTGGCGCAAGTGCACACTTTGTGCACAAGAAGCTGGTGAAAGAGTGGCAAATCCCTGTGCAGACGCATTATGAGCCTGAGGAGGCAATTTTGGCGAATGGGCAGAGACTCAAGTGTGGTGCACCTACGGAAGCTAATCACGTGGAAGTAGCGGGGCACCGGAGTAAGGAAGCTATGGAAGCAGGCAGAGTTAGGTCACCATGAGGTGATATTGAGCCGACCATGGCTGAGGAAAGCCAACCCTCAAGTGCACTGGAGCACAGAACAAGTGAAAGTCCAAGGGCGTGATAGTCGAATGGTGAAATGAATCGACTTACCAAATAGGCGATTAACAATCAATAAAGATCTTTAAATCAGCAAGTAATATTTATGGATTTTCCGTTAACTGATTAAACGGCAAAAGGACAACACACTCGCAGTGAACAACACTCGTAAATCAAATGCGAGTAAACTAGCATCAATAATGCACTCAGTAAACTCATACATAAGCAAGGTTAGAAGACAGTGCGTATCAATAGCTTCTCGCCTTGGATTCAGATCTCTCTCAGTAAGCTGTACAAGAGAGTTGGCCTCGTTTCCGAATGCCGAACTCAAGAGCAATGCCTAGCATATGTACATGGAATGAGTTTACTGTTCAACGGNAATGGCACCGCCTACCCGGGAGNAGTTAACCACGTTGGTAGGACCTCGGTTAACCAAATCCACCGCCATCTCCCATCATCCCGAATAGCCATCCATCATAGGGATTTCATCTGGCCATTCATCTAGCATACCACACTTAGATGCATATCGAGGCAGTTCGTTGCTACCGAGTACGGAAGTCAGCTGGCTGTCAAAGAATGTGTCAGCAAGCTGACTTAAGCTGACTTCAGCCTGCTGCTTCCGGCTGAGTCATTAAACTGATATTAAATATAAAGTCCAGCAGATTGATTATTAACTAGAGTTCAGCAGGCTAAACTTATTTAACTCTTACATTTAAATGAATATTATATCAACCAATATACTGATTCATTACAATCCCTCAAACTTAACATGTTGTCGCCTCGACAACACTGACACAGGGTACATAGGTTTCTCCAACTGAAATTACTGATCCCTCTCCATCCAGCATAATGTCCCCTTGGCCCTCCACCTTTATGAGGGAGATGCCCCTGGGGCCCTATGGTCAAGGGAGTTAGTCCTCCTCCTGTCTTGGGGTCTTCTGAAGCCTGTCAGAGAGGGAGGTTTCGTGTAGGGACCCGGCGGAGAACGCAGTAACTGTGCTGTTTCCTCCTGCACGGTCTGAAATTGAATGGAGGCAGCCTTCTGCTGGGCATCCCTCAAACTGACTGGTACATATACCGGCATCCCAGAAGGATGTTGCATGACATCAGCTAAGGGTACATGCCCTCTCTGCTGGCTATTTCTCTAGCAGCCCTCCTGTTTGCCCTGTCTGACTGGGTCTCCGTGCCTGGAAATGGGTTTTGTCCTCTGGCAGTTCCCAGCGAAGTGATATCCTCCTCTTGAGCGAGTTGCTGCAGGGCCAGCCCCGTCTTCTCCCTTACAGGGGATGTGGCAGGTGTCAGGATCACGGCGGGGCTAGTGTCCTCCTCCTCGCCTTCCTCCTCGTCTTCCTCTGACTCCTCCTCCTCTTCGTCCCCGGGTTCCTCTGAGACTTCTGGGGTCTCTTCTGTCAGCTGCTCCAGTTTTTTCCGAGAAAAAGAATATCCCACTGACCTTCTCCTTTTGGGTGCTGGTGGGGGCTGCTGAGTCCGGACCGCATACAGGTCCTTTTCCCCCTGCTTGCTTGCCCATTTGGCATAAGCGTGCTTTCCTTTTGAGAATGACTCTCGGGCCCTGCTTTTGTCCCCCTGTATTTCTTGGCTCATGCAGTCTCTGACTCCATCCAATCTTGGGTCCCAAGCCGCAATGTGAGGGGGCACTACTATGTTCCCCTTTAGGTCTGTCAGGAAATCCTCATCCGTCGCCCTGTCATTCTGTTGGTCCCTCATGTTGATGGTCATTCACCGCCAATTGGTGAGCTTTTGGAAGAAGGCAGGGTCTGTCCTTTTAAAAGTACAAGGGTACCAGTGCCCTGCAAAGTCTAGCTGACTGGTCTCCCTGGCCAAGAATTTCCAGCTCCTTCTCATTATACATGGCCTTGAACCTGTTATAGGATGTAGAGTCCTTGAACCTGTTATGGGATGTAGAGTCCTTAAAGCTGTCCACGTCCATGGGGATCATCCTGATGACCCTATCTTCCCCCCAGATCCCAGGAATTGATACAGCCCCTGCTTCGTTCACCTGGACCATTGCCTTGGCCTCTCTGACCGTATATCCTACCATCCTGGCGTAATCGTGGTAGAGGAGGAGCCCCGTGCTGACCTCCATATACTTGTCAAAAATTTTGGATGTCTCCCCTTCCCTCTGGAGGATGTCAATCTGTGACTCACAGCGACTTCTCTGAGCATACTTGAAGGCCTCCTCCAGTAGATCGAAGCCCTTGCCCAGTACTGTGTAGCGGTAGCTGCTGATTCAACTCTGCTCTTCTTCAGCCTGCTGCTTCCACTTCTCCTCAGCTTGCCTCTCCTCCTCTGCTTTCTTGGCCTCCTCTGCAGCTTTTCTGTCCAATTCTTCCTGCCTCAGTCTGGCTTGTTCCTCCTCCTCCTTCTTCTTCTGTGCCTCCCGTTGTTGTTGGAGTCGTTGTGATTCTCGAGCGGAGATAGAGGATGATTCAATGTCTCCACGGAGTTGCAAGTATTCTGCATGTGCCTCTTCCGCCCTTCTCTTCCTCTTGAGTTCCGACTTTTGAGTCATCTTGCTCAATCATAAACACAATGCAGTTAGTGAAGTCATGATGTTTTGCCGCTACTGACTGCCCTTGATGAAGAGGAACGCGATCGGGAGAGTTCCTAGTGTGAAATACCTCGTGTGAGTGAACATAAGGGAAAATTGAGTTAGAGAGAAAGTAAGTGTGAACGCAGGTTGAGTGTGTAATATGGTTATCAGAGTTTTTCCGGTTGATCTCGAAACAGAATACCACTCCCTCCAACTTAATTTTAAAATGGGGCTGCCTGTCACAACCGTCACTTACTGTCACATCCCCCTCCAACTTATATGGAGACAGGACCTCCTGTCACCTTCCCATGTCTACTGAAGGGACAGTTAGGGCGGTGCCCCCGCTGCCCGAAGGTGGAACCGTTTCAACGCCCTTTTGGCATTGGTCAGCTGGTCTTTGAACTCCCAAGTGTCCCCAGAGGCATCGTAACCCTTCCAGCGGATGAGGTACTTTATGACATATTTAGCTGATCGACGGATCGAGCGAGCGTCTAAAATCTCATCAACCTCATATTCCTCAGGGTCGCCGTCCCGGACAGCGGGGACCGGTCCCGGTTGGACAGGTAACCGACCTGTGAACAGTGTATCACGTTTGATGTATGGTTCCAGGAAGGAGACATTAAAGATCGGGTGACCCTTGTAGTCCGCTGACATGTTCAGTTTGTAAGCATTCTGACCGACACGACGTACCAGCGAATATGGACCGACCCATACAGGNATATGAACCGACCCATACAGGGCCAAGCTTTTTCTTGAGCACATCAGGGAGGTACAGGTGCTGAGAATGCAGTTTGACTAAATCGCCCTTAGAAAATGTCAGCTCCCGACGGTGATTAGCATATGTTTGTTGGTTTTCTTGGGCTTTGTGCAGGTTTTGTTGGACTTCTGACAGGGTGTCAGCAAACTCCTGAGTTAACTGGAGGGAGACCGGGTTGTCAATCCCTTCAGGGTCAGTTAAAGACTTTCCCAGTACATCTAAAGGAGACTTAGGGACTCTACCCAGGCTGAGTTCAAAAGGAGTCTTGCCCGTTGACGCGTGCACCGCACTGTTGACCGCAAACTGAATTTGAGGCAACAGGTCATCCCAATTATCTTGTTTCTGGTTAATATATGCTCTCAGCACCTCCTGCAGAACTCGGTTAGTTCTTTCAATCCGGCCATCAGTCTGAGGGTGGTTTGCTGTGCTGAGCAGCTGTTTGACTTCCATTAACCCCATTAAAGCTCTCCAGAACTTAGAGGTAAATTTTGAGTCTCGCTCTGAGATGATATTAGAGGGTAGCCCATGTTGGCATACTACATGGTTGTAGAACTGTCTCGCTGTTTCGAGTGCAGTTGCTTTGACAGTTGTGGGGATGAAAATGACCATTTTTGTCAGTTTATCCACGACTACCAATATTAAATCATGCCCATTAGCAGTTCGTGGCAGTGTGACCACCCAGTCCATGAATATAGTTTCCCAGCGTCCCGCTGGGATGGGCAGCGGTTGCAAGAGACCTCCCGGTGGTGTGTGCCTAGACTTATTTCTCTGACACTGGTCACAGGACTTGACATATTTCAAGACCTCCCGGGGTAACCCCTCCCAATGATAATGTTTTGCCAGTTTACCAACAGTTTTGGCCTGCCCCAAATGCCCACCCAGTAAATTGTCATGCGCTTGACTCAGTAAGAGAGACCTTATTTTCAAGTTATTAGGAATGACCAGCTTCAGCCTTCCTGAAGTGGTTTCAGTCACCCAGACCCCTCCCTTAAGCTTATACCCGAGTGCGGTAGCACGACACATACCAGTAGTGGGGCTGGGCTCAAATGTTGGGTCAGAAAGGTAGGCTTTCCTAAGTTGTTCAAGGAAGGACTTTTTCACCTTTAGTGAAGTGAGTGCACACAGGACTTTATCTACAGCATGCTGACTAAAGTTCCTTTCTTGCAAGTCAGGTCTTCTAGAGAGTGCATCAGCAGGATTCAACTTCCCTGGTTTGTAGTCGATCTGGACTTGGAACTGCTCCAGCATCTGGCTCCAGCGGTTCTCCCTCCTCGACAGCTTGGACTTCTTCTGAAAGTGGGTCAGAGCTAGATGATCTGTAATCACCTTAAAAGCTTTACCATGTAAGTATGCTCTCCACTGTTTGAGTACATGAATGATAGCTAGCAGCTCTTTATCATGCACTGAGTAATTAATCTCCGCTGGATTAAATTTCATAGACTCATACAACACAGGATGCCACTCCTGCCGTACCTTACCATCCTTTGTGGTTTTGTCAGCAGGCTGCAACAAAATAGCACCCATGGCAAAATCAGAGGCATCAGTAACCACCTGCACCGGTTTGCTGGGGTCATACACGGCTAGCACTGGGGCAGAACAAAGGGCATCTTTAAGGGTCTGGAAGGCAGCCTGCTGCTCTTCCCCCCACACATACCCGATGTCTTTCTTAGTAAGGTCAGTCAGTTTACTGGCCTTTGTGGAATAATTCTCAATAAATCTCCTATAGTAGTTAGCCAACCCGAGGAAGGATCTAACTTCAGAGACAGACTGTGGTACTGGCCAGTCCCTTATGGTCTGGACTTTCTTAAGGTCCACACTGATGCCCTCTTTACTGACAACGTGGCCTAAGCATTCAATACTTTCCTTAAAGAAATCACACTTGCTCATTTTAGCATATAACTGATTTCTTCTCAAACTGTCCATAACTGTCTTTAAGTGTTCAGGGTGCTGAGTCTCATCTTTAGAGTAAATTAAAATATCATTCAGGAAAACTTGCACAAACTTATCCTTGTAAGGTCTGAAAATGTCATTCATAGCACCCATGAAGGTAGCAGGAGCATTAGTCAGTCCAAATGGCATCACGTTGAACTCATAGTGTCCATAACGTGTGCGGAAGGCAGTCTTGTGTTCATCCCCCTCAGCAATTCTGATTTGATGATAACCACTCTTGAGATCTATCTTACTGAACACCTTAGCACCAGACAGGGTATCAAGCAAGTCGTCTATTCTGGGTAAAGCATACTTGTTCTTTACTGTAATTCTGTTCAGGGCTCTGTATTCCACACATATCCGCATACTGCCATTTTCTTAACAAATAGGATGGGTGCGCCGTAAGGTGATTTACTAGGGGAAATATAACCATTTTTGTTAAGCTCTGCAATCTGTGTTTTCAACTCCTCGCACTCCATATAAGACAAGCCATAAGTGCGTTGCCAGGGTGGCTGACTTCCAGGTAATAAATCAATCCTATGATCTACTTCCCTTTAAGGGGGTAGTCCTGGAGGCATATTAAATACATCCGTGTACTGAGCAACAATTTTCGCAGCAGTAGGGTGCTCCTGAGGACTTACCTTTTTCTCCACCACTTCTTCAGGTTGAGGAGGTACCTCTTTTAGCAGCAGACATAACATTCTGTCTTCCTTCTGGTTCCAGCTTTTGACGAACTCCATTGCATTCAGCAACTTGCATCCTTCTGGAAGCCTCTTCTTTTCCTTCATTTGCCATCCACACAGGACAAGAGGAAAAGCACTGGTGGGTGCCAAGTCAGTCTGCCCATCACTGGCTCCTCTCACTTTAACTGTACCTCTGCTCCAACACACTTCAGCTTGATGTCTATTAAGCCAGGACCTGCCTAGCACGAGATCATAGAAGCCAGTGTTGAGTACCTCAAATGTAAGCGTTTCAGTTAGAATTGCAATGCCAGAACCCAATCGGACCTCAATAGGCTTGGTTATAACTCCTCCCGGGATACTTGAGGCATCTCTAAGGAGCATTTTTCTATTCTTTTGGGTGACAGTAGGCAACCTTAGCCGCTTAACTAAGTCCTTGTGGATAAAAGTATGTGACGCCCCTTCGTCAACAAATGCCCTCACCTTCCTACCTGCAATCATGCAATGCAGTAGGATAGGGGGGACTGTCTTTTCTTGACTTTCGCATTGTTCTCCTGACTAAGCAAAGAAATGTTGGACATCAGGTGGAACAAGAGCATCCAGAGTGTGCACTCTCTGGATGTCTATATTGCTGATGGTCTCCTTTATCTGGTTGTCAGGCATGCATAGTGAATCCAGTTCAGCAGGACCCATAATACCTGCTACGAGGGCAGCTAGTGACGACTCACTATCTCTAGCATCCTCACAGTCAGTAGACTGGATTACTGACTGTTGTTGTCTTTTAAAGGCTGGTCTTTTCTCTCAACTTTTGGAAGGTGCTTGTCTGGACACTGCTCTCTGAAGTGACCTGACTGCTGGCATTGGAAGCAAATCGATTTTGCTGAGGCTGGTCTCGGCTTAGTCCTACCACCACCTCTTCCATAGCCGCCTCGAGAGAATCCACCTCTACCTCTGTATGGCATTATACTCAAACTCATATCCATCACCCTGATTATCCTCAGCCTGGTCTCCTTCAATTGCATTGTAGGAACCGTGGGGCTTTTTGACAATCTTAGACACCAAAGCATTACTCTGGCGCTTGTGATTAAACTGCTGCTGATCCCAGGCATCAGCATCGTGGATCAAGTCAGCCAGTTGCTCATACTTCTTCTCAGCAAAATGACCAGAGACTTCGGATTTCAAGCCATACCCGAAGTATGCTATCTTATACCGTTCTGGCAAGTCTGGCTGCTTCATCATGTTCTCCTGGAACTTTTGAGCAAACTCAGCAACTGAAGTGGTCTGCTTCAGTGTGAGAGAGATCGTCGCATAGATACCTTTCTCCTGCTGGTTGATGACATCAAACTTCTCATGCAACTTCTTGACAAACTCTACCCACGTAGGGTCACCGAGTTGCCGAGCCTTACGCTCTCCTTTCCAGTAAAGCCACCAGTCTGCGGCACTGCCTTTCAGTAGCGCACCGGTGTGCCTGACCTTCTCGTAATCTTGCAGTTCTGGGTAGTTCTCCAGCCACTGCTCAACATCCGCGAGAAACTTGATCAAGTAATATTTTCTGTTTTCCTCAGGATCATATTCCTGGGGAAATTTCGGCTTGGGTTTACTGGGCCCTCGGCCACCACTCCTAGTGGTTTGAGACCCCAGTTGATCTCTGTCCCGCAGTAGAGACATTATGATTCTTTTGTCCTCCTGTTGGGACTGATACATGGTCGCAGAGTCGTGCTCCCCCCTCCCCCGCCCCCCCCCACCCCCCACCCGCCTCTCTCTCTCTCTC
>WELA01001229.1:125629-165365 GCA_009602735.1 Mesotaenium endlicherianum
TCTCTCTCTCTCTCTTTCTCTCTCTCTCTCTCTCTCTCTTGCGACTGCATTTGAACGAACAATGCTCCCAAGTCTACACTTTGGAGTGGTAGTCTAGCAAATGCAGCAGCAGCATTGGCATCTACTCGCTGAGTAGTGTCCTCAACAGTCCCTCTCGCTCCTGCAGCAGCAATTCCTGCCGCATTCAGCCGGTCACGTATTCGACCTAGGGGTACAGCAGGAGGTGGGTTCAGAACATTGGCCCTTGTTGCCATAAGTTCTTCAACAGTGCGCTCGTCAGGTGGCTGTCTTTCCCTCCTTTCTGTATCTTCAGCGGCCTTTGCTAATGTTTCAGTTTCTAATCTGGCTCTCTCCTCCTCAGCTTGCTGTGCTGCGATTGCGGCAATAGCAGCTGCCTCATCAACAGCCTCTCTAGCTGCAGTATCTGCCACTGCTTCAGAATAGGTACGGGTTCCGCCCGCTACATGGCTTTCCGCCTGGTTTTCGACATTCTCGTTGACCTGGTTCTCCATGTCTCGGGAGTTGCTAGTTTGAGACCTTGTCCTTCCCATACAAAGAAGATTGTGATAACTGCTCCGATACCACTGAAATGAATCGACTTACCAAATAGGCGATTAACAATCAATAAAGATCTTTATATCAGCAAGTAATATTTATGGATTTTCCGTTAACTGATTAAACGGCAAAAGGACAACACACTCGCAGTGAACAACACTCGTAAATCAAATGCGAGTAAACTAGCATCAATAATGCACTCAGTAAAATCATACATAAGCAAGGTTAGAAGACAGTGCGTATCAATGGCTTCTCGCCTTGGATTCGGATCGCTCTCAGTAAGCTGTACAAGAGAGTTGGCCTCGTTTCCGAATGCCGAACTCGAGAGCAATGCCTAGCATATGTACATGGAATGAGTTTACTGTTCAAGGGCCAGTGCGATGGCACCGCCTACCCGAGAGTTAACCACGTTGGTAGGACCTCGGTTAACCAAATCCACCGCCATCTCCCATCATCCCGAATCGACATCCATCATAGGGATGTCACCTGGCCATTCATCTAGCATACCACACTTAGATGCATATCGAGGCAGTTCGCTGTTATCGAGTACGGAAGTCAGCTGGCTGTCAAAGAATGTGTCAGCAAGCTGACTTAAGCTGACTTCAGTCTGCTGCTTTCGGCTGAGTCATTAAACTGATATTAAATATAAAGTCCAGCAGACTGATTATTAACTAGAGTTCAGCAGGCTGAACTTATTTAACTGTTATATTTAAATGAATATTATATCAACTAATATACCGATTCATTACAAATGGAGACAGCGAAACAGGTGGAGGTAGATACGATCACAAGTAACTGTCTTCTGTCGAGCCTGCAAGTTAAGAAGCTATGCAGGACGAATCAGGTGAAGGAGATGTACCTTGTTTTGGTGGCTCTGGCCAAGTCATCAGACGAAGCAGGCGTGAATCCTAACAGCCTGGGCAAATGTACATCGCCGGAGGAGCAAGTGGTGTCTGATCCCCTTGCTCAGAAGGAGCAGAGCCCAACTGCTCATGAGAAGAAGCCTGCTGAGATGCCTGCCCAAATAAGGCGCTGTTGGAGGAGTTCAAGTGCGTTTTTCCTGAGGAGCTACCTGCAGAATTACCTCCACAGAGAGCTATGGAGCACAAGATCCAGATGAAACCAGGGAGCAAGCCACCAGTGAGACCCGCCTATCGTCAATCGTTTGCGGAGTTGGATGAGTTGAAGAAGCAGCTGACAGAGTTGTTGGAGAAGGGATTTATCTGACCTAGCGAGTCTCCATTTGCAGCGCCAGTCTTATTTGTGAAGAAGAAGGATGGGACTATGTGTGTCGACTATCGGGCGCTGAACAAGGTCACCATCAAGAACAGGTCCCCACTTCCACGAGTGGACGAGTTGATTGACAGGCTTGCCGGGGCGAAGTATTTTTCGAAGATCGATTTGAGGAGTGGCTATCACCAGGTACGGATTGCGGAAGGAGACGTTCAGAAGACTGCTTTCAGGACTCGCTATGGTTTGTTCGAGTTCACAGTCATGCCTTTTGGGTTGACTAATGCACCTGCTACATTCATGGGGCTCATGAATAGTATCTTCAGACCCTGTTTGGACCAGTTTGTGGTGGTATTTTTGGAGGACATCTTGATCTATTTGAAGACCTTGGAAGAGCATGTGGAGCATCTGAGGAAGGTGTTGGAGGTCTTGAGAGATCAGAAGCTGTATGGGAAGATAAGCAAGTGCGACTTCTGTCTCAAGGAAGTCGAGTTTCTTGGACATATAGTGGGAGCTGAAGGAGTCATGGTGGAGCAGAAGAAGGTGCAAGCAATTAGAGATTGGCCGGTACCTGCTGATATTCGACAACTCAGGAGTTTCCTCGGCATGGCGAATTATTATTGACGTTCCATTGAAAGATTTGCCAAGGTGTGTGCACCGCTGACGGACATGTTGAAGAAGCAGGAGAAGTGGCTATGGGGTGACAAGGAGTAGCAAGCCTTCGAGAAGATTAAGGAGCTGTTGACACAGGCACCTGTGTTCGCATTGCAAGTCCAGAGCTTCCTTTCACCATCATCACGGATGCATCAAATTTTGCTGTGGGAGCCATTCTTCTCCAGGATCAGGGCAAAGGATTGCAGCATGTGGCATATGAGAGCAGGAAGCTGAGTCCTGCGGAGCAGAACTATGCAGCACACGAGCGGGAGATGTTGCCTATTATCCAGGCTTTGAGAATTTGGCGATGTTAAGTGGACGGCCGGAAGGTGTTCATCAAGACCGACCACAAGAGCTTGGAGAAGTTTATGACGCAGCCAACATTGACACTAAGACAGGCAAGGTGGATGGAGTTCTGCAACAGTTTGACCACAAGATTGAGTATTTACCTGGGAAGACCAAACCTGCAGACGCTTTTATCCAGGAGGTCTGACCTTGCAGCTGTCTCGGTCATCAAGGAGAATATGGACTTCAAAAAGAAGCTTCAGAGAGGTTATGAGGAGGACCAGAATTTGGAGTATGAAGTGGAGGCGATTGTCGGCGATTGAAGAGTCAAGCGAGGTCAACGATTTGTCCAAGAGTATCTGGTCAAGTGGAAAGGCTACCATGCGGACAACAACACTTAGGAGCCGGAGGCCAACTTGACTCATCGTAAGAGTAAGTTGAGATGTTATCTGCAGAATGCGTCGAGGATGTCACATCCTGAGGAGGGGGATGATGTAAGGTCACAGGTTTATAAAGTGCATGTTGAGTTTCATGAAAGTATGTTTTGATTGTATAGTAGTGTAGAATGCATTTTTTTGATCATTTTGATGTAAAGTTCATCGAATTTGGTCAAGTATTGAAAGTTATGGATTTCCGAAGTTTAATTAGTTTTGAGGTCGGTCGACGACTGTCCTTAATTCGCGGTGAGCGCGACCGTTGGATTGACTAACAGCGTCGAGCGATCTGGCTCGTTAGAGTGAACTCGAACCTTCACGTAAGTTCGGCTGACGCGGAGTGCCGACTAGGTCAATTTACCTAGAAGTTTCGGTTTAGCCTATCGCGTCTAAGATATAATATTCTAGTAATGTCGATGCATGTATGTGGACGTCAATTCGGCCCGACACGTCAGATGAGACTGATCTGGCTTACTCACAAATATTCTGGAAGGGACGATTTGACGAACACTTAGGAAAATCCGTAGCTTCCTCCTAGAGAGGAGCACTTAGGCAAAAAATTATAAATAGGCATAACTTCTCTGTTTCTTATCAATTTTCACTTCTGTAAATTTCTACGGGTTTGTAATGACGAGGCCTTTCATCCTACATCATTTGTGAGCAGTTTCTTGTTACTCAAAATATTATTTCCTAAGCTTTCTTAGTGATATGCCGCTGCACTCTTTAGTAAGATTGCAACTAGTTTCTTTCCTTGTGAGTCAATACGCTTTCATTAGGGCACTTTGCCCCCTTCATGGAGAATAGTTGGCTGGCGGCGCACTACCTTGACAAAGTTCAGAGAAAGTTGAGACGCTTCCATGCCTTTAACCCCCATCTTGGACCAGATCCAAGTCTCTCTAGTAGAAGCGCATAGGCTTTAAGGAGGCAGCCTGCCACCATCAAGACGCAGCAGAAGACCCCTTGGAGGCAGGCTGCAAGAACCAGAAAGAGAAAAAATCGACATTAGACACTCTTCTCTTCTCGCAGTTTTTGGACAGCAAAATAAAATTGATACTGTTGATAGGTCTTTGCATATTCAGTTCTGAAATTTTACCTGGGTGTAGTCCATGAGTAGCCGGTCATTAGGGTCCAAGTTTGCTCAATTTGGAGCACTGATCAGAGGGATATGATACTCTGAGTAGAAGGAGGTCAGGCTGCTGGCATTATTAGGGCAGAATATGCCTCCTGACATTGTGCCCTCCCCTGAATTTGGAATGCTTTGAAACTGAAAACTAAGGTAGACGATCTTACTGCGCCCATTTAGAAATTAACTTTGCAAAATTTGGAGAAGTATACGAGGACTTATGATTTTCAGAAGTTCCCGCACTGATTTGGAGGAGTACCTACTCTCTGTGCTCTTTACGACACTCCAAAGGTTGGAATGCTCTCAAATTTGATGACCTGGTAGATTTCTTTGACGCGCTCCGTTTGGCACTAGAATTTTTCAATTTGGAGCAGTTCTGTGAATGTAAGAATTTTTGAATTTGTGGCAGATTCTGGGCCAACTTGTACTCTTTTCCTTATCATCAAGGAGTAGGCTAGCCAATAGGGTCACACCACCCACGACCTTGCCTAGTCTACCTTACATGTGTAGCACCTGACTTGGCGCCTTTGAATAACCCTCTTCACATGTGTGGCACCTGACTTGACCCTGTTGACTAGTCTGCTCCATATGTGTAAGACCTGACTTGACGCGCCGAGACGTCCCTTTTTCCGTCGGGGAAGTGATGTAGTGATTTGAGTCATAATACATTAGTTTACTTTTATTTTTATGCTTTTGAATATATTTAAAGCAGTATTGTGTGGATTCAAGTGTGAATAGATACTCTAGTGACTTGGTTCATGTCCTTTGAACCTTCTAAGGCAATTGTTGAAGTCAGAAGAAGGACCTAGAAGCACTCCATGTGGCAAAATTCAAATGTGTCATTTTTAGATGAAAAGAACATGTGTACATAATTCTAGAAAGAGATGGCAAGTTTTGGGATGTATTGGGTGCCAACACATCAACATGCACCTTTTTAGAATTATTTATGTGGCAAGTAAATAAACAAGAGCTAGAACATAGAAAGGCAATCCAGAAGCACTCTTGTACTTGCCAAATTCCAGAAATATATTAACATTCAAGAAGCCATTTCTCATTCAAGAAGCTACCACTCGTGTTCAAAGATCCTTCTCTTGAATAGATAAAGTATTGTATTTTACTAAGTACTTTATCTATCTATTTCACTACAGCTATGCTTCTAAATGTGGTGTGCTAGATGAGTGGCCAAATGACACCCTTGAGGTGGATGGCGATTCAGGATGGGAGATGGTTGTGGATTTGGTTAGCCGAGGTTCTACCAATGTGGTTAACTCCCGGGTAGGCGATGCCATCGCTCTTGCCGTTGAACAGTAAACTCATCCCATGTACATATGCTAGGTATTGCTCTCGAGTTCGGCATTCGGAAATGAAGCCAACTCTCTTGTACTGCTTACTGAGAGATATCTGAATCCAAGACGAGAAGCCGTTGATACGCACAGTCTTCTAGCCTTGCTTATGTATGAGTTTACTGATTGCATTATTGATGCTAGTTTACTTGCATTTGACTTACGAGTATTGTTTGCTGCTAGAGTGTTGTCTTTTGCTGTTTAATCAGTTAACAGAAAATGCCATAACAATTACTCGCTGGTATAAATATATTTATTAATTGTTAATCGCCTTGGTAAGTCAATTCATTTCACAATGGAACGATACGAACAGAAAGGTAACTTGAGGTACTTTAATTGCGCGCCAATTGTACTTATACACCTTCAAACTGATAATTCCGGTTGCATTCCGCGACGTGTCCCACGCGCCGCATCCAGCCACGTGGCGGACCGTTACATTTGCTCTTTTTCTCCTTCGCTCCCTTCTGGCAAATGTGCGAGGCAAGAATGAGGGCAGAGTGTGCGAGGCTCGTGCCTATCTCAGGCACTACGCAAGCACGTCCCTTTCGGGAGTATCGTGTCTAAGTCACAGCTGCATGCATGCATGTTCCACCTCGTGGGTGTCATTGCATGTCTTAAGCTATGTCGCATCACTCAGTCTGCATGCAGGCCTCGTGACGGTTGCGTGACGGCTTAATTTTCCAGTCAGTGCACGCCTATGTGGCCATCAGGCCCACGACTCGTGAAGTGGCATCTCGGCAGTGGCTGCCGAGTTTGGCCCGCTTACCCAGCGTGGCCTGACTTGTTCAGTGCTAAGCTTGCTGCTTGGTCAGCTTGTTTGACCTGGTAGCTGCTGACATGGACCTTTTGAAGGTCTTAGTGGGGTCAGCTTCCCAGATGATCGGGCTGTCGAATCCCACCCACTACTGAGTGTCGGTTTTGACCCATTGTAGGCACTCTTTCGTGTGACTTTGACCTTGACTCTCAAATGCTCTTTGCACAGATCAGCAATTTAGTCAGCCGGTCAACGCTGACTCTCCGTACCTGAACGGCCATGACTTGCGTCATGCGTGCTGCGCCGTCAAACTTAGAGCAGTCGCCACACTCGGCCCGTTTCAGTTCCCCCGAATTATAAACATTAGCGCAGTATTCCACAAGCGCGTGCCTGCGCGAGTAGAAGGAGGCGCTAGCGAAGCTACCATGTTGCACCATGTGACAAATGGAGGACGTAGCTAGGTCCAATGCCCGGGAAGTTGGGGATCTGCGCTCGTTTGCTCTGGTCTGCTTGGCCTCGCTAGCTTCCCCATTCTGATCGGCCTTAGACAAGCACTTCTTATTAATTCTGCATGACACACGAATTATAAGACTTCCACTTCAGCATAGCCAGTCTGTAATGAGAATGGACGCGGTTGCCATTATATGTCTCCTGCTTACGGTTCCTGGTTTTATCAAGTGTGATGATGTGGTTGCCAGCTCTGCAAGTGCCGAGGACTCAGTGGTTGTAGGTAAAGGGGAGCCCAGCATAGAGCAGGTCAACGATGCGCTTAGCCAATGGAAGGCGTATGGAGAAAAGTTATCAAGGGACTACAATGATGTTGCCAGTGCTTATGAAGTCTTGAGGAAAGACCAAGCGATAGTAGCCTCTGATAAGATTGCCTTAGAAAGCTTCGTTAAGTCCCTCCAGACGGAGGTCGTTTCCTTACAGAGTGAAGTAGCATCGTCTAAGCTAAAAGTATCTGAACTAGGTGAGGCCACTTCCGCTCTCATGAATCTAACCTTGGACAAGAAGGGCATGCAAATGTGTCTTAATGAAAGCAGGTCGTGCCTCAGCCACTACCTGCCAATGTTCCCGGCAGATCGCTCGCTTATGCCTGCTGCTATTCGTGGGATACAATTTCACTGGAAGTTCAGATGCTGACTGCTGAATCATATGATGCGACGGCCGATAGTGGTTATTGGGGTCAATATGCTTTTCAATAGATTTTTTTTAGAGATCCAGTTAAGGCTTTAAGTTTGGTGTGGATGGAGTAATGTTGGCAGAGGGAGTAGTTTTGGAAAAGGCAGATGTTTTGAAAGGCCTGGAGAAAGAGTTAAGTTCAATCACGGTAATATTCTCTAACCACGTCCTCCATGTTACACTCCTGGAGGGCAAGTTCAGTAAATACTCGAAATTTTGGTGTTAGTCGTCAACGTGCACCTTATTCACTTCTCGTGGAGAGGGTTTATGGATCAGGAGGGGAGCACTGGGGGAGAGAAGGGGCTTCATGCCCAGCTCAAGGATGCCCTCTCTCAGGCTGCTCGCGCTTCTGCTCTTGTAAGTATCTTATGAATCAGATGTGTAGGGCGTTGTGGTGCCACGTGCATGAAAGTAGACATGCGTAGAGGTCCTTGCCATTTCAATATAATCGGCTTCTAATGCTGACCTGGTAGGTGGTGCAGGATAAGCAGCTAGCTGATGCGTTTGCTGAAGCTGCGCGACTTAAAGAACAACTGAAAGCTGCAGATAAATATAAAGAGGATGTCGTGAAGGTGAGCTCTATATATTGTCGTGACCGTTGTGCCTCATCTTCCATCATACCTGCTCCGGCAGACGAATTTGCTGCACGTGTGTGCATAAATATCGAGGTGAAGTAGCAACGGGAACGGAGGGCATAGAATATTGTAGATTTTGGTGGCAGCGAATGCACTGCAGTTGCTTTATAGATATGTATTCAATGCACTGCCGTCGGTAAGGCAGATGGTACGAATGACTTTGAAGAATGTTAGTGACAGCTATATGTCTCTGCAAGATGTTTGTGGGCTTAGCAGCTGGCAGCGGAGTTGGAGGTGATGAAGGCTAAGCTTCTCGATTCCGAGTATGCTCTCAGCTTTGCTAAGGTAATTGATTTGCTGCTGTGTATCTTGGATCCAGACTCTAGTCTTTATGGCGTAGGCAAATTTCGCACACCCTGCTTGGTGCTTCACATATATGCATGCTGATAGATTGTTTGTGCCTCTATTTTGAGGAGTTCCTGTATACAGAAGTCAGTCTTGAAGGCGGAGCAGGACTCAGCTGCGCACCAGAATGCCCTCCACACGGTGCTCTCACGCTCCTGTCTCTCCGGCTATATAATGGCTATACTTTTCTACTTTACTACTTTGTCTGGGCTTTATTGCCCTTCCATGAGAACAACTGATTGAGGATTTTAGTTATCTGGTGTAGGTCATGGTCGGCCCTTAACATCGTTACTGATAGTAGGCAATTTGCTGCTTTGGCAACGGCAGACGTCGCAGCAGTGGTTGCCTCCATGGCTTGCTATGGCCGTCGTCAAGCTGCAGGCAATCTCTTCTCCTTTCTCAAAGAAGTAGTGCATAATATGTTCAATAGTTTATATTTGTCCCAGGACTATGCCACAAGCTTCTTCTTTATATTGAGTACGAGGTGTCGTTAATAGAACCAGCAGAGGAATTACGAGATGTACCTCTGTGGCTTGGATTGACGCTGTTTGGGGAGTGATGCAGGGTGATGCCAGTCACACATGGGCAAATTATGGGCAACCTGCTCTTGCTGATGTGCGCAGACAGGTGAGTCTCTGTTCTCACTAAATGTGTAGCAGGTGGATATTGGAAGGAACACTCATTTTACCCGTAGTAAAGTTGCAACATTGCCACATCATATATGGTATGCCGGTCACTGTTGCGCAATGCCTACGCAATTCACTTGTCATAAATCTCACAAACAAGGTGGATTGGGGGGGGAGCAGGCAGGAGAGAGCTCGCAGGCTGCGCTCAAATGGGCTCAGCCACACCTTGCCACTGTCGTATCTGTATGGCCTCCCTCCCCTCCACCACGCCTCTGTCCCTAAAAGGGCTCTTAAGATGTACCACGTCAGGCTCTGCACTGGTGGTTGCTTTATGTGTGCATAACAAGCGAGTAGAGGATGCTGCTAATTGCCTGTGCCTCCGGTTGCCTGCCGGTCATGCTCAGGCTACCAGAAGTGTGGCGGGCTCCGCAGTGCAAGTGTTGAAGCCCGCGACTGACTACGTGCGAGAACAGCACAAGGTACCTGATGTCATGGAGGATTGTGTTCTATCTTACTCGTGTATTTACACATACAGGGTATCAAGTTGGAATCTATTCTTGCGTGCTTGTGCAAGTGCAACACGGAGTGCCCTTCAACACACAGTCTCTTCACAGCTGCTTCTCCTACATTCTGGGCTTATGCTTGCTAGGCATGCACTTTTTAGAGAACCACCTTGATTTCAATGTAGAGGATTTAGATGTGTGCTTAGGTTAGAAAGCAGAGTTGTCTGCATGTTGGTCGTGCACACACGTGGTGTGCAGGTGGACTAGCAGCCTCCTCCTCCCCCTCCTTTTTCTGATGGTGCCTCAATGCCCCTGCGACTATGCAGAAGCTGAGCCCAGAGGTGGAAAAGCAGTGGAAGGCCGCCCAGAGAGTGGTTCACCCGCACTTTGTCGCCACCCAGAATGCTGCAGCTTCTGGCATCGAAAAAGCTCGCAATATGGCTGCACCCCATGTTGACAAAATGTCCCGTTTGGCTGAACCTTATTTAAAGGTAAGTGTCTTTCAATGGGCACATTAAAGTGTTGTCATTTTATGTCACTTCCAGCACTAGTAAGCTGCAGCTTTGTGATGCAAGTGCGGGAACTGTTGCAGGGGACTAGTAGTTGCACCCCTACTGCACTGCCCTTCATGTATGTAAGGACAATTGTGTTAAGACCGGAGTAAGTCAGTAGTCCACTGTGAGCAGGGAGCCAGTGGATTGAAGGTGAACAATTGCGATGGTGCAGGTGGTTAGGGAACATACACGGCCTTATGTGGAGAAGGTGGCTGATGTGGCTGCCCCCCATGTGGCCAGAGCACAGAAGCACGTGGCAGCTGCCAGGCAGTATTCCGAGGAGTACCACGTACAGCTGCAGGCAAGCGTCAAGGACGCGTTGCTCGCCTCTGGCTACAGCAAGCCCTCTGCGTCTCTCATTTGGTTCCTGGTCAGATTTTCTCCTTCTTACTGCTGCAAATGTGACATCCTCATTGTGGAAGTTACGGTTCGGAGAGTGACCAGAATCTCTGAAGTTTTTGAGGTGGCTCACTGATCTAGGATAGTTTGTTGAAGCAGCATGTTACGTTTCTGTCATGGAATTAATACTCCACATAGTATGCTGCAATGATGTGGCAGTGATGTCTACATTGGAGCGATTAAAACATATCTTGAGTTGGAACCAGATAGTGGCAACTTAAGCCGCACACAACTGATTGGCCTCTTGCGGTTCGTTTGTGTGGTATTGTCTGCAGGCATTGGTAGCACTCCTGTTGCCCTTTGTAGTGGTATTTCTTATCAGTTGGCCATTGATGAGGTAAAGTTACTATCTGACCATGTCAACTTTGTGGTGTCCTTGAGAACTATTGCAGTTTCCAAAGGTAGTTGGTACTTGTGCTTGCAACACAATGGCGTTATAAGTGTGGGCCTTTGTTCTCATTCTCACGATACTGTTGGGTTCTTTGGGTCGCAGAGGTGGAGACAGCTTACAGAAGCCAAAGCCTGTCTCATCAGCCCGTAGGAGAAAGCATCATGGACAGGCAAAGCACTAGCCGTGTTTGGCTTTTCTGCCTAGATGTCTTCTTTAATCGTATCTCTGTAGTATGGCACAACAGTTATTAACTTCTGTATTTGATGAAGAAAAATATATCCACGTTACTGTCAACTTTTAAGTAACTACAGCCTGGAGAGGTTTATTGATGGAAGGATGTGTGACCCAGTATCATCCTCCATCTTACGTCCACTGTGGTGCCAAGACGAACTGTTTTTTTATCAGACCTAACTTGGTCAGGTTTACTTGCTAACGCCTTCAGTCCGAGGATAAAAAGGCCAGCTGGAAACGCAAGCCGAAGTCTCTGCCGCTTGAAGACACAACATTGCCTTCTGTGTGCAGCATAGCTGCAAGATGTTGAAAAAATCGACGAGTAGAAGACACATAAGCAGAGTGACAAGTGCAGCTAGCTAATTGCACTAGTGAGACTGAACGCTTGGCAGAGTCCTCTCGTGGGCCCCATTGCCTTGTATCATATGTCAAGAGAGTCACCAGTCAATTAGTTGAATCCATTTACAACTTCCAGCCTTCTTGCCAGGGGAATCCTCCAAGTCACGTGTGATTGTAGAGAGATCTCCCTCTTTTTTGGCCCCTTGCAAGTGTTTCTGGGCTGACTCCCAAATCTATTTTAAGGCCTTGGAGTCGCAATGTCGTCAGGCCTCGTATTTACGACAGAAGCCATCGACAAGTTGATTAAGGGAGCTCTTTAAGCAAGCAAACTTCTTCATCAGTTACGCAGCTGAATGATAATTGATGCTTGTACACACATGATATTCACATTCAATAATTGTGCACACTTAATAGAGCACAGATGACTGAAATGTGATATGAAATGTGTAGCACAATAGATATCCACATTTCAACAGACTGCATCCACCGCAAGTTGTAATCTGCATGTGAATATATTACTGTACTTGGTTAACTCCCAAAATATCCACCATCACCAAGGTTGCAGTTTGTCCAATTGAGTCGTTACCCAGGAAATGATGTTACTTCGCTTATGCTACTGCTTTCTCTGATTGTTTTTCATGCATGCAGGGGTCGCAGTGCATCTGCTGCCAAAAGCCATCCAGCTGAAAAAACAGTACGGTCAGCTAAGCAACAGGGGAGCAACTCTATGGTTTGAATAATAATGAAGGGTGCACAGCTTGAACACTACAACCCAGGACTAACGACTCCCTTGGTCCAGTCCCTATTGTGAACAACCTAGCTAACTACTGTTCTTGTCAATAACAAGAAGCTAAAAGCAGAAAGCATGCATGCAGAGGTCATAGCTATACTATCTCCCCAAGGTGACTTCAAAAGAGCCTCATGTGTTCACCTGAATAGATACAAGCAGACGCTTGCTTGCTTGTCATCAAGCACACAGCTCCACAAGAAATAAATGTTGCTCATCAGGCAGGTGACTATTTCCTGCAGCTACTGCCACCAGGGAATGAATGCTCCAGGCCCACAATGGAAGTCACTCTCTGGCAGGGAAGAAATATTAGGTAACTGAAGCCTCCTTGGGGACGGCACAGGACCATAAGCAGAGGATGGATTCTGATAATTCAAGCTTGGGAGCCTCGGCACATTTTCTTTCTCATGGAGGCTTCGAGAGTCGTACATGGTGGATAGGCTTCGAGCACTCTCACCCTGCCCAAAACAAGGTCTAACCAAGCCGCCAACGTGGACAGGCGGAGCATCCCATAAACTGTAATTTCCGCTGGTAGGTAGACCAGCAGTATGAGGTTCACGTGCACGAAAAGTCCTGTGCACGTTGTTGGGCACCTCGGGTACACGAGCTGGACCATTGTAAAGGGTTGATCCAAGAGTGGAATCGAAACTCGAGGGAAAGAAGCCCTGAGTTTGATTGTTGCTACTTGCAGGGCAACGAGCATGGTATGGGAAGGTTGGAGAAGCTGCCTGCCTGTATGGAGAAAAGCTCACCCTGTATGGCAGGGATGAGAGAGGGGAACTAAAGCTGAAACCTTCCTGTGATGAATCTTTTGTGCTACTGCCATCAGTACAGGCACATGCCTCCGAATCTGATACCCTGAGAGGGGAAAGAGATTCGGCAAGTGCAGAACCAGGGCTAAGACCTATTGTCGAGAGACTTGGTGCAAGTGAAGCGGGAGGACTCACGCATAGGCTACGCGTATTAGCTCCTTCACTGGCAGAGGGTGTTTCTGGAGCAAAAGAATCTGAGCTCCTTCTTTCATTGTTTTTTAGCCATTCGGCCTCATAGCCAGCAGTTAGCCTATTCCCCTCTTGGTTGTCACTCCCACCATCAGCCACTTTATCATAGCTCAAATCCCCCTGCTTATTCAGATGGCTGTCATGATCACCATAAATGGCTGCCGCATATGAACGGGTTCCGTCCACCAGAGCCGGTCTGAAAGACGTTCTAGCAGCAGCGGTGCGAACTGCAGGCAAAGAGGAGACACATTGTCAGCCACCTCAGGTACTGTGAGTGACCACAGGATGGTCTTTTAGAATGTACATTTATACTGTGTAGCACCACCTCTTCATTCTTCACACATCACATGAGGTAGTGTCAGCTTGGACCAATCCTACCTGAGCTATGTGTCAACGATTTGGTACACCACACAAACTATTATGTAACTCCAACCACTACAGAGCGGCCTGTTACTCAGCAGTCTTTTCACAGCTATACATCATCAAAATGGCAAACAGAGCTGAATGCCCTCATACCTTACGTGATTATAGTATAAATAGGAAAGCCATTACACACATACACTCTAGAGGACATTCACTGACATGACATAACTTGTCACAGCACCATACCTGGTGGAAGAAGAATCATATGAGTTGCAGGACCTCTGCCAACTGGAACAATCTTCATCCTGCAAATATCGCTCAAAGAGCGTACAAAATCACTAAGTTTTGGGTAGCCGATGGCCACATGGTCCAATTCCAACCCGCAGGTGGCACGAAAATCCCCTTTTAATGACGACAGAGGGTACCACTCGCCTTCCTTAAGGCGAGTGGAAACTGAGAGAAGGAAATTTGGAAGCCACTGGCGAAGTTTCTTGAGCCAAGCGGGTGCTTGGCCAGGGGAAAACGTGCTGAGAGCAGGAAGAGGTGCTCGAGGCTGGTCCCTAAAGAGCTCATCAGGAAAATCAGGTGACATTTCAGTGAACTTTTTGTTCACTCCTAGCATGCCAAATGATAGTGAGCTATCCAGCAGGTCCTTCGAAGGTGAATCAGGGGAGGAACTGGAGGTGAGCTCTTCCGTGGTAGTGACAATGTTCTCCTTCGGAGGAGTCACAGGTTTGGAAGAGCTGCCCTGAAAGGGTGACCCTCCAGAACTCTCTGCACCAAGCAACACAGTGCGTGGTACAGCACTTTTTATTTCAACCTGCAAGACACAGCGCAAACATGTAAATTTAAAACAGACCCAGCAACCTTCATCCACAAAAGGTACTCCCATCAAACCTCAGCAACCGACCTTCCAATTCCAACTATTATCTGCTCCAAAAATTATGATGACTTTATGTGAACGGAAAAGTAGTGCAGCAAAGTTTCGAGCGCAATCAGGCCACTAGAGATGATTTCTAAGATTGAAGCCCAAACCTTGGCTAGTGCAGATTCCCAATGAGCTTAAGAGACAAGAGACCTGCTGCTTTTAATAAGTGATTTTCATAGGCAATAGACAAGAGTTTGTACCTTCTTCCCTAGTATGACAACGAAGTGCTCTTTGACTGCTGCAGTCACGGATTCCTCATATTTAAATGTGACAAAGCCAAAGCCTCGAGACTGCACGTGGTCCCCAGACTGGCTTCCAATGACAACAGCATCTGATACTGGCCCAAAATTCTCCTCAAAAAAATCTTGAAGATCATCTGAACACAGACCAAGTACTCAAAGCTTAGTACATCGAACTAATAACACATGCTCAACTGCTCAATAGAATTTCAGCGCTACTTGATTGATATTCCTTACCTGAGTCTACAGCAGGTGAAAGGCCACCGATGAAGATTTTTTTGCCGAGATCCTCAGTCCCACGCTACAAGATGGAGAACGGGCACAAGGAGATTAGATACTGTCAGACAACACAAAACCAGTACTCCAATTGACCCACGTATACAAACGACAACACCAAACAAGCGGCATGGCAGCAAAGTCTTTACCTTTGGATAGTCCCCTCCGATTTTCTGCTCATGTGAATATGACCTCGGTCGGACCAGCTCTTTCTCTCCATGAGCAAAGAAGCACGCATCACCTCTTACACACCTGCCAACCAAGCTCTCAGAATGTGGTAATGCGAGTTTATAGTGAAAACGTTCTATTTGTTTCCCCAACAATGATCATAACGCCAACATTTCCAGCTTATGTTGTGCCAAAAACAAGGAGGCTATGTAGGAATGTACCCGCCAGCCATCCCATAATAACGGCAGAGTTCCGTCTTAGCTGGTGCTGAAGTCTTCTGCTGAGATATGCCCATGCCTTGGAGTGCACTGCATACAATTTGAACATCTTACAATCTCAAAGTGGGCTTTTCCGTACATCATGATAAAAGAACACAATGCCTCACAGCTTCCTGCTACAGATTTGACACCAGAAAAAGCGAGAATACTGCAAATAAGTGCTGCAAAGGTGAAACTTGCCAAATTAGGTGCAAGTGAGATGTGTATAGGTAGTGGTGAAAAAAGGGAGCTCACATATCGGAGCTACAAGCACTTTCCACCTTCCTTCTCCTCAACTTTATTTCGTTGGCAAAGATGTCCTCTTGAGCTTCAGCAAGACTATGGTTCTGCCTGCGGTCCGGTAAGCTGGGGCAAAGGAGATCTTTGCTAGCTCCTGTGTAGTACATAATTTGTCAACACTGTAAGTAAAAATCGTGACTCAAAAGACTTCGACATTTAATCAGTTTGCTCCTCCTAAAAAACCATTGCCACATCACATAGGTGAAAGAGACTAACCAGTTCCAGAGTAATCTTCCAGCACATCTTTCATGTCAAGGGTCACTGCAAAATCAATGGGTCGTTGCTTCCTGGCCAACCACAGGCAATAGGGGAGCATGAGGCATTTGCGTAACATTTGCAGGAGGCCACTAATCACATATGAAGGCCCAAAGATGACTGAATTGTGATAATTTTACTCCTACTGACAATATTCAGACTGTCAGCTGATACGCAGCCCTTGCCATACCTGAGATTTGCAACATTCCGATCGGCACCATTCGATAAGAGGACTCGGACACAATCAACATGATTGCTTTTTACAGCACAAAAGATTGGCGTCTCTTTTATGACTGTCATTGCATGCACTGCTGAAGGTTCGCAAGAAAGTAGAACCTGCACGTCAAAACGGCAGTGACGGAGAACTGTTACATATTTTCAGATATATTGCACTCTGCTACGAAAAACGTCAACAATTGAAATTATCTGCAAATGACATGCCTTCAGAAGAAAACCGGGCGAGCAATTTTAGTACCTTCAACGCATCTAAATGACCCTGACCAGCCGCAATATGCACTGGCGTTAGACCCAACTTGTTGCCTGCAGACACAGAGGCTCCTTCCTGGACAAGTCTCCACACCATCCTGCATACTCAACACATATGTATTCAAGGATCAGATTAGGAAGGTGAAACCGCAACAGGTGCCTCGTGCAAGTGTATGATAAAGCACGACACCAAGTCAACAATCAATCACCCTTAATATGCATAAGGATTCACACATGTCTGCATATGATAAAACTCACTGTTTGCTGCAAGACTATACAACTAAATACAAATTGCCGCTTTCCTAAACGCGGGTGCATTACCGAGCACTTGTTTCCGTGTCAGATGATCGTAAGCACCAGTGAAGAACCGTATTGCCATCTGCATCTCTCTCCTTCACAGATGCTCCAGAGTTAACTAGCATACCAACAAGGGCATCGTACTCTTTAGGCTGCACCTGCGAACAAATGAACATGTTTCAAAAAGGGCCAGTCCAGCAACATACATGCATTCAAGCCGTGGAAGCCAGCTCCATTGGGCATATGCACATTGATTGCTGGAAAGAGCTACGGTCATAGCAGCAAGCTCCAAAAACTGCAGATCAAGGATAATCATGACCGTCAACAGTTAAGCTAAGATCTCTTATTAAGCATTGAAGGTCGCACATCACGTGGCAAAGGACATGTTTGCAGCAGCTACAGCGATGATCAACATACCATAGTTTACAAGTAGACACGTTTTTGAAGACGGGACAATTCTCTCTTATCAGATTGCCTCACGGCTATAAACTTCAGCTCCCTAAACTGGTCACGAGTGTTTGCTAGAGCTTCCAGCCCCTTGTCCGAGGTGCAGACGCCAAAATATATTTGCCCTGACGAGGAAGCAGCCGCATTTTCGAAACCACTATCCTTCTTTCTCCGGAGGGCAGGTTTGACGCAGTAACCCATCAATTGGGTCACTTTTATGGGGCCTGGCTGGTCTGTGAGTTGGCCAAGAGAGCGCTAACTCATGATGCTGACTCTCTTAATTATGTGCGATGAGATGTCAAAGCCACGTGTGAGTAAGAGGGAAAGTTCAATTTTATGTGCCCACGAGATTGTTTTCCAGCAACACGATAAATAGCATCTAAAGGAAGACACGAAGAAAGGGCTACTACGATTGTGGAGAGTTGCGTGCTTTAAAAAATATGACTGCATGCGCATGCACACATGTAAAGACAAACCATATCTGTAACGTATCCTGCAGAGTGGGTGGGCAACATCTGGGATACGGTCTGTACTCGGTTGTCCAAATCAAGTCATGCTTGCGACCTTTTAATTCTTAAATACGTACTTGGCACGTCTGGTGAAGGACTTCATAATCAAGCTAATTAGGCGCCAGCATTTTTAAAGTATTTAGTACACGTCAGAGGTACCACCGCGCTTAGTGCCTGGGACCATGATATGAACCGAAAGTCGCCCTTTTTATTTGCGAGCACCATTAGCTCTGCTACGACAATCTCGAAAGTCGCGAGGTGCATATAACATGGCATCACAACTCACAGTGGGGAGAATACAAAACTACCCCTCCCAACTTTCATAATTACAAAATCTACCCCTGTTTTCAAGTTAATTACAAAACTACCCCTCGCGCATGTGAACGGCGTCCACGTAGACCTTACACGACGTGCCACACGAATTCGCACGAAACGCCACCTGACACTCCCTTTTCTTTTTCGTTTGCAACTGGTTTCCAAAATCTGCCATAACCACACTTTTAACTGACCCACCATCACGTCCACACTGCCCACAGACGCCAAATTTTGGGCGCACTCTCTTTCCGCTACCTCGCTCTCTGCCTTTATTAAACTCTTTTGTCGTCATGGTACACAAACAAGGAAATAAAATGCCTCTCCTTGTATACACAGTGCTTACTAAATATAGCAGAAAAAGGATGCAAACCCAAGGCCTAACACATTGCTCCAACAAGATACTTCTTATGCTGAATATATGTAGGTGGATGGAGGTAAGGGGGTGAACTTGCATACTACCTCTGCATTCTTTCTCCACCCAGACACGAGTGTAACTAATGTCCTTCAGTTCCCATGGATGCGCACTTAGAAACGGCGCGGCATGCTTAGAAAGAGGAAGAAATAGCCAGAAGCATCCTCAACAGCAATGTGCCATTAGATACTAACCCCTTTGCTAGGCCTCTACACTTAGCTTGTTGTGACTCCGTTGCTATGCGAAATAGCAGGGAATGAGATGAATATAGTCTGTGAACATACAGGATTTAGAAAATGAAGACGCAAGAAATAGGTGAAAAAAATAAGAAGGACAAAAATTTGGTGTCTGTGGGCACTTTGTTTCGTGATGGTGGGTCAGTTAAAAGTGTGGTTATGGCAGATTTTGGAAACCAATTGCAAACGAAAGAGAAAAGGGAGTGTCAGGTGGGGTTTCATGCGAATTCGTGTGGCACGTCATTTGTTCGTGTAAGGTCTACGTGGACGCCATTTACATGCGCGCGAGGGGTAGTTTTGTAATTAGTTTGAAACAGGGTTAGATTTTGTAATTATGAAAGTTGGGAGGGGTAGTTTTGAAATTCTCCCCTCACAATGCCTACACATTAGTGTCACGGCAGTAAATAAATGACGGTCTTGCACGCATGGGGGAAGTCACAGCGAGCCAAGTACGATGCAACGACCGTTGACCACAATTGACCATAACAGACCAAGCCAGGATGACCTGTCAAGGTTAGCACAGGATTAAGGTTCGCGTTTTTCCACACGTGCAGAGTGACGATTACACTCTAAGCAACCCCAACACCTAGGGTTGGGTAGGGAAACGCGAGCAAAATAAGTCGTGAGGTCGCTTACAGCAAGGCTAGGGATAATGAATCATTTCATTAGATGTATGAGTTCAGTTAAATGTAACAGTTAATGAGGTTGTCATGACTCATTAGGTCGGGACCGTCGCCCAAGCCGAGCCACACGTGTGTCGACCATCGACCTAGAAGGGCCGACTTTGACTTTGCTTTACGCATTCATATGTTGACCTTTGCTAGCATTCCAATCGCTAAAGTGTGGAGCGTCGCGTCACCTTTCAATGGCACCGGTTTTGCGCCATTTGGTCAAGTGGCGAGTGAGATGTTCGCAACTAGTCCGCGCCACCTACCGGCCCCTAGCGGAATTTCACCAAGGGCCACTTTATGACTCAATGTGCCCAAAGGTCACATTGTTGGCTCTTCGCGACTCCAAGGACCTACAGCCATTAGCGTACAAATCCGCGAGCTTGATGAAGTACACTTAGCATGCATTAGCATAGCATATGAGCACCATTTGAGCCATAACTTGGTAACTGCATCACTGAAATGAATCGACTTACCAAATAGGCGATTAACAATTAATAAAGATCTTTATATCAGCAAGTAATCTTTATGGTACTTTCCGTTAACTGTTTTAACGGCAAAAGGACAGCGCACTAGCAGTGAATAATACTCGTCAGTCAAATGAGAGTAAACTAGCATCAATAATGCAAATCAGTAAACTCATACATAAGCAAGGTTAGAAGACAGTGCGTATCAATGGCTTCTCGCCTTGGATTCAGATCTCTCTCAGTAAGCTGTACAAGAGAGTTGGCCTCGTTTCCGAATGCCGAACTCGAGAGCAATGCCTAGCATATGTACATGGAATGAGTTTACTGTTCAACGGTCAGTGCGATGGCACCGCCTACCCGGGAGTTAACCACGTTGGTAGGACCTCGGTTAACCAAATCCACCGCCATCTCCCATCATCCCGAATAGCCATCCATCATAGGGATGTCATCTGGCTATTCATCTAGCATATCGCACTTAGATGCATATCAAGGCAGTTCGCTGCTACCGAGTACGGAAGTCAGCTTGCTGTCAAAGAATGTGTCAGCAAGCTGACTTATATGGACTTTCAGCCTGCTGCTTTCGACTGAGTCATTAAACCGATAATTATGTAAAGTCCAGCAGACTGACTATTAACTAAAGTTCAGCAGGCTGAACATAATTAACTATTATATTTAAGTGAATATTATATCCACTAATATACTGATTCATTACAATCCCTCCAACTTAACTTGTTGTCGCCTCCACAACATTAAACTGCAGAAATTTTAAATAAGGGAATTGAATCCGACCAGCCTCCCTTACTGACTGCCTCTTCAGCGTGTCACCTTAAGGGGTTGTTCCTGGGGCTTCAGGGTCAGGAGACGGAGATCTGGACCTAGATCTGGACAGCCCTCTAGGTCTGTCAACTGGCCTTCTAAAGAACCCTGTTTGTAGTGAAACAGATAGATAAAGTACTTAGTAAAACAGAATACTTTATCTATTCAAGACAAGGATCTTTGAACACAAGTGGTAGCTTCTTGAAAGAGAGATGGCTTCTTGAAAGTTAATATATTTCTGGATTTTGGCAAGTACAAGAGTGATTCTGGAATGTCTTTCTATGTTCTAGCTCTTGTTTATATACTTGCTACATAAGTAATTTCTAGGAAGGTGTATGTTGATGTGTTGGCACCCAACACATCCCAAAACTTGCCACCTCTTTCTAGAATA
This sequence comes from Mesotaenium endlicherianum, assembly GCA_009602735.1. Taxonomy (NCBI): domain Eukaryota; kingdom Viridiplantae; phylum Streptophyta; class Zygnematophyceae; order Zygnematales; family Mesotaeniaceae; genus Mesotaenium; species Mesotaenium endlicherianum. The sequence goes on from WELA01001229.1 coordinate 146,831, forward strand.
ATGTACACATGTCCTTTTGACCTAAAAATGGCACATCTGACTTTTGCCACATGGAGTTCTTCTAGGTCTTTCCTCTAACTTCGAAAATGCCTTGGAAGGTTCAAAGGACATGAACCAAGTTACTAGAGTACCTATTCACACTTGACTCCACACAATACTACTCCAAATATATTTGAAAACATTAAAATATATGCAAACTAATATATAATAACTCAAATCACTACATCACCCCCCCGATAGAAAAAGCGACGTCTCGGCGCGTCAAGTCAGGTCTTACACATGTGGAGCAAACTAGTCAACAGTTTCAAGTCAGATGCCACACATGTGAAGAGGACTAGTCAAAGGCGCCAAGTCAGGTGCTACACATGTAAGGTAGACTAGGCAAGGTCGTAGGTGGTGTGACCTTATTGGCTAGCCTACTCCTTAATGATAAAGAAAATTGTACAAGTTGGCCCAGAATCTGCCACGAACTCAAAAATTCATAGCGGCCACAGAACTGCTCCAAATCTGAAAATTCGAGTGCCAGACGGACCGCGTCGGAGAACTCTACCGGGTCACCAAATTTGAGAGCATTCTCATTTCTGGAGTGTCGTTGAGAGCTGAGAGAGTAGGCACTCCTCCAAATCTGTGCAGAAACTTCTGAAAATCATAAGTCCTTCTATACTTCTCCAAATTCTGCAAACTAAGTCTCAAACTGGGCGCTGTAAGATGTTCTACCAGAGTCTTGAGTTTCAGAGCATTCCAAGTTCAGGGGAAGGCACAATGTCAGAAGGCATATTCTGTCCTAACAATGCCAGCAGCCTGACCCCCTTCTACTTAGAGCATCATATCTCTCTCACCAGTGCTCCAAATTGAGCAAACTTGGACTCTAAATGACCGGCTACTCATGGACTACAGCCAGGTAAATTTTCAGAATTTATTATGCAGAGACCTATTACCAGTAGCAGTTTTAGTTTTCTGTCCAGAAACTGCGAGAAGAGAAGAGTGTCTAATGTCAATTTTTCCTCTTTCTTGTTCTTGCAGGCTGCCTCCAAGGGGTCTTCTGCTGCTTCTTGATGGTGGCAGGCTGCCTCCCTGAAGTCTTCGGGCTTCTAGTAGAGAGACTTGGGGCTGGTCCAAGATGGGGGTTGGCGGCATGGAAGCGCTTCAACTTTCTCTGAACTTTGTCAAGGTAGTGCGCCGCCACCCAACTATTCTCCGAATCTGGATATCCTTTCCACTTGATCAAGTATTGCTGCTGTCTCCTGAAATTTCTCATAGCCACTATGTCTTCCACTTCGTACTCCAAATGATCATCCACTATTGTTGGGGCTGGTGGGGTTGTCACACGTCCTGGGAACTTGTTGTCGGGTTGCACATATGGCTTGAAGAGGGAAGCGTGGAATACGGGGTCGATGTGCATAGTCTGGGGAAGTTCTAGCTTGAAAGCAACGGGGTTGACTTGCTGGATAATCTTGAAGGGTCCCAAATACTTGGGAGAGAACTTGCTGCCGGCAGGCCTGTTGTTCAGGGAAATGTTCTTGGATGATAGTAACACGTTGTCACCCACTCTGTACGTAATTTCTCTTCTGGATCTGTTCGCCACTCTTGCTTGAGCATCTTGCGCGTGTTGTAGAGCTTTCTTCGCTGCTGTAAGGGCTGCTTCTAATGTCTCCATAAAATCTGTGGCTGCAGGTACTTCATCATGGCCAGCCGTGAAGCTCAGTGGCGTGGTCGGATGGAAGCCATAGTTGAGGAAGAATGGGGACTCTTGGGTAGAGGCCTGCGTAGTGTTGTTGTAGGCAAACTCGAGGGGGGTCAAGTACATGTCCCAGTCTTGCTCGAGGGTAGACACGTAGGCCTTTAGAGAGGTCTTTAGGGTACGATTCATACGCTCGGTTTGCCCATCTGATTGTGGGTGGTAGGCAGTAGACATATCCAGCGATGTACCCAAGTTCTTGAAGAGATTTTTCCAGAAATGGCTTGTGAATCTTGGATCTCTATCTGACACAATTCTTGATGGTAGTCCATGGAGTCGGAAGATGTTGTCAAAGATGAGTCTTGCAAGTTGTGGTGCTGTAGCCTTAGTCGTCGTGGGAATAAAATGAGCCATCTTGGTAAGTCTGTCCACCACCGTGAGTATTGCATTATGGCCTCGAGGTGTCACGGGCAAGTCCACGATAAGGTCCATTGAGATGTCCGTCCATTGTCTTTCGGGGATTGGTAGTGGTTGGAGGAGTCCTCCCGCCTTTTGCGATGATGGCTTGATTCTTTGGCATGTGTCACAGCTCCTGCAGTACTCCTTGACTTGCTTAGACATGCCTGGCCAACAATAAGTCCTAGCTAGAACGCCCGTGGTCCTTAGGATTCCAAAGTGTCCTCCAAGAGGGTTGTCGTGTGCTTCTCGTAGAAGCAAGAGCCGGAGGTCTAAGTCATTAGGAACACATCTCTGGCCCGTATCTTGCCTCACCCAATAATTGCCTTCTTGCTTCTTGCATGGGTCCAAGGCTGCTTCTCCGTTCTTGTAGTAAGGGTCTCTTTCATAGGCGGCTGAAAATCGAGCTTCCAGATCTGTCTTCAGGGATACCATCACTGCATTTAATTGCAGTCTTGAGAGGGGGTCAGCCGGGTTTGTCTTGCCGGGCTGGTACTGAATCGTGATGTTGTATTGTTGCAAGTATCCGCTCCATCTTGCTTGTCTCCTTGAGAGATACGGCTGCGTCTGGAGGTGCTTTAACGCCTCGTGGTCCGTGGTGACCAGTACTTTGCGTCCTTCAACGTAGCAGCGCCAAACCTTCAAGGCATGTACAATCGCCAATGCCTCTCGCTCCGTGGTTGTATAATTTTGCTCGGCTGGATTTAGCTTCCTTGACTCGTAGGCGATGGGCTGCAGTCCCTTGCCTTGGTCTTGAAGCAGGATTGCTCCTATTGCATAGGAAGATGCATCGGTGATGACGTGGAAGGGCCAATCTGGGTTTGGACTTGGGAGTGTGAGCACCGGGGATGTGGTCAATCTTCGCTTTAACTCTTGAAATGCCTCTTCCTCTTTCTCGGTCCATGTATATAGCCTGTCCTTCTTGAGTAGATCTGTCAGGGGGGCTGCTATGTGCGAGAAGCCTTGGATGAATTTTCTGTACCAATTGGCAAATCCCAAGAATGACTGGAGTTCTTTCTTGGTCGTGGGGGTTGGCCATTCCTCCACCACCGTGGTCTTCTTGGGGTCTATCTTGATGCCATCAGCAGTCACGTGGAGACCTAGGAACTCCACTTCTTGTTTGGCAAACTCGCATTTTGACTCCTTCGCAAACAGCTTGTTTTGCTTCAATACTTCAAGGACTTCTTTCAAGTGTCTCGCATGCTCTTCAAGGGTCTTGCTGTAGATAAGGATGTCATCGATGAATACCACCACAAATCTGTCCAACATGGGCTGAAATATGGTGTTCATCATAGTCATGAAAGTTGCTGGCGCGTTGGTGAGTCCAAATGGCAGGACCATGAACTCAAAATGTCCATATCTTGTCCTGAATGCCGTCTTCTCTATGTCCGGTTCTGCGATGCGAATCTGGTGGTAGCCGCTCCGTAAGTCAATCTTCGTGAAGTACTTGGCTCCAACCAGCCGGTCCATGAGCTCATCCATGCGCGGCAGCGGGTATCGATTCTTGATGGTGATCTTGTTGAGGGCGCGATAGTCCACACACATCCTCAAGGTACCATCTTTCTTCTTGACAAATAGCACCGGGGCTCCAAATGGCGACTTGCTAGGTCGAATGAAGCCATGCTCCAGTAGCTCCTTGATTTGCTTCTTGACTTCGTCTAGCTCCGTGTATGACATTTTGAACGTAGGCCGAGAGATGGGCTTGCTTCCGGGCTCCAACTCTATCTTGTGGTCTACGAATCTTTTGGGGGGTAGGCCCTTGGGCAATTCCGGGGAGAACACTTCTTTGTAGTCCTCAAAGACTTCTTGTATCTCCTTGGGAACGGGGCTGCCTTCTTGACTCTCGATGTCTTTCTTGATGTCTTTTGGCGTGATCAAGGCCAAAAGAAGCTCGTGTCCCTTCCTCACAAGTCTCTTGAGTTGGAGGGCGGACAATAGTATCTCGTGTGCCGGCTTCTGGATGTCTTGGGTCTGGATATTCTGGATTGCGCGCAAAATACAGATTCTTGAAGTGATGTCATTCTTGATCTTGATAGTACCGGTCCTCCAATCAACTTGGGGGTTGTGCTTGGTCAACCAAGGCGTCCCTAGGATGACGTCGTACTTGCCCAATTGCATGGGGGAGAACACTACTCTATCCTTGAAGGACTTGATAGAGAGTGCCAAGGGGTACGTCTTCTTGGAAGGGGTAGTATAGGAGAATCCATCGGGCATCATAATCTCCTCGTCGTGGTCAAGAGTTCGCATAGTAATACCGTGCTTGGTGGCAAAATCTGCAGCAATGAAGTTGCCTTGAGCTCCGCTATCCACCAAGATGTGGACCTTCTCTCCTCCAAGGTAACCTCTCAAACTCATTGGGGCTGGAACGTCGTCTTCAACGGGGGTCTCCACCTCACTTGGCGTGTTGCCTTCTCGTGAAGTGGGTCTTGGGGTGGTAGGCTCCTGGCCTACCGGCGCTGTCCGTTTTTTGACAACTTTTTGGGGCATGAAAGTGCACGATGGCCCTTTTCCTTGCAATAGAAGCATAGTCCAGCCGTCATGAGAGCTTCTTTTTCAGCCGGGGAGAGTCTTGCTTTCACTCCTTGCTGGTTTCTTGCATCATAAGTGTCATTGGAGGGTCTTCCACTCTTCCGGGCAGCCGCGGGGTCCCTTTTAATAACTCCGATTTCCATGGGTGTGGGTCCAGATTCGGATGTGGAAGGGGCTGCGTACACCCGCGTCGTCGGTACCCGTGAAGATGAAGGCACGGAGTGCTTGAAATCCAAGGTATCCACCTTTTGGGCCACTTCAATGATCTTTGAGAAGTCCGTCAAGTCGCGTAACTCCACTTCCTTTGCCACCTTGGGTTTGAGGCCAAAGATGTAACGGTCAATCTTCTCCTCGAGAGACATGTTGGGGATCTCAAGAGTGAGGGCGTGAAATCTGGATGTATACTCTTGAACGGACGTCGTTTGCTTGAGATGGTGGAGCTTTCCTCGGGCAATCTTCTCCGCATTGATGGGCATGAATTGCTTCTTGAGGGCCTCACGAAAATCTGCCCATCTTGCATATGATGGTGGGGGCTCTTGGCCGAGCATGGGGTGCGCCATAGCTTGATATATAGCCGCTTGATAGTTACGCCACCATGATGTTGCTGCTCCTCTAAGTAAGGTAACGGCAAAGGGAACGTAGTCCTCCTCGGGTACTTCAAGGAACGCGAGGTACGTCTCCACTTGGTAGAGCCATAAATTCAGGTTGGCACCTTTCCCGGGGTTGAAAGTGTCGGGTTTGCCGGGCTTGATGAGTTTCCTTGCTCTCGTTGGCTCTTGTGGAGGCGCTTGAGCCGGGGCTGGATTTTGAGCATTGCTCGCAATAGGGGCAACCATGGCAGCCATAGCTTCTCTTGACGCTTGCACGGTTGCTTCATAGGTGGCCAAGCCCACTTGGTTGTGGACGGTCATTAGGAAGGCTGCCCACTCATTTGCGGGAACTCCTTGTGGTGGGGTCAACTTTGCTATAGCGGCTGCCACGGGATTTGACGGTGCTCCTCCTTGTGGTGCTTCTTGTTGTTGCAGATTTCCTTGAGTAGGCTCTCCCATCGACGCTGGAGGAGGGTGTGCTCCTCCTTGTGGTGCTTCTTGTTGTTGCAGATTTTCTTGAGTGGGCTCTCCCATCGGCGCTGGAGGAGGGTGTCTTGGAGAGGAAGGGCTTCCTTCGAAAGCTTGCTGTTGGTCTTGAGGATCGGCCATCTTCTTGTGCTACCAAAGTGCCTAGCTCCGATACCACTGTAGTGAAACAGATAGATAAAGTACTTAGTAAAACAGAATACTTTATCTATTCAAGACAAGGATCTTTGAACACAAGTGGTACCTTCTTGAAAGAGAGATGGCTTCTTGAAAGTTAATATATTTCTGGATTTTGGCAAGTACAAGAGTGATTCTGGAATGTCTTTCTATGTTCTACCTCTTGTTTATATACTTGCTACATAAATAAATTTCTAGGAAGGTGTATGTTGATGTGTTGGCACCCAACACATCCCAAAACTTGCCACCTCTTTCTAGAATAATGTACACATGTCCTTTTGACCTAAAAATGGCACATTTGACTTTTGCCACATGGAGTTCTTCTAGGTCTTTCCTCTAACTTCGAAAATGCCTTGGAAGATACAAAGGACATGAACCAAGTTACTAGAGTACCTATTCACACTTGACTCCACACAATACCACTCCAAATATATTTGAAAACATAAAAATATATGCATACTAATATATAATAACTCAAATCACTACACTGTTTGCTCTAAAGTTGGCCCTCGAGGAGAACGGAGGATGGTGGCCTGCTCTTCAACCACTTGGGTGTTGATTCCCACATAGACAGGCATTCCAGTAGGATGCTGAAATACATTGGCTAGAGGTACATGCCCCTGAGCGGAGGAGGAGGCTGGCATACCTCTGGCCCACCCGCGTGTCCCTCTTCTGGCACCCCTGTCCTCTGGGGATTTCTGTCTGTGTCTGCTGCCCAGTACAGTCAGATCAGCTTCTTCCCCTGCTTGGGCAGGTGGGCTGGGGGAGCGAGCGCGGGGTCCAGTTGTCGCCATAACGGGGATCACATTCCACACACCTGATCGTGGTTCTTTAGGAAGTGCCACTGCCTGTCCCTGGGTATCCTGAGAACCTGCTGCTGATGATTCTCCTCTGCTTTGTTCTTCTTCCTCATCCTCCTCATCCTCCTCCTCGGAGAGAGTAGGGGTCTCGTCCACTAAGTCGTCCTGCTCCCTAGTAGACATGGAGTAGTCTACCGACCTCCCTTTCTTAGGGCGCGCTGGAGGTTGCTTGGCCTTCAGCCTGCTGATATCTATCCGGCCTGCATTCTTTGCCCATTTGACAAAGGCATGCTTTCCCTTAGAGAAGTAGTCTCTTCCCCTCCTCCTATGCTCCTTGGTCTCTGCATTCATATTGCTCAGGCATCCATTCAGCCTGGGGTCCCAAGGGGCAATGTGAGGTGGTAGGATGAGATAGCCGTCTAGGCCATAGTGGAAGTCATCCGGTTGGGCTCGGTCACACTCCTGCTTCTTATTTGTGACGGTCATCCACCTCCAGTCTGTTGGCTGCTGGTAGTACTGGGGTCCGTGCTCAGCCTTCCTCAGTTTACACGGGAACCAGTGGGGAGAGAACATCTGCTGTCCTGCTTCCCTGGCCAAGTACTCCCAGCTCCTTCTCTCAACTTCATTGTAAGCTGGCAGGAGTGTGAGGTAGAATACCGTATCCTTAAAGCTATCGGGCCGCATGCTCACCATCCGGATGAGTCTCTGATCTCCCACTATTCCCGGTATGGGGACCGGCTTGTCCTCTGAATCATCTGCGAGATACCGGGCCTGCTCTGCTGTATAGCCCACCATCTTAGCATAATCTTCGTAAAGGACCACGCCGGTGTGTGTCTCGATGTACCTGTCCAGTGCTGTAGCTCCTTCCTTCTGTAGCAGTGTTGTCTGTTCCAGCCTGTTGATCTCCTGGGCTGCCAGCAATGCTTCCTTCAGGTTATCGAAGTTTTGGCCACCCACCACAGTATACCTGTAAGTGGCCAAGCTCTTCTGTCTGTCCGCTTCAATCTTTTTTCTTTTCTCCTCTTCTGCCGCTGCCGCTTCTTCTTGCTGTTTCTTCTGTCTCTCCTCCTCAGCCTTCCTGAGGTTTTCCGCTTCCTGATCCTTCTTCCTCTGTGCCTCTTCTGCCGCCTCTTGTTGTTTGCGGACCCTTTCTTGTTCTCTCCTGGTGAGGGACGTCGCCGCCAGCTCCTTCTGGTATTGCTCCATTGTCCTCCTGGCTTCTTCTGCCTTGCGCTTTCTGTCCTCCTTTTGTGTGGTGGGCGCCATCCTGCACATGTAACCAGGGCACAAGTTAGTAGGATATGGACCTTTGTCATAGGGATTGCAGGAAGTATGTTAGTATTTAGTATAGTGGCTTCGCTGCTGTTTACCTTACAGGATGATTGCTAAAAGTTGACGTAGTTGCGATGCGCTACACATAAACGTATGAGTGTGTTTTTATCGCTCTCGCTCACTAACTGTCATATATTTTCCCCTCCAACTTAAATGGAGACAGGACCGCCTGTCACCTTCCCGTGTCAACTGAAATGACAGTTATGGAGGGACTCCAGCGGCCCGAAGGTGGAACCGTGTCAACGCCCCTTTGGCATTGGTCAAGTGGTCCTTAAACTCCCAAGTGTCCCCAGAGGCATCGTAACCCTTCCATCGAATGAGGTATTTCATGACATATTTAGACGATCGACGGACCGAGCGAGCGTCTAAAATCTCATCGACCTCATATTCCTCAGGGTCGCCGTCCCGGACAGCGGGGACCGGTCCCGGTTGGACAGGGAACCGACCTGTGAACAGTGTATCACCTTTGATGTACGGTTCCAGGAAGGAGACATTAAAGACCGGGTGCCCCTTGTATTCAGCTGACATGTTCAGTTTGTAAGCATTCTGACCGACACGACGGACCACCGAATATGGACCGACCCAGACAGGGCCAAGCTTTTTCTTGACCACACCAGGGAGGTACAGGTGCTGAGAATGCAGTTTGACTAAATCCCCCTTGGAAAATGTCAGTTCCCGACGGTGTTGATTAGCGTATTTTTGTTGGTTTTCTTGGGCCGTGTGCAAGTTTCGTTGGACTTCTGACAGGGTGTCAGCAAACTCCTGAGTTAACTGGAGGGAGACCGGGTTGTCAATCCCTTCAGGGTGAGTTAAAGATTCCCCTAGCACATCTAGAGGAGACTTAGGGACTCTACCCAGGCTGAGTTCAAAAGGAGTTTTGCCCGTTGACGCGTGCACCGCACTGTTGACCGCAAACTGAATTTGAGGCAACAGGTCATCCCAATTATCTTGTTTTTGGTTAATATATGCTCTCAGCACCTCCTGCAGAACTCGGTTAGTTCTTTCAGTCTGCCCATCAGTCTGAGGGTGGTTTGCTGTGCTGAGCAGCTGTTTGACTCCCATTAACCCCATTAAAGCTCTCCAGAACTTAGAGGTGAATTTTGAGTCTCTGTCTGAGATGATATTAGAAGGGAGCCCATGTTGGCATACTACATGGTTGTAAAACTGTCTCGCTGTTTCGAGTGCAGTCACTTTGACAGTTGTGGGGATAAAAATGACCATTTTTGTCAGTTTATCCACGACTACCAGTATTGAATCATGCCCGTTGGCAGTTCTTGGTAGTGAGACCACCCAGTCCATGGATATAGTTTCCCAGCGTCCCGCTGGGATGGGTAGCGGTTGCAAGAGACCTCCGGGTGGTGTGTGCCGAGACTTATTTCTCTGACACTGGTCACAGGACTTGACATATTTCAAGACCTCCCGGGGTAACCCCTCCCAATGATAATGTTTTGCCAGTTTGCCAACAGTTTTGGCCTGCCCCAAATGTCCACCCAGGAGACTGTCATGAGCTTGACTCAGTAAGAGAGACCTTATTTCCAAATTATTAGGAATGACCAGCTTCAGCCTGCCTGAAGTGGTTTCAGTCACCCAGACCCCTCCCTTGAGCTTATACCCGAGTGCGGTAGCACGACACATACCAGTAGTGGGGCTGGGCTCAAATGTTGGGTCAGAAAGGTAGGCTTTCCTAAGTTGTTCAAGGAAGGACTTTTTCACCTTTAGTGAAGTGAGTGCACACAGGACTTTATCTACAGCATGCTGACTAAAGTTCCTTTCTTGCAAGTCAGGTCTTCTAGAGAGTGCATCAGCAGGATTCAACTTCCCTGGTTTGTAGTCGATCTGGACTTGGAACTGCTCCAGCATCTGGCTCCAGCGGTTCTCCCTCCTCGACAGCTTGGACTTCTTCTGAAAGTGGGTCAGAGCTAGATGATCTGTAATCACCTTAAAAGCTTTACCATGTAAGTATGCTCTCCACTGTTTGAGTACATGAATGATAGCTAGCAGCTCTTTATCATGCACTGAGTAATTAATCTCCGCTGGATTAAATTTCATAGACTCATACAACACAGGATGCCACTCCTGCCGTACCTTACCATCCTTTGTGGTTTTGTCAGCAGGTTGCAACAAAATAGCACCCATGGCAAAATCAGAGGCATCAGTAACCACCTGCACCGGTTTGCTGGGGTCATACACGGCTAGCACTGGGGCAGAACAAAGGGCATCTCTAAGGGTCTGGAAGGCAGCCTGCTGTTTTTCCCCCCTCACATACCCAAGGTCTTTCTTAGTAAGGTCAGTCAGTTTACTGGCCTTTGTGGAATAATTCTCAATAAATCGCCTATAGTAGTTAGCCAACCCGAGGAAGGATCTAACTTCAGAGACAGACTGTGGTACTGGCCAGTCCCTTATGGTCTGGACTTTCTTAGGATCCACACTGATGCCCTCTTTACTGACAACGTGGCCTAAGAATTCAATACTTTCCTTAAAGAAATCACACTTGCTCATCTTAGCATACAAGTGATTTTTCCGCAGAGTGTCCACGACTGTTTTTAAGTGTTCAGTGTGCTGAGCTTCATCTTTAGAGAAATTTAAAATATCATCCAGGAAAACTTGCACAAACTTATCCAAATAAGGTCTGAAAATGTCATTCATAGCACCCATGAAGGTAGCAGGAGCATTAGTCAGTCCAAATGGCATCACGTTGAACTCATAGTGTCCATAACGTGTGCGGAAAGCAGTCTTGTGTTCATCCCCCTCAGCAATTCTGATTTGATGATAACCACTCTTGAGATCTATCTTACTGAACACCTTAGCGCCAGACAGGGTATCAAGCAAGTCCTCGATTCTGGGTAAAGCATACTTGTTCTTTACTGTAATTCTGTTCAGGGCTTTGTAATCCACACACATCCGCATACTGCCATCCTTCTTCTTAACAAATAGGATAGGTGCGCCGTACGGTGATTTACTGGGAGAAATGTAACCATTTTCCTCCAGCTCTGCAATCTATGTTTTCAACTCCTCCCTCTCCAAATAAGACAAGCCATACGTGCGTTGCCAAAGCGGCTGGCTACCAGGTAATAAATCAATCCTAGGATCTATTTCCCGCTTAGGGGGTAGTCCTGGAGGCATATTCAACACATCCGTGTACTGAGCAACAATGTTTGCAGCAGTAGGGTGCTCTGGAGGGTGTACCTTTTTCTTAACCACTTCTTCAGGTTGAGGAGGTACCTCTCTTAGCAGCAGACATAACATTCTGTCTTCCTTCTGGTTCCAGCTTTTGACGAACTCCATTGCATTCAGCAACTTGCATCCTTCTGGAAGCCTCTTCTTTTCCTTCATTTGCCATCCACACAGGACAAGAGGAAGAGCACTGGTGGGTGCCAAGTCAGTCTGCCCATCACTGGCTCCTCTCACTTTAACTGTACCTCTGCTCCAACACACTTCAGCTTGATGTCTATTAAGCCAGGACCTGCCTAGCACGAGATCATAAAAGCCAGTGTTGAGTACCTCAAATGTAAGCGTTTCAGTTAGAACTGCAATGCCAGAACCTAACTGGACCTCAATAGGCTTGGTTATAACTCCTCCCGGGATACTTGAGGCATCTCCAAGGAATATTTTTCTATTCCCTTGGGTGACAGTAGGCAGCCTTAGCCGCTTAACTAAGTCCTTGTGAATAAAAGTATGTGACGCCCCTCCGTCAACAAATGCCCTCACCTTCCTACCTGCAATCATGCAATGCAGTAGGATAGGGGGGACTGTCTTTTCCTGACTTTCGCATTGTTCTCCTGACGTAGCAAAGAAATGTTGGACATCAGGTGGAACAAGAGCATCCAGAGTGTGCACTCTCTGGACGTCTATATTACTGATGGTCTCCTTTATCTGTTTGTCAGGCATGCATAGTGAATCCAGTTCAGCAGGACCCATAATACCTGCTACGAGGGCAGCTAGTGACGACTCACTATCTCTAGCATCCTCACAGTCAGTAGACTGGATTACTGACTGTTGCTGTCTTTTAAAGGCTGGTCTTTTCTCTCGACCTTAGGCAGGTGCTTGACCGGACACTGTTCTCTGTAGTGGCCTTTCTGCTGACAATGGTAGCAAGTAGATTTTGCTGAGGCTGGTCTCGGCTTAGTCCTACCACCACCCCTTCCATAGCCACCTCGAGAGGGACCACCTCTACCTCTAGACTGAATAGCATTGTACTCATACTCATATTCATCACCCTGATTATCCTCAGCCTGGTCTCCTTCAACTGCATTGTAGGAACCGTGGGGCTTTTTGACAATCTTAGACACCAAAGCGTTACTCTGGCGCTTGTGATTGAACTGCTGCTGATCCCAGGCGTCAGCATCCTGGATCAAGTCAGCCAGTTTCTCATACTTTTTCTCAGCAAAATGACCAGAGACCTCGGATTTCAAGCCATACCTGAAGTATGCTATCCTATACCGTTCTGGCAAATCAGGCTGCTTCATCATGTTCTCTTGGAACTTTTGAGCAAACTCAGCAACTGAAGTGGTCTGCTTCAGTGTCAGGGAGATCATCGCATAGATAGCTTTCTCCTGCTGGTTGATGACATCAAACTTCTCATGCAACTTCTCGACAAACTCTACCCACGTAGGGTCACCGAGTTGCCGAGCCTTACGCTCTTCCTTCCAGTAAAGCCACCAGTCTGCGGCACTGCCTTTCAGTAGCGCACCGGTGTGCCTGACCTTCTCGTAATCTTGCAGTTCTGGGTAGTTCTCCAGCCACTGCTCAACATCCGCGAGAAACTTGATCAGGTAATATTTTCTGTTTCCCTCAGGATCATAGTCCTGGGGAGGTTTCGGCTTGGGCTTACTAGGCCCTCGGCCACCACCACTAGTGGTGTGAGACCCCAGTTGGTCTCTGTCCCGGAGTAGGGACATTATGATTCTTTTGTCCTCCTGCTGGGACTGATACATGGTCGCCATTTGCGACTGCATCTGAACGAACAATGCTCCCAAGTCTACATTTTGGGGTGGTAGATTAGCAAATGCAGCAGCAGCATTGGCATCTACTCGCTGAGTAGTGTCCTCAACAATCCCTCTTGCTCCTGCAGCAGCAATTCCTGCCGCATTCAGCCGGTCACGTATTTGACCTAGGGGTACATTGAGTTGTACGGCAGGAGGTGGGTTCAGAACATTGGCCCTTGATGCCATAAGTTCTTCAACAGTGCGCTCGTCAGCTGGCTGTCCTTCCCTCCTTTGTATATCTTCAGCGGCCTTTGCTACTTGTTCAGCTTCTAGTCTGGCTATCTCCTCCTCAGCTTGCTGAGCTGCGACTGAGGCAATAGCAGCTGCCTCATCTGCAGCCTCCCTAGCTGCAGTATCCGCTACTGCTTCCGAATAGGTACGGTTTCCCGCTACATGGCTTTCCGCCTGGTTTTCGACATTCTCGTTATCCTGGTTCTCCATGTCTCGGGAGTTGCTAGTTTGAGACCTTGTCCTTACCATACAAAGAAGACTGTGATAACTGCTCCGATACCACTGAAATGAATCGACTTACCAAATAGGCGATTAACAATTAATAAAGATCTTTATATCAGCAAGTAATCTTTATGGTATTTTCCGTTAACTGGTTAAACGGCAAAGGACAACACACTAGCAGTGAATAATACTCGTCAGTCAAATGAGAGTAAACTAGCATCAATAATGCAAATCAGTAAACTCATACATAAGCAAGGTTAGAAGACAGTGCGTATCAATGGCTTCTCGCCTTGGATTCAGATCTCTCTCAGTAAGCTGTACAAGAGAGTTGGCCTCGTTTCCGAATGCCGAACTCGAGGGCAATGCCTAGCATATGTACATGGAATGAGTTTACTGTTCAACGGTCAGTGCGATGGCACCGCCTACCCGGGAGTTAACCACGTTGGTAGGACCTCGGTTAACCAAATCCACCGCCATCTCATCTCGAATAGCCATCCATCATAGGGATGTCATCTGGCTATTCATCTAGCATATCGCACTTAGATGCATATCAAGGCAGTTTGCTGCTACCGAGTACGGAAGTCAGCTTGCTGTCAAAGAATGTGTCAGCAAGCTGACTTATATGGACTTTCAGCCTACTGCTTTCGACTGAGTCATTAAACTGATAATTATGTAAAGTCCAGCAGACTGACTATTAACTAAAGTTCAGCAGGCTGAACTTAATTAACTATTATATTTAAATGAATATTATATCCACTAATATACTGATTCATTACAATCACTCATTCCTAGAGGAAGCTTCCTTACGTTTCATATCTACTTTTGAGGCGTTATCTAGGTAGCATTGGTCGAGGTAAGCTCCGCCAATGAGAGTCATGCATCCTCTTCCTTGCACTATATTTGATTGGTATGTGTTGTGCTTAGCCAGTAAGAGAGCTAGTATTTGCCTTGCCTCCACTTTTGTGGACCTAGGAGAGCCTCCTAGAGTGACTGTGTGCATTGAATCCGCCGCCTTCCGCGCCGATTTTGCAGGGAGTATATAACAGTTGATGCCCTTAGAAAGACATCTTTTTAGAAGTCAATTATGCCAGTTGTAAGCCACAGAGTTATCAGTAAAACTTACACTTTTACCTCTTGTGTTTTCAGGACCACTTAGTCTCTCTCTTGTGAAGAGCAAGCCCTCCTGGCTTCCAGTCACTTGAAGAACTTCACAAGTGGTGAGCAAAATCATAGCTTAAACCCTGCCATAGGACTACTCGTGAAGATCATGATGTGCTTCCTGTGATCTTTTGGGCCAGACCTCAATGGTTGTTTTCCTACCAGATTGCAGTCTTGAGGTGCTCACTCTAGAGAGTACACACTCCCTAATTAAAATATTTGGGAGTTTACCTTCTTTTTGGCCTTAAGGCCACATGCATTTCCGCTTTCACCATAGCACATCTTGCTTGCCTACTTGTGTGTGGCCTATATCGATCAGACACGCCCAACCCCATAATGCACAACAAGGTTCGTTCTATTGAACTTCGGTTCATCTTTAGGAGAATGACTCAGCCGAGAGTAGCGGGTTGAAGTCTACTTAAGTCAATTGAAAATGCTAACACGTTTTTTAACAGCCAATTGACTGCTTTAAGCGAAATGAGCGAATCGCCAATGATGCCAGTAATGCAGTAAGTTAGTAATGCCAGTAATGCAGTAACTGTGATATGCTGAATGAATGGCTGTATGACGCCACACGCGGATGGCAAATCGGTATGATGGGAGATGGCTGCGGATTTGGTTAGCCGATGTCTTACCAACGAGGTGAACTCCTGGGAGAATGCGATGACTTGGCATTGAACGGTAAACTCATTCCATGTACATATGGTACGCTATCGAGTTCGGATCTGAAAACAAGGCCACCTCTCTGTACAGACTATTGAAATCCAAGGCTACAAGCCGTTACAAATTGCTTACTAACCTTGCTTATGTATGAGTTTACCGATTGCAGCAGTGATGCACGTTACTCGTATTTGACTTGTGAAAATGGCTTACGTCAATTGTGTTGTGTTTTTGCTGTTTAATGAGTTAATAAGGAAACACCTAAAGATTAGTTGCTGATATAAATTTAAAAACTCAATTATTCAATAAGCATATTAATGACATGATTAATTGCTAATTGGGAAATCAATTTATTTTAGTGGCATCGGAGCTCTTATCACAGTTTTCTCAATGGTAGCACAGACTAGGTGTTAGACTAGCAATTTGGATAACGTGGAAGGTCAAGGAGAGAATCTCTTTGGTCCCCTCATTGACGTCGAGGTTGTGGAAGCTGCTGCAATGGTAGCGGAAGCAGCCCAGCAGGCTGACAAAGAGCATGCCAGAGTAGAAGGTGAATGCTTAGCTAAGGCAGAAGAGGATGAAGTAAGAGAGAGGAGATGTTTGACTTATGCAAAAACTGTCGAGGAGGACGTGGCACTCAGGGCCAATCATAACCCTTTTGCAGTACCCAGTATTGTGCCAAATACAATTGTTCAAGGGCAACCGAGCCAAACGAGAATGGCTAACGCAACAGCAAGAAGAAATGCCAAAGATGCTGTCGATCGCCTCAATGCCGCTGCTGCTGATCTACCTGCTCAAAATGTTGATGTTGGAATTGAGATGCTGCAAATGGCCATGATGTTGCAGAATTAGCTGGAGGATAGAAGGATCATGCTTGGAATAATGCAAGGGAGAAACCAAGTTGGTTCTTAACTGACCAGAGCGGTGACCATATCGGTGGCAGAGAGCCTAGTAGGCCGAAGCCAAAGGCACCTCAAGACTATGACCCTAAGATTGGATCAATTTTCTTGGTGATATTGAGCCGTGGTTGGAGAACTATCCCCACTTGCAACACTCCGAGCAAATCATGCACACAAGTACTTTGTTGAAAGGCGGCGTAGCTGGTGGCTGTATTGGAAAGAGGAGAGGAAATCTAAACAACTCAATGATGCCCCGTGGGAAGAATTTGTTCAGCAATTGCATGACAATTTTGATGTCAGTCATCTGAAGAAAAAGCTATCTATACGATGATCTCTTTGACAGTTAAGTAAAACATTTCAGTGGTGGCGCAGTATGCCCCTAGATCCGATGCAAATCATGATGAAGCAACCAGCCTTGCCCGAGCTGTATATGATACTATATAATACCATACTTTAGGTCGGGTCTGGCTTGATCCTCAATGCTTTGGCTACCAACAAGCAATGTGGTGTAGTGTTACCACTTTCGATTTCATGGTACTTATATACACCCAGTTTGTGAATAAATTCTCTTATTCTTATCCTTGTTTGGATGTGTTTTTGAGGTTGAGTACTACTATCTTTGTCCTGCAGCTGTACTAATGATCCAAAAAACACATTAACATGTTAGTCTTCAACATGCTTATGTCTCTAAGGTGCATGCACATCAGCATAAACAACAGTTTACTCACATTTGTGCCTACTACCCCTCAAATGTCGTATTGTATATGAAGTATTGTCATACACAATTTAATGACAATCACTTCTAGCCTGTTTTAGTATGGTGTATCACTTATACATCTGTTTCATGCACACGGTCACCGCCTCGAGAGGCTTGGAGCCCTCGTTGAGGTGCTTACGTACCAAAGAAGTGAGCTCAGGAAGTCATTCAAGAAGTTGATTCAGTGCTTTATCGACCATCGAAAGACATCGCAGAATCACCCTCAAGCCGGCGGACTGGCTAAGCGGATAGTGCACATTATACAGATGGCTCTCTTGCAAATACTGCCTGGGGCACAACAAGAGAACTTGGAACCAAGTCTTGCCTTGGCTGGTCATGAGGTACAAGTACATCGAGCAAACTACACTGGCAAACTTTTTGCCATACACTATCCTCTTTGGACCATTCCCAGTGGTTTTCACAAGCCTGCACTTTGAGGTCGAGCGCGTGGACTTCATCAGTTAGACGAGCTACTGCATTGTCGCAGCTTAAGTTGTCGAGAGCCTACAGCCTACAGTATCGTAGATAGGTCCTAGGTGGCAGTAGGTAAAAACCCCCTTGAGACTAAAAATGGGGGAAAAGCCATTGCCCTTCCTAAAAAGCAGGAAAGCGAGAAAATGTTAATGTAACTACTAACACCCTATAGAGAGAGAATGTCTACAGAGAGTCTATCCTAATGGTAAAGCTATGAAACAATTTCAGAAGGGGAGCCTGCGGGAAAGCACGTTAATCTGTTATGGCTGCATTTGCGTACGAAAGGAGGGAAGGAGTCGGCAGGACGCTCCACCTCACAAACTGGCAAGCTGGAGTCTCGGCTAAGGGGACACTTCCTAGCTCATCCAATCGTGGAGCGCCGAGAGAGAGTTTTTGGGAGTCAGATAGAGGCACTGATAGAGAGTAGAGTGGAGTATTGTATTGAAGATGGAAGCAGACATACAGAACTAATGCTCAAGTGCTCAGTGAGCAGCCTTAGTGATTTCTAACACAGACTCTCTACTACCTCTCTCTAACTGCCTACAGGATCTCTCACGGGGGCTAAGAAGACGCATGAGTCAAGCAACGCGTCTTACTGGTAATGGCATGAATGGGTTCACGAGAAAACAGCAAGACCAACGAGATAAGCAAGCGCAAAAATTACCAATAACTTAAGGCCATTAATTTTGACAAGTTGCAAAATGTATGCCTTGTCCTACTTGTTCAAGCTACTAGCGTTCAAAGGAAAGGGTTCAAAGAAGGTTAAAAAACTCCCGCAAAAGAATCTTCCCTTAGCATTGCAAGCTTAACCAGCTCGCAACAAATTAGTTATATTAGGCTGTCCCTAGTACGTCAAGCTCAGCATCGTGAAGGTCTTTGAAAGGCAGGGGCACAGTTTTAACAGCCCGGAACCGACCTACGTTGTTCAGGTGCTCATTTTCCAGCCTGCCCAAACACCAGGAAGGCAAAACTGTCAAAAACAAAATGATTCACACCAAGGTCCATATACATGCGCGGAGAAGGCCCCCCTTGCATGACCTGGAGGCGCTTCAACCTCCGCTGGGGGTTAGTGGTGGTGGTGGGTGGTGGGTGGTGGGTGGG
>WELA01001229.1:196337-206678 GCA_009602735.1 Mesotaenium endlicherianum
CCGCCCCCCTCCGCCCCCTCCCCCCTTTCACTCTGTGCTGTGCAATTTTCCCAGATGATGCATCTTTGCTGACACGTTCTATGCATCCTCGGAAGAAGATGTGTGCAAGCGCATCAGTTCAACTCTGATGTTTCGGGATGGTGGCCATATGGGCGGGTGGTTGCCGCAGCTGCTGGTAGCCAACAGGGACAGGGGCAAGAAGCCAGGGCAGGCGCCCCCCAAGCCCAGGTGTGCCACTGGCGCCACTCTCCTGCGGTTGCTGCTCCGCTTTGCTTGGGTCCTGAAGCTGCACTGCTGTAGCCCTTTGCAACTGCCAGCAGCACCAGCAGCATACTAGCCCCTTCTTTGCCTCACCTCTAGAACAGTGTTGGCACGAGTAGCCATTTGGAGAGTCAAGTGGGAGGGAGATGGTCAGAGATGGACAACGTGAGCGAGTGGGAGAGCACAGCAGCACCCATAACAAGAGTGGGCGGTGATCAAAAATGGTGGGGTGGCAGGGGGTGGTGGAGGCCCCCGCTGATGACAGCCGTGCTGGGCTCGGCCGCAGACTATGTGCGCCACCTGTTGCGATACAACTCGCTCACCAACGCCCGCCGCAACATCGCCAATCACTACGACCTCGTGAGCCCTCCTCCTCCTCCTGCTGCTCTTGCGCCGCCTGCCCCTGCTCCTATTCCTCCTCCTGCTGTACCTCCCCAATCAGCAAAACTGCGTGGCGCTAGTGCTGCCGTCTGCGTCTTGCCTGCACCTTGCGCCATGTCTTGCATTCCTGCGAGGAAAAGCTGAGCAACCTGCAAGCAGGCAGGCTGATGGGAGCGGGGCGGGGCCTGCCATGGATGGTTGGAGGGTGCAGAGCAATGAGATGTTTTCGCTGTTTCTGGACGAGAGCATGACGTACTCGTGTGCTATCTTCAAGGTACAAGCTCTTTCCTTTGAAGTGCGCACCCACGGATGGATAGATGATGGTGCTGAGCCCCACTGCTGCAGCAGCATCGGCAGCAGATTCATCCAGCCTGTCATTTCTCGCAGTCACTCACACACTCCTGCTAGGATGGGTGACCACCAATGCTGCGACCGCATCCATTCAGTTGGAAGAGCACAGCCGCCCCCGTGGCTTTGAGTGACACCCGGGGGGCTGGGAGCATGCAGGAGGAGGGAGAGCCTCTGAAGGACGCGCAGATGCGCAAGCTCCACCTCCTCATCAAAAAGGTGTGCCTGCTCTCTCCATACCTCTACCATGCAGGCCACGGCAACTCATACGCACCACCCCCTCCACCTCTCTCCACGCAGGCCAAGCTACCCTTGGCGAGCTGCTCAACTTTAGCAGAGCTGCCTTGCCCTCTTCCCACTCCATCTGCACTGCAGCATTGCGGCAGTGAAGCAATGGTTCTGGAGGCACAATCTCGTGTGCATGGGCAGTCCTGTCAAGGCTACTATTATTTGCAACTTTTCTCTATAATAAATCACAAATTAAGCGGTGACAATTTGTCTGTCCCACTACGTACCCAGACATTCCTAGCTCACATGGCGGGTGGGGGGGGGGACCGCTGAGCAGGCGCGGATAGAGGCGCACCACCACGTGCTGGAGATCGGCTTCGGGTGGGGCAGCCTGGCCATGGAGATGGTGCGCCTCACCGGCTGCCGCTACACCGGCATCACGCTCTCCAAGCAGCAGCTGGCTCTGGCGCAGCAGCGCGTCAACGCGGCCGGCTTGCAGGTGCGCCTCGCGCCGCTTGATGCCCTCGTCATGTGGCTGTCTATCCGTGCGCGTGCCCACTCTGGCCTCTGCCTGCACGCGTTCTCCACCTTTCCTTCTCTCGGTACGCTGACTTGCCACGCCTAGGAGTTTTCTCCTTCAGTGTGCACCCCACAGGCAATTTGGCTGGAGTGATGCGGAGAAATGAGTGAGAGGGCTAGAAGCCAGAGCACGTGATAAACAGTAGAGCAGAGGTAACACCTCTTCTTCCTTCTTGTTTTACTCTTGGAGGGGGGATGGGGAGCAGGACAAGATCGAGTTCAAGATGTGCGACTACCGCCAGCTGCCAGGCATCGGCCGCTACGACAGAATAGTCTCCTGGTCAGTCCCGATGCCCCACAATTGCACCCACAGGCAAGCACACGCGCATCAATGCGTGCAAGTACGCGGGCATGCGCGCTCGGGGTCAACTTGTCAGTCCGCTCTGCTCTCTCATTCGGCTCCCCTCTGCAACGTCACCTGCAACTGGATTTATTGAATGTGCGTGTGCGTGTGGGTGTGTGTGCGTGTGCGGGGGTATGTGTGTGCCTTGCGGCATGCGTGCGAGGGGGAGGCAGCGAGATGCTGGAGGCGGTGGGGCACGAGTTCTACGGCAGCTTCTACCACCACTGCGACCGCCTGCTGGCCATGGACGGCCTCCTTGTCCTCCAGGTATTCGCTCCCTCCCTCCCTCCCTCCCTCCCTCCCGTTGTCACGCCACGCTTGCGGGTTTCATCCGCTGATTGTTATACACCAGCTGTGTGCCGCGCATGCCAGCTGGCATTGCTCGTGCTCCTGCAGAGTGGCAGCTCCTCAGAAAGAACAGCTGGTGGCTGGGCAATAAATTGGTGTCGCCACAGGCAGTGCAACTAAGGGGGGGAGGGAGATGGAGGGGGGGCGGGCAGGTGATAACGACGCCGCACGCGCGCTACGAGGAGTACCGCCGGAGCTCTGACTTCATCAAGGAGTACATCTTCCCTGGGTGCTGCGTGCCCGCCTTCTCCGCCCTCACGGCCGCCATGGCCGCTTCTTCCACCTTCTGGTGTGTTGCCCCCNGGGGGTGGCAGCATCGAGCACGTGGAGAACATCGGCCCCCACTACGCCCCCACGCTGCTCAGATGGCGTGACAACTTCCTGGCTAAGTCCGGGTATCCCCTCACTTCCTTATTCACGTTCCTCTGGCGTGTGTGCATGCATGCAGTGCTCAGCCATCGTTTGCGATGCCTTTATCCATCTGCTTTGGCTGGGTATGGGACGGGACTTGTCTCTTGAGCACTTCGAGAAGGAAGGAGGCATGGAAGTCTTGTGCACTGACTGGCCCATGTCTAATGCCTTCTCAGTCCATCCTTGTTGCTGGCTCTTCTTGCTGTAGCAGGGTGCTCCAATGGAGGCCCGCTATCTTTGCAGCTGCAGTGAGGTGTGCATTGGCTGCGATGGGTGCCGGGGATGGTTGACATGTGGCGGCGCGCGGGCGGGGGCGGGGGGGCGAGCAGAGAGGTGATGCGTATGGGCTTCAGTGCCAAGTTTGTGCGCATGTGGGACTACTACTTCGTCTACTGCGCCGCCGGCTTCCAGAGCTGCACCCTTGGCGACATTCAGGTGCCGCTTCACGCCATCAGCCGAGCGCCAGCCGGCAGCTTTGGGGGGCGGTTCAGCATGAGATGCTTTCTTTGTCCTGTGTAGAATCATATGCTCCCCTTGGCCAGCTGCTCGCTCCCCTCACCTCCCGCGTTTGCGTCACAAGTCTCTGGGGTAGGAAAATGCAGGCACAAACATATGTGTGCTTGCAACGAAAATTCATGGGCTGTCCCAGCTTCAGCCATTGTCTTCTGGGGCAAGCAAGCGGCCTGTAGAGGAGGCTTTCTGAATCTCTGATGGGGAGCAACCGCTCGCATACGTTTGGGCAGAACTCTCAACCGTCATACCAACTTGGCCCATGTCTCCTTCACAAGAATGTAGCATGATGGCTGCTTATCCATGTGCATGAAGCCCCCATAACCATTGTGGTAGCTCCACACAAAGCTCCACCTCACTCAGGGTGTGGTGTTTCATGTGTGAGGGACTTGGCTTCAGGTGGTCTACACGAGGGCTGGCAACGGAGGGACACTTGGAGATCCTTACAAGCTCTCATGAGGTGATAGATGTTCTCGTAAATTCCTTCAAACACACCTGGAAACCAGGAGACATGGTATTTAATGCTTGGAGAAGCATCAGTCACTTATTCAGTCGCAAGAGGTGATAACTTATTGGTACTGAACATTATAGACAAGTGGTTCCTCAAATGAGGTCTAGGTAGGTATTGCAAAGTGCCGACGTTTGACTGGTCTACATCTTCACCTACCCATGTTGGTACTACAGACTATTTCTTGAACAAAAATTGAAGGTTTGCGACATGATATGTCGCGAACCAAAGTTTGACAAGTGTTCAAATTTGATCGATTTCGCATGTGTTGTGTCTCATCGACAAACGAAACCCTCATAAGGCTTCTCGTTGCAAAGAAGCCTCATTGCAGCAAAAAGGTAGTTGCTACACATAGAGGCGCGTAGACATTGCATGCTGAGACTTACTCAAACAATCTTATGTCAGGCATACAAAATCGCTTGATAGAGTACCATAGATCCGCGAACACTCGAGACGCGGACGTGTTTGCTCACTTACGAGCGATGACGAAGAGAGGTGAGGGAAGCCAGGGAGGCCCGAGCGACTTACGCAACGATGGCGAGTAGGTCAATGGCGAGCAGATTAACGACATCGGTAGGGCGAGAGTAGCGAGCCAGCTTACTGCTGACGAAATCGCCAAAATACATGCAGAGTTCCTTAAAGAGTACGAAAGCGAGCAGGCCGAGCTCAGCAAGGCGGAAGCAGCTGAGCTCAAAGCTGCGCAGCACGCTGCTCATCTCGAAATGGCCAAGTTACAGCATGCAATGAGCAAACTAGCGCAAAGCAAGGTCTCGCGAGCTCACGATGGCGAGGGAGCAGGGGCGGACATCCTACAACAGCTCAAGCGGCTCAAGAGGAAAAGTGAGGTTGCAGGCCGCGCCCCAATGAAGGTCATGAACGACCTCGCGGAGCTGTGCCACAACGCCTAAGATGCGCTGGACAAGGAAGACATTGAAGCGGCCCAAAGCGCGCTCACTGAAGGTTTGTCTTTGATAACTTTTCGGCAAAAGCAAATCATTTCCGCGGACTTGCATAGCTGGCCTGTGATTAATGAGGTTGTCAAGTCCATGCAAACTAAGGATGAGAGCGAGGATTGGGAGAATTGGGTCCAAAAGCAAGTGGCTAAGAGTAAGAAGGACAAAGAGGAGGAGAGGGAGTTTGATTTTAGTACCGCAAACCACGGGCCAGCCCGTATGTGTTTAAGGCTAATCCCCGCGCTCCTAGGATGTTTAGAAATGACTTGAGTTGCTGGCACTGCCACATGGTAGGCCACACATCTCGTTTTTGCCCTTTAGAGCCATCCGATGGCCCAGGCCCCCAAAAGAGGCAGTCTTTGCTAGCACCTGCTCAGGTAGCAAACTTCCAGGGGCCTTATGGGCCGCCCCAGGGGCCTTATGGCCAGCCCCAGCGTTAATAGCATTTTTTGTTATTTGGAGTGTGAGTAGTTGGACATTGTGAACCAGGCCTTTGGCCTCCATGGACAATTTAAATTTTTGGGTATGATTGTTTTTTATTATTTTTTATTGGCAAATTGTTGCTGCATTGGTTGGCCACCTAGGCCCCCTGGACATTTGGGTGCACATGCTCACGTTAAGGAGCATAACATTGTTGGATGTGGGTGGGATACCAGGCCTAGGACTCCACAAATATTTGTTTAAGTTTATTGTTGTTATTGGTTATGTTTTATTGGTTGTTGACTCGGTTCTTGCTTGTGGTCGTTGCATACATGATGGTGTTTGTTGCAAATATTTTTTGGCTGTTTTGTTGGTTGTTATAGTTGCCGTTACGTCAGTTTGCTTGTTGGGCACAATAGTAGGCGGATGATGCATGTCCCTCTTATCGAGGGACGTACGCCGCACGTATGGATGTGCGTGGGTGGAAGAAAGCCCCTTCAGGCCTCCTAGGCGCTGGCAATTTGCGCACGGATGGAGACCACTCTCATTGAGCGTTGGTTCTCGCGGCTGGTTCTTTGGTTTGTTGGCGTGTTGCCCCTCGCGCACTGGCGCGTTGTATTGCAAGGCTGCTATAGGCCAGAGGAGTGTGGGCAAAAGGTTTTCAAAGCACAAATTGAATGCACGCGCACTGGCGCAAGTATGCAGGAAGGCTCCTGCCAGCCATATAGGCATTGGCAGTGGGAGCACAGTTGGGATTACTCCTATGGAGTTTTGGATCGCCGCATATAGAGGGGCTGCAATGCGATGTCAAAAGGGTGCACACACACGTGCCACACAAGTTGGTTGCCGGTGCATGCGTAGTGTACCCCGAGGCTGCAATTGCGGAGCAGGGTAATGGAGGATGCCAATCAATCGCTGACACGTTCGAGGCATCGTGGCCAAGACCAACCGCGGGTATGCTATATCGTGTGTTGTGTCATAGGTAATTTTGTGAGCGACGAGAAGGATATTGAACACGAAATCCAAGTGTACTTGGGGCGGAAGGAAGAAGCCGTGCAGTCGGACGGCGCTGCATCGAAGGTACCACAGCAAGCAACCGTGGTTGCAGGAAATTTGGGAGCAAATGCTGCCTGGTGGAAACATTGGTGTACGTCTTTGTTAGTCCTCTCTACTATTGAGAGTGGCTACAAGTTGGTGTGGGACACGCATACTGCACCTCGGCATCATCAGCGCAACCATAAAAGTGTGGAGAAACACATACAGTTTGCCCGCGAGTCAGTGGGGGAGCTAGTAGCCTCCGGGGCTGCCAGAGAGTGGACTCTCCCAGGTCTCCCACATTGCATATGCCCCTTGAACGTGGTCAAGAGTAAGAACTTACGGTTAATTCATGACCTGCGCCACGTGAACAAAGCGTTGAAAAAACTAAAATTTAAGTATGAGGGGTTGGATAAGTTAGTCGATGTCGTGCACGTAGACGACTTCGTGTTTACCATTGACCTCAAATCTGGCTATCATCACGTCAAGATGCACGAAGGTGCACATACGTTCTTGGGCTTTGAGCTGGATAAGAAGATTTACACTTTCACATGTCTCCCATTCGGGCTTGCGATTGCACCTTACGTATTCACACGAGTGGTGAAAGAGCTGGTGGGAAGGTGGAGGCAGATGGGGATACGAGTCATAGCATATCTAGACGATTTTTTGGTGAGCTGTCCCAGTGAGGACGCCCACGCGCGATCAATGCGGCTGGTGTTCGGCAAACTTGCACTAGCAGGATTCGTGGTGAATATGCAGAAGGCAGTACTTACGTGTTCAAAAATCACACAGTTCTTGAGTATTGTGATAGACACTCGTAAACTTTGGGTGCACATTGGCAAGACGCGCAAGGAAAAGCTCCTGCTAACTCTCCTCCACGTTCGAGCTATGGCCCACAGGTCCAGGTCGTGCACATTAGAACGATAGCATCATTAGCAGGCCAGTTAATTTCCATGAAGGTGGCTTTTGGGGCACCGTGGGCATGTACACACGCCATATGAACACTGTTATCAACCATGGGTTTACCTGGGATGACATGGTCTCCATGACGGAAGGGCTGCTCCACGAGCTTGCTTTTTGGGAAGAGCACTTTGATAATTTCAATGGTGCTCCCATTCGGGCCACCATGGCCCCTGATTTTGTCATGCACACCGACGCTAGCGTGACCACATGGGGCGCAGTACTGAGATCGGTGGCCTCAGGGCAAACGTGGGAATTGCTGGGCCCACTCCCCGCTGCTAGCATCAGGGGATCATCAACATTAAGGGAGATACTTGCCGCTAAGGCAACGTTGGATACAGCCATCCAAGTGATAGGCGGGCGACAAGTGCTCTTGCGCATCGACAGCCAAGCAATATATTATGTTTTGAGAAAAGGCGGCTCGTCTAAGGCAGATTTAGCAGATGCTTGTGCTCAAGTATTTGGTATTAGTCTTAGACACCAGCTCAACTTGTTCGTAGAGTGGATGCCTAGGGAATTGAATGCAGTGTGTAAGGTCATAGGTTTAAAAAGTGCATTTTTTGAGTTTCATAAAATTATGTTTTGGTTGTACATTCATGTAGAGTGCATTTTTGTGGTCATTTTGGTATAAAGTTCATCGAATTTGGTCAACTATTGAGAGAGTTGCGGATTTCCGAAGTTTAATTAGTTTTGAGGTCGGTTGACGACTGTCCTTAATTCGCGGTGAGCGCGACCGTCGGAGTGACCGACAGCGTCGAGCGATCTGGCCCGTTAGAATGAACTCGAACCTTCACGTAAGTTCGGCTGACGCAGAGTGCCGACTAGGTCGATTTACCTAGAAGTTTCGGTTTAGCCTAGCGCGTCTAAGATAGAATATTCTAGTAATGTCGATGCATGTATGTGGACGTCAATTCGGCCCGACACGTCAGATTAGACTGATCTGGCTTACTCACGAATATTCTGGAAGGGACGATTTGACGAACACTTAGGAAAATCCGTAGCTTCCTCCTAGGGAGGAGCACTTAGGCAGAAAATTATAAATAGGCATAACTTCTTTGTTTCTTATCAGTTTTCACTTCTGTAAATTTCTACGGGTTTGTAATGACAAGGCCTTTCATCCTACATCATTTGTGAGCAGTTTCCTGCTACTCAAAATGTTGAGTAATTTTCCTAAGCTTTGTTAGTGATATGCCGCTGCACTCTCTAGTATGATGGCAACTAGTTCCTTTCCTCGTGAGTCACTACGCTTCCACTAGGGCACTTTGCCCCTTTCATCTGGTATCGGAGCAGGGCTAGTTTGCATATTATATTATGGAGTCGCAGCCGGCAGCTGGAGGAGGCGAACATGTCGAGCTTGTTGAGCGCGCGGAGCAGCAGGCAGCACCAACAATGACCAGAGAGCAACAAGAGATGCAGGCGATGCTAAGGCAAATGGCAAATGCAATTGGAGGAGAAGTCTACACCCAGTTTCAACAAAATATGCGCGCGGAGGTGGAGAGAATGGTGCGAGTTGTTGTGGGGAACGCCGCTTTGACGAGTTCGGCACCTGCACCTGTTGTACCACCGATTCATGTTAACCCGGTGGTGCAACCAGTTATTCCACCCGCATCAGGAGTGCGTGCGCCGAAGCCTGAAGTTTACACTGGAGAGCGTGGATCGCCGCCTGTTCATCAATGGATTTTTGGAGCGAAGAAGTTAGTGGAGTATTCTGCGCTCACACCCGACAGGCAAGTCGCCTTTGTCGTAACTTTGCTGCAGAAGAGTGCTGGAGCTTGGTATGAACGAGAAGAGCAGCTGTCTGGAGTTCCTGCTACTGTTGATCAACTATTTGAAGGCTTGAAGAGGCAATTTCAACCTATTGCACCCGAGGCTACCGCTCGAGATCTATTGGTGCGCCTTCGTCAGCGAGGAAGCGTTCAGGAGTATGTTGCGCGCTTCAACGAGCTGGTGCTTCAATGCCCATCCATGCACGAGTCAGAGATGATGGACAAGTTCAAGAGGGAACTCAAGCCAACTGTGGCCAAGGAAGTGGCGCTCAAGGACCCTACCAGTCTTGGGGAAATGATGGCATTGGGACCAAGGGTCGACGCTGTGGAGTATAGTCAGAGGCAGTGGGGCAGCCACAACTTTGGAGGATATCGACACTTTGGATCTCAAGCGCCAAGCACGAGTGTTCAAGATCCAGTACCCATGGAGTTGGGACTTGTGCAATACCAGCGCAGGCAGCAGAATTTCAAGCCGAGAGGACCCTGCTATAGTTGCGGCAAGCTTGGACATCTGGCTTGAGACTGTCATGTGAAGGCGAAGCAACCTCAACAGCAGGAAAAAGGAGGACGCCAGTAACTCGAGGGGGGTCAAGTACATGTCCCAATCTTGCTCCAGAGTAGACACGTAGGCCTTTAGAGAGGTCTTTAGAGTACGATTCATACGCTCGGTTTGCCCATCTGATTGCGGGTGGTAGGCAGTGGACATATCCAGCGATGTACCCAAGTTCTTCAAGAGATTTTTCTAGAAATGGCTTGTGAATCTTGGGTCTCTATCTGACACAATTCTTGATGGTAGTCCATGGAGTCGGAAGATGTTGTCAAAGATGAGTCTTGCAAGTTGTGGTGCTGTAGCCTTAGTCGTCGTGGGAATAAAATGAGCCATCTTGGTAAGTCTGTCCACCACCGTGAGTATTGCATTATGGCCTCGAGGTGTCACGGGCAAGTCCACGATAAGGTCCATTGAGATGTCCGTCCATTGTCTTTCGGGGATTGGTAGTGGTTGGAGGAGTCCTCCCGCCTTTTGCGATGATGGCTTGATTCTTTGGCATGTGTCACAGCTCCTGCAGTACTCCTTGACTTGCTTAGACATGCCTGGCCAACAATAAGTCCTAGCTAGAACGCCCGTGGTCCTTAGGATTCCAAAGTGTCCTCCAAGAGGGTTGTCGTGTGCTTCTCGTAGAAGCAAGAGCCGGAGGTCTATGTCATGAGGGACACATCTCTGGCCCGTATCTTGCCTCACCCAATAATTGCCTTCTTGCTTCTTGCATGGGTCCAAGGCTGCTTCTCCGT